>JAPWDM010000051.1:325000-781490 GCA_035578155.1 Brachynemurus nebulosus | reverse complement strand
CAGTTTTTATGGACCGAAAAAAATAAATGAAAAAAATAAATGAAAAACGGACGGGAAACTATCACTTGAACCTTATTTTCGAACAAGAGTAATTAAATAATTTTGGGACGACTAGATATCAGAAGCTGCAATTGTAAATGGTCTGCCAGGGCCTTGGTGTCTTAAAGAAAACTATATAGTTACTGGTCTTACGGTGGTTACTATAGAAGTCTTACGGTGCGGAAATTAGCCACGCTATTGAAATATGAAGATGATTTTGTCATATTATTAGAGTTATTTGGTGAGCAGGCTCAACATTATAAATAATGGATTTTGTACAGAATTTGGGAATATCTGATTTAAAAATAATTTAACCCTTAACTAAAATAATTTTACGTGAGTAAAACCGGGGGTCTCAACTAGTTTTATAATAAGAGTGCATTATTATTTCCTAATCATTTTAAAAAATTTTACGCGACATATCTCGAAAACTAAACAAGATATCGAAAAAATTTATTACATATTTTTTTGTTCTACTTATCAGTCATAAAAAGTTACAATGTTTTTTTAGTAACTCCAAAATTTGGACATCCAAAAGGTTAAAAAGTACGTTTCCGCTCAGAAGCGCCAAAAACCTTTTTAGGGGGTGATTCCTTAGACGAAGTAGGATATGTGAAATGTAGTCAAAGATTTTAGCTTGCGCGAATGATTTTTGATAATATTCATACGAAATTTTCAAAAAATCATTTTATACAATGTATTATACAATCCAATGAATACCATATAAAATAAAAAAAATGACACCGGCCCGGCTCACGTCCGATTATATAATTCCGGTAATTTTTTTCGTTTACTTTTAATAAATTACTTGAATACTACTTGTGCCCATAAACTATTCGACATTTGATTTTTTGTGTGTGCAAAAACGACCAATGGTCGATACAACACATGTGTATTACATAAAAAACAATGGTCCTACATATATTATTGTGGAGTAATATGGAGTGAAATAAATGATCCCCATTTTTTTATTTCTGTCTACGACAAAAAATATATTCAGTATATAAGGTAAGGGATCATGAAAATTACCTATATTCATGAAGTTATTATTAAAGAAATTTCTGATAAATAAAAATTGCTATTTCACCCTTTCTGAATATAAATTTGTTTCATATGTATACCCACGCATTTTAAACAGTTGATATAATTTTGGTTCCTGATCAGATATAGGGAATGTCACCTTAAAAATAATATATAGTTTAAATAAAACAAATATATTTCAGTAATCAATATTAATAAGTTCGAAGAATAAATACAGAAAAAAAAATGGGAAATGTAGAAATTGGTAAATCAAATCTGTATTGCCGGGGGTTTCATTGTAATAACATCTATTAACTCTAAAATTCAGTTTTGAGTAACTCTGAAATGGTCATAAATTTCACTTTTTTAATTTCAAATATTATCGAGTGCTTGTGAAACATTACTACGTATGACAAACTTTTGTTTGCATTTCAACACACGCAGTATTGATATGTTCACTTATCGTTCAGCTAAACTGAAACTTTAAGCACTCGATTTCCTTGGGATAGTATGACCAAAAACCACATGTAAATTAAAAATCACAAAGTGATTGAAAAAATTATCCGGATCGGCCGGGAATCGAACCCAGGATCTCCTAGTAACTAGCCAGGCGTGCTAACCTCTACACCAACGATCCTATGCTCGGCAAGCGTCCGAGCCGGACACCCATTCAATCACCTATGTGTATTAGTATTCTCTCTGATTCGAGAAACAGTTACAATTTTAATTTCAATTTTTCAATCACTTTGTGATTTTTTTTTTAATTTATAAATTTCACTGATGATCGACCTAAAGTGAAATATTAACAAAAATACAGTTTTGGGAGCTTTGATTCGTGACTCTCAACTCTCTTAACTCACCATTACACGTCGTTTCTGTGCCAAGAATTGGAACGGGACTCCAACCAATGCCGCCATTTACAAAGTATATTCATTTTATCACTGAAAGGACAGTTTGATCGACTAAAAATAGAAGCGACATTGTGGAAGAATGGAATATATGACGAAAATAGGGGAAAGGGAGAGGGGGCCGCTTTGAATAAGGTAGTTTTGAATGATTGTGATTACAAAATAAAAAATGTAATTTTAATAAAAAAATATAATTTTGTGGGAACAACATTGACATTGTTTTCGACGATGAAATGTAAATATTTGGTTTCAGATTTGTTCCTAATGGTAATTTACAGTTGAAAGTTTCTAGTAAGGAGCGGTGCCCCTTAGTTGGAGCAGTTTTGAATATTTGATTTCCTTTACAAAAATATCAACTTAATCTTTAGCTTACTGTTTAAACTGATCCAAAGATTTTATTGCTAAATGATCAAGTTATTTATTCAACCAAAAACGATAAGACAAAAATAATTAAATTTTTTAGTTATGACATAAAATTTAAAAAAAAACGTTTAAATGTGCTCCCTTCACCCTACTGGCAGTATAATTGAGAGGAGCTATTGTGTTAAAAATAACAGATATAACTCATTTACTCTTTTTGAAACATACGTCATCAATTTTCTTCCTTTATTTTGTATAACTTTTCTTATCTTCTCTAATTTGTTTAATTTATGGCAATAATAGGCTCTCTAAAAAAGATAAATTTGGCTTATAATAAGTGAGGAAACATTAAATGCGAGGTGAATTTAAATTGAAAAATAACCATTCTGTTGATAATAATTTTTGTTATCAGAGGTTTCTTTCAGAAATAACTTCATTAATATATAAATGTCAAAACTGTTCGAACATATGATCGCGTTCCGGTATAGGGGCTTTTACGTTACATAGTTTGTTACTAAAAATTATTTAATGTAGATTTGTATGTGTTTATACTATAGTTTACAAAAAATGTTAGCAATTTATTTATTTTTAATATGTATAAAACCTATTTACTATGGTTGGAATATACGTCATGACTTTCCTTGTCTATTTTTTATTTTCCTCTACTTTCTGAACATTTTTGCAATAATATGTATGAACATTTTTGCAATAATATGTAAATATAAAATAATACGTTTAAATAATTACTTCCTAATTAGTTGAAAGAAAATGTCTAATATTTTTAATGAACTAGATAACAAAAGCATTTATTAAAATAAACGTCCAGTGTTTCCTCCTTCTTTGTTATCAACTTTCCCGTTCCCATGGGGGGTATACGAATTGTGAATACCCCAGTTTTATTTTTCCAGTTATATTTCATAAACTATTTTAGTTACATATATATATATATATATATATATATATATATATATATATATATATATATATATATATATATATATATTTATTTATTACAAAAATTAAAACAAAATAAATTTTGGCTTATAAGATACTATTCATACTGCCGCCAGTCTCACGAACTATACCGACACATACCGAACAATATCGAGCAAGTGTAGTGTAGAATAACAATATTTCTTTTTTTTGTAAAAATATTTTTACGACTAAGGACACTTTCTAACGTTTGTTAATTTGACTGATGAAATGAGCACATTTTTTACTGTATCATATTTACCAGCAAATGATCTCTATAAATATAAATTAAAGTCGATCATTGGTCACAGGCTTTATTTCCACTATGCGATACACTATGAGATTCTAGTGACATCTATTAATATCAATGACGAGTTAATATAATATATTATGTATTAAAAAAGGACCTGTAACAACATTATTTTATTGAAGCAGAAGTTATGCAATTACTAGACAGTGGCGGCAACAAAATTAAATTTTATATTTACTTGCATATATAATATTTTCCATATATAAATGTAAAGTAATTTATTTATACCAATCAAGTTTCAAGCCTTTGTGTACACATTGAATACCGTGAAATAAGAAAATGTTATTCTTAGATTCTAGGATTCAAAATAAATTCTGTCAGCTCAGGGTTAAATCTCATAATGTAAAAGCTGAATTTTTCGTTCAAAAATTCATTAATAGTCAAACAAAAAAAATTCGGGCATTTTTTTTTAATTCGGTATCCTTTAGGAATCTAAAATTACATAAAATGTTACTGCTTAACGTATATCCACATATTAAGTATGGATTTAGTACATGTGCAAATAATTTTTTAAATAGTCGCCATTGATTTTAAATAATAACCAAAATCGACAGATTTAAACATATTTTACAAAAATTTTTTAATATTATCATTGAAACTATATGAAAATACGCTCAATTCTTTTAAAAACGAGTTTAAAAAATTTATTATGATGAGGAATATTGGAAATTTTTGACACTAAACTAAATTAAAAACAAAATTATATGCCTACTAATAAATGTCAAAAAGAAACTTGCGTTCAAATGTTATTCTTTCGAGTTTTTTTCTGACGGAATTTTTACATCAGTAAACGCAACAAGTTGCGATAATAATTTCTTTTAGAAATTGAAGGAAAAATGTATTTAAAAAAATAAAAATAGCTATTTTTTTACAAGACAATTTTTTTACTTGCACTTACCAATATGGCGTTTTTCAGCCTCAATTTTATTTTTAAAACCTAAGGTATTTTAGACAAAGAACTATTTATTGCCAATATATATGTTATCTATAGTGTTTGTCTTTTTTTACGGGGTGCGTAATATATATTTTTGTAAAATATACATTACAGGTCTTTATAAGGAATATATATAAGGAAAGAGTATATATATATATATATATATATATATATATATATATATATATATATATATATATATTTATTTATATATATAGTCTTTCATAAAGTATATATATGAAAGATTATATAAAAATTCAATAGTAAAAAAGTTTCGAACTTTATGAAAAAGTGCGAACTTTATGAAAGATTATATATATATATATATATATATATATATATATATATATATATATATATATATATATATATATATATATATATATATATATATAGTCTTTCATAAAGTTCGCACTATATGGGAAACTTTTTTACTATTGATTTTTTAAAAAATATTTTAGTGGGACTAGTTGGTGCATCGGTTGGAATAAAAAATTAGCTAAACACATCTTACCCCCTGCTTGCTATTTGGCGGGAAATCGGAAATTTCAAAATTGCGAATTATGAAAAATGGTAATAATTTGAAAAGTACTGATCACTTCGTTATAAAATTTTGACATCGTATTAAAATTAGGTCTAGTTAACATATCTCGATAGTTAAATACCACAGTTTGGAAAAATAAAGCCCAAAAATTGATTTTTTAAAAATACGACTTTAAGTGACCCTAAATTGGAAACTGTTTTATGAATTCTAGCAAAATAAAAATTTACAAATCTTTGAAATCTGCTTATTTATAAAATCACAATTGTTATCAAAATAATGCCGCAGATATTGGTCTTTCAATAAAAAAATCTAATTTTGTCACAAAAAACACGTCTCTGTAACATTGGAGTTTCAATAAGCATGAACAATATTATCATCACTTTATTTTCTTTACAATTTGTAGTAAAGATATGTAATACACTAATTCCATACAAAAATCTCTTAAAAATAATTCAAATAAATGGCTCCAGTCCTTTGAAACTACTAGAAAATTTCTTAATATTTAACTAATTATATTATTAAATTTATCATGGTGTGGAATTTTGTGTATCATGATTATATTGATAATAAACTTTATTAATAAAATATCAAATATACCAAAAATTCTAGTAATTTTAAAGGACTGGGATATCATTTATTTGAATTATTCTTAGGAAATTTTTCTATGAAATTAGCGTAACAAGTATCTTTGCTACTAACTATAAAGAAAATACAGTAATAATAATTGTTCATGCTTATTAAAACTCCAATGGAACAAAGACGTGTTTTTTTAGTACAAAACTAAATTTTTCTATTGAGAGGCCAATATCTGTGACAATCTTTTGATGATAATGGTGGTTTTATGAATAAGGAGATCTCAAACGATGGTATAATTTTTATTTTGATTGAATACGTAAAATTAATTTGAATTTAGGGCCACTTAAAGTCGTATTTTGGAAAGTCTGAGTTTTGGGCGTTACTTTTGTAGATTATGGTATTTAGCTGTTGGAATATCTTTACTAGACCCAATTTTGATACGAAGCCAAAATTTCATGCAGAAGCGACCAATAACTTTGAAATTATTACCACTTGTGGTAATTCACAAATTTGAAATTTCTGGTTTCCCGCTAAACAGTAAGCAGGGGGTAAGATGTTTTTAGCTACTTTTTCAGTCCAGCCGATACACCAACTAGTCCCACTAAAATATTTTTCAAAAAATCAATAGTAAAAAAGTGAAATAGTGGAATAACTGGAAAAATAAAACTTGGGTATTCATTATTCGTATAGCCCCCATGGGAACGGGGAAGTTGATAACAAAGAAGGAGGAAACATTGGACGTTTATTTTAATAAATGCTTTTCTTATCTAGTTCATTAATAATATTAGACATCTCCTTTCAACTAATTAGGAAGTAATTATTTAAACGTATGTCGTAGATAATAAAAACATGCAGCGATTATGATGTCATATAAAAAAGAATATAAATACTTAGCTGTAGAGATATTATGTTTTTTACTTAAGGGTTATTATTGCAAAAATGTTCAGAAAGTAGAGGAAAATGAAAAATAGACAAGGAAAGTCATGACGTATATTCCAACCAGAGTGAACAACCTTTATACAGATAAAAAAAGTAAATTGAAGAGCTTATTCCAAAAACAGCACTTGTCAAAAATTCAAATTTTTCAGTATAAAGAAATTATTGTAAGAACTATAATTGACAAAAGTTTTTTTTGTAGAACTGACAATATTACTACAATTGGCAAATGTTTGACAAATGTTTTTTTTGTAGAACTAACAATATTTTGTCAATATTTTGTTTGCTTATATCTCATGAGAAATAATATTTTTGGTGAAACCATTTAAACTATTACATAGATAGTTAAAAAATCTATAGGATGGCGTCATTATTAGAATTTTTTAAAAAATTGACATGTGTTGTTTTTGGAATAAGCTCTTCAATTGCTAGCATTTTTTGTAAACTATAGTATAAACACATACAAATCTACATTAAATAATTTTTAGTAAAAAACTATGTAACGTAAAAGCCCCTATACTGGATCGCGATCATATGTCCGAACAGTTTTGACATTTATATAATAATAATAATAATAATAATTTATTACTCCATAAAATTTTACAAAATTTTTTGAGTTCGTCAAATTTGATTTCAGTTACATACTCAGATTATTATCATTTAAACATTCTTGTATTGTGTAGTATGCTTTATCAATGAGTACTTTTTTTATTCTAGCCTTGTAGTTAGTTATTGATAAGCGCTTCACACCTTCAGATAACCTATTGTGTAGTATTAAACCGAGATAGTTTATAGGCTGTTTTACTAAATTTAATCTTTGGTACGGTATACAGAAGTTATTTTTGTTTCTTGTATTATAATTATGGAAATCTGTATGATTTGGCCAAGTATGCTTATTCTCATGGACGTAAGTCAAGATCTGATACACAAAAATACATGGTAACGTTAAAATTTTTAAATTAATAAAATGTTCCTTACAAGACTGTCTACACGGTATATTTACTATAATTCTAATGATCTTTTTTTGTATTTTAAATAACCGATCTATTCCTGTTGATGAACCCCACAAAACTATTCCATAACAGACGATACTATAAAAGTGACTATAGTAAGTCATTTTTAAAGTGGATTGATTTACTACTTTTGACAATTTATTTATCTGATAGTACACTTTATTTAATTTACCTGCTAAATATTCTATGTGATCATTCCAATTTAAATTGTTATCCACTCTAATTCCGAGAAAATTCACAAAAGAATGTTCATGACTTTTACTATTAAAAATTAAATTTTGTGTTTTTTCTTTGTTCATGTGTAATCGATTGATATCGAACCATTTTTGAAATTCTTTTAAACTATCATCGTACTTTTCGTTCTGTTCCTTTAAATTTGGAGCTTGAATTAGAAAAGTTGTATCATCAGCAAAGAGAGAAATTAGCAGCTCCGGAAAGTTAAATGGTAAGTCATTAATGAAAATAATAAATAATATGGGGCCTAGAATGGATCCTTGAGGAATACCAGTATTTATTACTTTTAAACTAGAGGCAATTTCATTAGATAAAACCATTTGATGCCTATTACTTAAATATGACTGAAAAAAAAGCAAAACGGATCCTCTGATGCCATAGTGAGTCAGCTTTTTTAGCAACAATGCATGGTCAACACAGTCGAAAGCTTTGCTCAAATCAAGTAAAGTTACCGATGCAATAACGTCATTGCTAATTGCTTCAAACACTTTTTCCATTATATTTATAATTGTTAATTAATATATATTAATGAAGTTATTTCTGAAAGAAACCTGTGATAACAAAAAATATTATCAACATAATGATTATTTTTCAATTTAAATTCACCTCGCATTTAATGCTTCCTCACTTAATTAAGCAATTTTTGTTGAATACAGTATTTTGATTCTTTATTTACGTCTGATACCATTATATGTTTCCTACTTTGACGTCTAGATGTCACTCTATGTGTCATATTACTCATATTACATGTCTGTTTGTATATCGGTTCCCAACTTCTAGTGTCATTAATATATCTCTGTTTGGATATAGATGTCGACATTTTGTAAAAGGAAAGCATTAATAAATAAAAATTTTTGGGTTGTATTTTTTTAAAAACATATTCATTGGATTGAAAAAACTTTCTGTTATGCTTATTAAGAAAAAAAAAAAATAGGTGTTTAATTTAATTGTCAACTTTTATAAGCCAGTTTAATTACACACCTAAAAATAGTGTTCCGGTATAGCGGCTTTTACGTTGTATATTCATTAATATTGCAATATATTTTTGCATTCTTTTTTATCATGCATTGTATGATTGTATCTATATTGACTGATTTTGCTTTGTTTCAAAGTTATCCAGTATTTGTCTTTTGTTGTTTAAATGTTTGTTGGAAAAATATTAAACAATTCGAAGAACTTTATTTTTAAAATAAAATGTTAAAATATGATACTGTATTTCAATGCTACGTTTCTCGGTATCCTTTTATTATTCATTTTATGTCCTGTATGATCTAAAAAGCTAACATTACATTTTCTATTTTAAACACATCCATTTTCCACTTTGTAATTCACTTTAAATGCACCCTAGCAAAAATTATTTTTCATTTTATAATCCGGATGTAAATCAAAATATTAACACACATTTCTGTAAATTTTTCGAAAAAGGTAAGGCAGAGGTTTCCAAGGTTTTGCATCGGCAGGCCAAACTGTAAATACTTGACGGGCTAAGGGAGAATTTTAAAGTTAGGGACACAAAGAAAAAATAACGAGAAATAAGGGTTTATTAATTTAAACTTCGTGTTTTGACTGTTCAACTGGTCGATCGCAGAGCCAATTTTGGTGATTTCCTCTTTTAATAGACTGATAGAAAAATCACATCGGAAAATAAGTTACATTTTCTGTACGAACGTTGCTATTTTTACAGGAAAAATGAAAATTTCGCACGTAAATTACTCAGCTTTGTAACTATTAATTGAACTTGATGACGTTATCACATATACAAAATTTTTTTTAAAACGAAAAACCAAAATTTTTATGTTAGAAGCTTGAAATTTGAACTTGTTCATAGACATCCAAAGCCCGACCAAAAACGGGGGTGGGTGCAAAGGAGCAAAGTTTACTCATAATAATGTTTTCGACATAGGTATATAAAATTCTTATACACAAAATTTCATTTGAAAGGAAACTCTTTGAACAAAATACACTGTTACTCCTTTTTTTCTTTTTAACTTTCCATTGGAAGTTATTGTAATGAGTCCGATTTTATGAATCGCTAATTTAGACATATCTTAACGTTTTAGGGTCACTAGAATCCGAATGCATCGTTTTTAGCGTGATGTCTGTGTGTGCGTTCGTTAGTTCGTTCGTTCGTGAATTTTTTTTCGTCTCGCATATCTCGAGAACAAATGATGACATCAACTCGTGACTAATTTCATTAGATGCGTAATCAAAAAATGAAGATTGGATAAAGTTTTCAGCGAATTCGGATTAGCGGTTTGTTTTTTTGTGGTAAAAAAGCCGAATTAACTTTATTAAGATAACATAGATTATATGGATTTTTTACCATAACATTATTATATAATGACGTAAGAACCTTCCTTGATGTTAAAAACGCCAGTATTTTATTATAAAATTAACAAAAAAAAAAAAAAAAAAAAAAACGAAATAAGAAACTTGAAAAAAATAGTTTTTTGCCAAAATATATTTTGTCTCGCATATCTTGAGAACAAATGATGTTATAATTTGTTTGATAAGGGTGGAGCCCCCACCCTTAGGTACAGAAGGCGAAGTCCCCGGTATGATGCAAGGGGCAAAGCCTCTCTCTATCGGGGGCGCAGGGGAGGAGTCGCCGGAAATGAAAAAAAAATCATTTATGTACAGTAATCTCTAGCCTTTAAGGACACCTAATGGGGCAATAGGAAGTTGACAGTGTGGGTAGACCTGTCCCCGAAATTTTTTATTAGTATTATTATAAAGTTACAATTGTAATGAAATAACGCATATTCATATGTAGGTAATTATTATTTCGTTTCTGTAAAACTATTGATATAGAATCGCTGTTGCCTTACTATACTTTTGGTACAGAACTGTCGTAACCTTACTACTTTTCGTATAGAACTGCTGTGCTGAAACCTTACTACTTTTGGTATAGAATCGCTATAACTTTACTACTTTAGGTATAGAATCACTGTAACCTTACTACTTTCTGTGTATTGAAATTTGATGGATAAAATTACTGAAGAGCTAAATCGATTTTGACTAACGATAGGTCCGAAGAATATTTTATTATCTTCAGCCTTGAAAAAGATCTTTCTATAGATATAATGGTAATAGTTTAATTGATAAAGTTAATATAGTTTTCAGACTAGTAACAAAATTTGGATACAGTTCAAATAAATTATATATTTTTAACTCTTTTAAACAAAGCATATGGTAAAATTTTTTTGTCTCAGAATGCCGGACTTTTTACTGCCAAGTGATAAGTACAATAGATAAGGCTACAAAAAAAGAAAAATAAAAAAATCAAAGATCCCAACATTAAAAAAGTGAACCCTAGGAATTTACAAAAAATAAATTATACAAAATTAACTATGTTGATAAAATTGAACATTATTTAGAATTATACAGTATTGTCATTGTACCAGTGAATATATACATATGACAGCATTTTGAGCCGCCATATTGCAGGACGAGTTAACTCGTCTTAATCATTCTCAATACATATTCGTAATATTGTGATTCCGGAATGCAAAACTCCACGACAAAATTTAATTAATTTTTGAACTGTTTTTTTGGTAGAAGTTGTGTCTTGAACTTACCATTTCGAATAATTCGATGATGTTCTGGTGAACCACTACTTGAATATCTCGATGTAAGCACCTCACGTCTCGTAAGTACTTCAGGTGTAACATGCACATAAGGGCAACATGCAAAAAATTGCTTGAAGCCGCGACGGAATCTGAAAATATGATAAATTTTTAGATTTTATAATAAACGCAGGTACCTCTAATATTAGCGAACGTTCTACCGAAAAAGAAGCACTGATAATGTTTGCATGTTCGTCTTCAGTTAAGTAGAAATATTTGTCCGTGTGGTGGTAAACTTTTGGGATGCGTGTCATAAATCATTTTATTAAATATGTTTCATCGAAGAGCTTATTTTCTCCCGTACTTGACAATAGCAAGTTGCATGCCAATATTCAAGGTAAGAAAATTAATATGATCACGTCATTTCCATCGAACTGTTCCCACAATCTACAGCCGTTAGATGTGCCGGATGGCTTTACTTTGGTATATTACATTAAATAAATTTAAGGCGTTATATCACTTTGAATTTCCATAAAATAATTTTTTTCTCCGTAACGAATAATGCAATCGATATAAAACTTTTTAAAATGTATACGTGATATGAAGTGTACAAAAATATTTTTTTTCCCAAATTAAAAAATAAAATGGCGGTGCGAGCGTAGTTTAATGCACATGGTTTTTTTCCGAAAAGGTTCATGGTAGGAAGTAAAATAATTTTCAAACAGTAGCCAAAACATAAAAATTTTATCATTTTTATTGGTTTTACTAAGACGATACACAAGATTACTAAAAAAAATACTGGCTTATGGAAAAATGACATCAATTTGAAAAAAAAATAAAAATAAAAATCGATGAAAAAATCGACATTAATTTGTTTATAAAAAAATTTATTTGGTAACCAATTTAAAAAATCGGCCGGAGTTCCGCAAATGGGAATCCTCAGAATCACTTGAAATTTTATGGGTACATTCAAATATATGTAAAAACAATGCATCTGAAAGGATTTTTGGCGACTCGAAAGGGAAGGGGGTGAAAAAATTGTTTTCATGATTTTTTAATGATCAGTGAATGATCAATTATGTGAATATTTGTAGTGTCCTATAACTTTAACTTAACTAGTTTTTATATCAAAGTCGAATTATATTGTCAAAACTAACTAAACTAACCTAATCTTAACTAACCTCACCACCTATTTTTTATATCAAAGTCGAAGTATGTTGTCAAAACTAACTAAACTAACCTAACCTTAACTAATCTCACCCCCTAGTTTTTATATCATATACTATTTATAGTGTATAGAACACAGTTTTTAAACTATTTAAAAATTAAGCCTGGGAAATACATTATTTTTTACGATTAAATAGTAGATGATATAAAAACTAGGTGTTGATGTTAGTTTAGTTGATTTTGGCAATATACTTCGAGTTTGATCTAAAAACTAGGTAATGAGGTTAGTGAATGTTACCCTTTACCCGAAGGTTAGGTTAGTTTAGTTAGTTTTGACAATATACTTCAACTTTGATGTAAAAACTAGGTGGTGAGGTTAGTTAAGGTTAGGTTAGTTTAGTTAGTTTTGACAATATGCTTCGATTTTGATATAAAAACTAGTTAGGTTTAGTTTTAAATATATAGGTAATATATGTGGATTTGTCGTATACATACTTATGTTAATATCAATAAAATTATCAATAATTTTTACATAAAAAAAAAATTTTCACCCCCTTCCCTTTCGAGTCACCGAAAATCTTTTTGAGTACTGTCATCTATTACATAGTAGAGTGTCTGGTAAAAATTGGAAGCCAATCTGAGGGTTCCCATTTTCGGAACTCCAGCCCAAAAATCGTGTGTATCGCCCTAGATAATCTGCTGATAAATGAAAATTACTGGAGTTATCTTGCCAAGTGTTTCAGAAAATTTAGTTTCGAATAAAACGCATGTAAAGTTGTTGTTATTTTTGAGTTATTTATAAAAATATAACTGAATCTGCTGAGAGACTCCAAAATGCTACCCGCAACGAAATAGCCTTTTTGAACGTTTTCAACTGCTCGAAGTCGTTTTAGAAATCGGGTCCAGAACAATTTTTAAAATGTTTCCGTAGACATAATTCCTTTTGAATATTATTCTAGTGATATTAATACAACATTTAAGCTTATGAAAAATTGGGTACTTTTTTTTTTCAAAGTAATATAACGCCTTAATGAAATAAAACTGAAATCCATTTATTTATATCAATCCTAACAAATTACAAGTTTTAATACATATTTGAAACATTCTTTTCAACAAGTAGCAAAACTAATTTATTAATAAAACGAATAAATACTCCGTTTCATGTTAAGGTTCTAATATTGAATTTTACATCAGTAATACATATTTAATGAAACGTAAACAATAAGAAAATATTCGCACACATTTGTATAAAAGATGAAAGTTTTATCAACGTAAATAAACTTTGTAGGTACAGATAAATTGGCAAATATTAATAAAGTTTGTTGTTCAGATTTATACGGGTGCTGCAATTATTTGAATTTCATTTCCCGAATTTCTGCCAAAATGTAATCATCTATATAGTATTTTCGTTCTGAAAGTCCCTCGTTTCATAATAACAATTTCATCAAAATCAGAAGAAAGATTTATAAATAAATAAATATAGGAAGATTGCTCGTTTAATATTATAGGATATATATTTACTTTACAAGCCCGAATTTAGGTATTTTAATTTTCTAGGTAAGAATAAGTATATTTTGTGTAGGGTTGACCGGGGTAATTGTGAATGGATTTTCATGAATTGAGATAAAAGCGTTTTTTTAAGTATTTTTTATTTTATATATCACATTATGGTTGATTGATTTCTAATTCTACATTATTCAGGATGCACCACACAAATTTTGAGCAAATTCGTATGAAAAACAAAAATTTTACAAGCCATTCACATTTCCCCGGTGCGGTTTTGCAAATCTTATGAATTTCGGGGTAAATGTGAATGCCATCAGAAAAATTATTTAGAATGGATTACAAGAGGAGTGAGGTCCATCAGAGTAAGGACCAACTAAAATTCTTCATATTTACCCCACTTTCAAATTTTTCATCATACTCTAGCGGTCACAATTTCTCTTTGTTTAATACAAGTTACGCATACCTCAAATTTGTACAAAAAATCAAGGTTAAATAAAAATAACAAAAATTGTAAGAACAAATTTGTTACAAGCTAAAAATGATATTTTGATGATATTTTGTCATTTTATCAAATAAAAAATCAAAAAATTACATGATTTTCACACAAAAACAAGGAAAATAAGACTTTTTCAAGGAAATACATTCAGCTTACATGAACAAAAAACAACAATCTATTTTTTTTTTTTGTGTTGTTTGTACAACGGAAACTTGTACAATAATGTCATTGTACAACATCATCAACATTTTCAACTCTGAAAAGGACACTACTGAAATTTTTGAGCAGATGGGGGCATTTGTGAATGACGTTCACAATTACCCCGGAATTTATAAAAATCATGGGGTAATTGTGATTTGGTAATAAATTGTCCAATTTCTTTAGCAGTTAATAAGGAACTCGCTCAGGCTTTAGACCACTTCTTTAGAAGTACGTTTATTCATTTCTTATCTTTAAAAAAAAGAAAATGTATTTAAAAAATTTTTTTGAGGATTGGTCGAAGTAAGATTTTGCAAGGGTTTTTTCAAAATAAAAAAAAGATACTAATACGTGGAGAATTGTTATGAAATTTTAATACCATATTAAGAAAGGACAGAAAAACATACTAAGATTTGATTTTTAACAAAATTAATGTTATTTTAGAAATTATAGGCGCCGTTCACAATTTCCCCAATTCACATTTACCCCGGTCAACCCCATATTAATAATGGAGAAATGTCGCAGTGTGGATAACGTAATATGTAGTTACGTTTAACTGAAATATATAGACTAAAACTAATAAATTGGTGGAAAAAATTTTTGATATCCGTTAACTAATACTAGCTTTATAAAAGTTCAATAAAAAAGACTCTTCGCTCTATTTGTAATGTCGTACAAAAGATGATGTTATACATCTGTATCAAATGAAACAGAACTATCTGTATAAAGTCTAACTTTAAAGTCCCATAACTTTGTTAGTTCTTTATTTTTTCTTTTACTTTTTTGTTTAGTTTTGTTTTAATTTTTATCTTCAGCCATAAAAAAAAAATGGTAAACTTCTTCATTTTTAGCTCAATATAGTTAATCAAATTTTTTTATTATCGAAATCTAGTTTTTGAAGCTTTACATAAAAAGAAAATATTTAAACCGATTTTTATTGTACTCCTAAGATAAACCAAACTAACGTTTATGTTTTAAACCAGTAATTGAATAATCATGACAATTTATTTGAATTCTGGATTATACCAAACATCACCTTATTTGTTTCCGTCAACAATTTTATCGAAAATGAATAAAATTGAGGTTTGGCTTGTGTTTCAGCGCTTATGGCTCAAAACGAATGTTCAAAATTATTCAAAAGATGAAAAAATAATAATGTGTATGGCGTTTGTTATACGGTAAGAGTCTGAAAATCGAACTTTAATTTCCGTTGCAATAGTCTATATAAATGCTTTGTATACAGGCACGTATACAGCGGGGGGGGGGGGGCAATGGGTCATGACGACCCTCCACTGAGAATGGAGAATGGACATATTATTGGAGGTTAATAAAAATGTTTTTTAGCTCTATAACCCTAGAATCATACGTTGGTCTACGAGAAACGTTAATCATACATCGACCTCGTTTTGACGGACGGACTTTTTACGGAGAGTTTTAGAGTTTATTTGCAAAAAACATTTTTTTTTACATAACAATACTACAAAAGCGACCAAATTATTTAAAAAAAATTTGATTTGGAAAAATTTCTTAATGTAGATATTTATTAATTTTTTTAACCTTTTTATCAAAGCATATTTTCATTATAAAAATTAAAAAATAGATAAATACATCAATTGTATCATAAAACATGTGTTTCAAATAATTAATTTATGAACTATTATGATTCAGTGGACATGTGTGACTTTATAGAATGTGAAATTTCTCAGTCATAAATATTCGTATAGATATGTAGTTATTTCCCCATTAGGCATATTTGTAAATTTTCTAAATTTTGTTAGTAATTTTTCGAATAAGATCTCAAAAAAATAATAAAAATTAAAATATTTTCCACAAAATAAATTGTTAATATTTTATTAAGTCACTTGAAACGCATTCTTTAGTTTTCGATTCAATATATTAAAACTTCAGTATTATGTCGTTTCTATAAGTCAAACAGCTGTAATCATCTTTCACATTATCATAATCATTGAATAAATTAATTACAACATGCATATCTTTAATAAATTTTAGAAAAATTAGGAAAACTTTTATATATGAAGTACAAAATCTTAAAAAAAAAACATTGCGTAATCATACATCGACGTTCTTTTGACCGACACTATTTCAATACAAACAAAACGACAATGACTATAAACAAAATAAATACGTCTTATGTGTTATAACAACAAATAAATTAGATAACAGAAATCTCACAGCAAGCAGGTACCGACAAGTTGTAGTATTGGAGCAAGTAGAGAAGTTCGTTCGTCGTTTTGACGTGTACGTATGATTCTAGGGTTGATTTCTTATATTATCCAGGTCTGATGCTCCCCCCCCCCCCCCCAAGAAACTTGGTTGTATATGTGCCAGTTTGTATATGCGTTTTAATTTTCAGAGGCAAATTTATTCGTACCTGCATAAGCGCATATTACCAATGGTATGCTTTATGCTGTAATAGCGAAATACTAAAAATTACATTGATTCTTTCCATGATTTTGCGCACAGTTTGGTTTATAAATTGCAATTACTCTAACTGGCCGTATAATATATAATAATAATAATAAATTGTGAATGATTCGTTTAATTTTATGGTATATTTATTTTAATTGGATTTATCGATAATAAATACGATTATTGTTGATTATATTTTTTATATTTATATTTTTATCATAGACAGATATAAAAGTGACTAAATGAATAGGAAATGAAAATAAAAACCGTTAAAATGAATTTGAATTTTTTTAGCTTAAATTAAAAACTTTTATATTTAGTAGGAGAAAGAAGTTAAAAGTCTATATTCTTTCATTTTAAAAACGAGAAGTATATCATTTTAAAAATAAAACTAACACTGCCGTTACAGTGCAAGCAATTTCACACGAACTAATTTTCGCATGTGTACGCCTGACTTCGTGGTATCAATAAGTTAGTGATAATTTAATTTTATTAATAACTGATTACATTTTACCGGGAATATTTTAGAGGAATATTATTTCTCGGGATATTTTGTACTCATATGAAGTATATTTGACGAATGCTGGGTAAACAGCATTCTTGCAAATAGAAATTTAAGTGAAAATTACTAACTTTCTTGAGAATTAAGCAGACAACCTCAAAATTGTTGCCCTTGTGGTTGTTTAATCGTTAATACATGTGCATTATCGTTAATACCGACAGTGCTGGAGTCATAGGCGATACAAAGGGTATGCAGAGTGTGTGATCACATTTTGCCTCGCGTCTTTTGGGGTCTCGCAGCTGCAAGAGCGCTAGTACAATTTCATAAAACTAGATGTGGATGTTATGTTTTAGGAAGATTTTAAAAAAAAAAATCAAAGACAGGGGCTTCGAATATCATTAACACTTTCCATTGTAGTTTTGCACCGCCTCTGGTTGGAGCCTAAATACAAAGTTTCTCGTACCGAAGCTATTCTACACATCTAGTTCAATTTGATTTCAGTTCAATTTTTAATTTTTAACCGACTTCAAAAACGAGGAGGTTCTAAATTCAACCAATTTTTTTTTTATTTCTTTATGTATGTACACTGATTTCTCTCACATTTCTGGGCCAACTTACGCCATTCTTTTTTTGGTTAGTAGATAAAGCTCTCCATGTGGTCCCATAAAATTTTTATTAATATTGGTTAAGTAATTTTTTAACCATCTTCAATAATTATTTACTTTAAAAAACTCTAGTAGTTAACATATTTTTAAATTTGTGTTGATCTAATTATTCTAAAATAATCTTCTGACAATATCTAATTTAAAAAATTCTTCAATGACTTGAAAAATTGGTTGATTTTCAATGATTTTTATTTTCCTAGTATGTAATTATAACTTTGAACACTATTTTTGTTCCAAATTTCAAAGCAGTCAGTGAGTGTCCAAAATTATGATTTTTGGACAATGAAATTTACTATGAATGAAATGAAATGGAATACCTTTTCTTTTAAGCAATTATCACCATAAGGGCTAATAAGCATTGTCACTAAAAGGTATGAAATAAAAGCTTTTTTAAAATACCGACTTCAAAAATTAAAAAATAATTAATAGCACGAATTTTGAAGTCAGGCGGGGCGCGCAGTATAAAAGACAATATAGATCTTGAAGAATTTATGAATTTTTGCAAGAACATCCGATCGCAATGCAATTTTTTATATGATTATGTGTTTTGAGAGCGCGTGTGTCGACAGAGCGCAAGTAAATACGGTGTTTTAAGAGCACATAAGAGTCATAAAACTATACACAATAAATAAACTGACCAGGTACTATATGGTACTGTATGGAATAGGTACTATACAGTGCCGTGCCAAAAATGATATTGTCATTCTGTAATTTTCAATTGTTAACAAAATTTAAATTTTGAATGAAAATTCCAGTTTGTTATTTTACTAACTGAATAAGTAATAATTTACTTATATTTAATAGCTTATAACATTTATAAATTCAGAGATTATTGCCTAAATATTGAAATATGAAATAAATTATTCTATTAATAAATAATAGGTAAATAAATTTACCTAGTAAATTACATATTTACCTATTAAATTATGTTGATGAGTAGTAACATATATTTTCAGCACAAACTACATTTGTTAAAATCGAAATAATTACCTTATTACTTTATTTTTTAAACTTAAAAAAATCAGATCGTACATAGTAACTAAAAATCAGTTTTTCAATTATATATCTTTTGTGAAACATTGAGAATTTTTCAATTTTCCCTCAAATTTGGACACTTCCGGTAAAAATAGCATTAAGTTAATGGTAACTTTAAAAATAATTTTTTCCTGTAAATATTTCCGGGAAAGTATATATTTTTTAATTGAAATCGATGCAGAACAATTTATTTCATATTTCAAATTTAGGCAATAATCTCTGAATTTATAAATGTTATATAGGTAATTCCTTAAAATAACTTCCTCTGGGCTGTACGAGTTAATATTGAAAATTAGACCTTAAAATACAACTAAGGTTTACGTGGTCAGTATAAAGCTATTAAATATAAGTAACTTGTTACTTATTCAGTTAGTAAAATAACAAACTAGAATTTTCATTCAAAATTTAAATTTTGTTAACAAATTGAAAATTACAGAATGACAATATCATTTTTGGCACGGCACTGGTATTATCAATGTATATTTGTACATCTGGTCAGTTTATTTTTATTGCACCATAATTATGTTCGCTCTATGAACACGCGCCGTCAAAACACGCGCTGTCCGGACACGACACCTTTTTATATAACACCCCGCGCTGACTTCAAAATGCGTGCTATTATTTTTTAATTTTTGAAGTCGGTTTTTTTTACAGTAGGTTTTAAAAGTTCAACATTAACAGAATAAACAACTTTCCAAATTAAGTAAAGTTTTTTCTGTTATTATTTGAGTACAATTTTAAGAAAATTTCTAAAGATAAAGTTCTGTATAACAGTAAAATAAAGTATAAAATTTTTCGACAGCTTTAGTAATTAGCAAATAGAAATTTCAAGCTATATAAAGAAAATAATTATTATATACAATTATTGCAACTTTCTATAAAATTATAAGAATCAAAAATAATATAAAGTTTGAAAAGTACGCAAGTTAAATTTTATTTCTTAAGTTAAAAATGTATTCTCGAATAATAAATTTTTATTTAACAAACCACATCACAACCAAGTGAGTCATTTCCTTAAAAAGAATATTTTCTATTCACGTATCGCCTTCTTAACAGTAAGCGGTAATGTAAAAGATTTTCCGGGCACAGGTATGTTGTATTACTTTTTAACAAAATGGAGAAACGCACAAAAAGAATCATATTTACATACTATTCCTTTTGGTGGAAATTTTACATTTACGTAGATATTGTATTCGTATCGGAAGTAGTATGGGAAATTAGTCAAAAGTAAATATGTATTATCCGTTAATGTATATTATAGGTACCGTAAAGACACAAAACTTTACCATAATTTTCGGTTCACAATTGAAAAAAAAATGAAGACAAATTAATTTAATTATATTTGGCTGGAGTTCCGAAAACCGCATACCTCCCGATTGAGCTGAAATTTGGTATACACACTCTCTTTGGCTTAAGAAGTTACCCCCTAGACGGATTTCTGGCGACGCGGACCGGAAGTTATATTTTTGAAGGTCTAAAAATATCAAAAAGTAGTATATCGCATATCTTCGATTGAGCTCAAATTTGGTATACATACTCTTTTTTGGCTCAAGAAGTTACCTCCTAGACGGATTATTGGTGACTCGGACCGGAAGTTACACTTTTGAGGGTCTAAAGTAGCAAAAAGTAGTATAATCGCTTACCTCCAATTGAGCTAAAATTCGGCATACATACTTTTTTGGCTTAAGAAATTACTCCCTAAACGGATTCTTGGTGACGTGAACCGGAAGTTGTACTTTTAAAGGTCTAAAATAGCAAGAAGTAGTATAGTAGATGTAAATAAATATACTATTGGATACCCCCAATTAAATAAATATACTATTGGATACCCCCAATTAAAAAAAAAATTTTAAAATATATTTCTCATAAATTTATTAAAAAGTATTCTCTGAATGAGTTTTTGGCAACTCGAACCGGAAATGTATTTTTTAACGCAAAACTAGTTGGTGAGGTTAGTTAAGGTAATTGACCTTATGAGTAAAGGGTTAGTTTAGTTGATTTTGACAATATACTTCGATTTTGATATAAAACTAGGTGGTGAGGTTAGTTAAGGTTTGGTTAGTTTAGTTAGTTTAGACAATATACTTGGACTTTGATATAAAAACTAGGTGGTGAGGCAAATTAAGGTTAGGTTCGCTTAGTTTTGGTTAGTTTATTACTGAAACGTCGGGCAAAGGGTAACTATTTACAAATGGGGCTCCTGCCTTGTATTATTATTTAATTACCCTTTGCCCGGAAATGAAATTTCAATGGTAAACTAACCGAAAATAACCTAACCTAGCCTTAACTAAGCTCACCATCTGGTTTTATGTCAAAGTCGAATTATATAGTCAACACTAACTAAACCAACCTAACCTTCGGGCAAAGGGTAACCCTTAACTAACCTCACCACCTAATTTTTATATTTGAAGTCGAAGTATACTGTCAAAACTAACTAAACTAACCTAAACTTCGGGCAAAGGGTAACCCTTACTAACCTCACCACCTAGCTTTTATATCAAAGTCGAAGTATATTCTCAAAACTAACTAAACTAACCTAACCTTAACTAACCTCACCACCTAGTTTTTTATATCATATACTATTTATAGCGTATATTGGACGTAATTATTAAACTATTTAAAAAGTTGAACCTAAGAAACATATTATTTTTTACGGTCAAATAGTAGATGATCTAAAAACTAGGTGGTGAGGTTAGTTTAGTTAGTTTTGACAATATACTTCGACTTCGATCTAAAAATTAGGTGGTGAGGTTAGTTAAGGTTACCCTTTGCCCGAAGGTTAGGTTAGTTTAGTTAGTGTTGACAATATACTTCGACTTTGATATAAATTTTATTCTTCCTTTTTTGCTCTACTCACCAAGTTCTATAAGAATCTATTTTTAATTTTTGTTGCCATGGTAACGGAAACCATCTTTTAGTAACCCCTAGATTAAGACATTCGGAGGGTTGAAAAATACACTTCCGGTCCACGTCGCCAAAAATCCATCTAGGGGGTAACTTCTTAAGCCAAAGAGAGTATGTATACCAAATTTTAGCTCAATCGAAGTTATGCGGTTTTCGGAACTCCAGCCGAAACTTAAATTAATAGTTAAAAAAAAGAGGAAAAGGTTTTCAATGAAATATAAAAGATATTGTAAAATTATCAAATATTCCAGTATTATTTACATTCTGTTATTCCAAGTAATATCTAACAACGAAATGTAACAGATTTTGAATTTTTGACCGGTGTTAAAACACCTGTCAAAATTACTATATCTGGAACTTAGATGCAAAAAAGATCTAGTCACAGAAGGCATTTTTTTCAGAAATATGAAATTAAAATACAAAATTTATTGTAAAATGGATACTAAGTTAATCTTAAAACTTATTAATTATACTTCTTTAATCAGAAAATTTAAGAAAAGTCGTTTTCTTTATATTTTTTGTTGGACATAATGTTTTTTGCTTAAACATATTGGACATAATTTCATTTGCCCAATTTTATAATAGACATAAAACTTTTTGCTATAACGACATTATTGTAGGGTTGTACAAGTTTTATGTAAATAAAAACATCACGACTATTGCAGTCTAACATATCTAACAGTTTTTAAATTAAACGTGCAACAATTTATTGATTTAATATTTTATAGAAAAACATCAAATTAAGAAAAGTCTTAGTGCTTCTGTTGGTCACCCCTACTGGTGTTAATTCCGAATTCAAATCCATGAATAACTTTCTTATTAATAAACAAAAATTGTGTATAATTGTTTGCAGAATATTAGTAATAAATACTTAATTGAAAAATAATATTTTTTATCCACTTTATAACTTTTAACTAAAATAAAAACGTTGAAAAGCACAAGTAGAAGCACACTTCTAACTGAACTTTTGAACTAAACATACTCAAGCAACACTGTGATTGGATAAATAAATTACAAATGGCCGAATTAAATGGACGTGATTCTGTTTGCTTGAAGGTACATATTTTAAATCTATTTTTTAGTTGGAAAAATTTTTTTTTGGCTAAATGCAATTATTTGGGCATATAGATATTACGATGTGTCATATATACATAAAAATCTCAACTTTGAATTTTTTATATTAAAGGACCTGACTTTAACAAATCTATAGTAACCATTATTTAAACGAACTATTCTATAATGGGCGAGTAAATAAATGTGAAAATTATTTCTAAATGGTTATGAGATTATATAATTTTTTATATGGTAAAATTACCTAGCAAAGTTTTATAACTTCTGAAATACCAACTAAAGTTTGCACACTTTTTGAAAACAGAAATGTACCAGACTGAACTAAAAAAAACGTACCATATGAAATGAAAGAAATGGTGATTGCTAATCCCAGAAAAATATATAGAATACTAGTGATTTATTTAAAATAGCTGTATCACTAAAAAAAAATGCTATATATAATATAGGGCATGAAATTTTAATTTTTTTTAACACAGTGTGGTATGGTAAAGTTAGGTTTAGTAGGTAAAGTTGGGGCATTTTACGGTAGTTGATTTTGATATAATATAGAGTATAAATTTAATGTAAATAAGCACAAATGAAAAAGAACGGATACATAATTTTTTATACGTTTTAAAAATATATTTTTGAAAAATTTATTCTAACACCTTAAAACCTTTTGACCAAGAGATATTGACTATTTTATTCAAAGAGTTTTATAATGGCTGAAGTTTTATCATACGTTTTACTCTAGGAAGTCATTTTCTGAGAGCCATTATGTGCTGCGTACACGTCACCAGGAAGTAATTGTTGAAAGTATTACCGGTATTACCTCTCACTGCAAGTACTGCATAAACTCCTTTTATGCGATCGGAGTGCTAAATGACAATGAAAAGTAGGAAAAAGCAAGAAATTTGAACACTAATTCGTGGTAAAGGTAATTATTGACTGTTTTTAAGCATTTTATTAGTACATTACATAAGAATATAAATTATTGCTTATTTTAGTTTTTTTACACGTGTAAATATTGAAATTTTTGTGATGTTATAAAAATGAAATACCTATATTATATTTACAAAAGTGATCTAATATGTAAACTATTCTTTTATTTTGCTTAGAAAAGTAACTTTTAGGGAAATCGTGAGATTTCGAGCGTTTTGTTATGTATGTTATATGAAACTTTTTTTTTATAATAAACTATTAATTACAATAAGGACAATATTTTATTCGTTGGGTCCTTATTTACCTCACTGCCCCTCGTCATTCCGTTTCACGGTATACTTTATTTTCAAATAGATATAAATATTTTAAAATGTTAATTTCAATTGTGTTTTGTCAGTTTAAAATTTGCTAGTCCGTTATACATAGCAAACAATATAGAAAATTTGATAAACTTTTCCAAAAATACCATTGCTGCTTTATCTAAGTTTTATACATACCTTGAATTCATCCAACAGTAAATAATTGGATTGTACATCGAATTGCTCATCGCCAGCCAATAAATAGCTAAATAGCATTCTTGTACGTATTCCCATGTAGTGATATCTGGATAGTATGATACTATGATAAAATATAGATGGTATGGAAGCCAACATACTGCAAATATGACCACTACCACAATCATCATTTTCACCACCTGAAACAATTATAAATTTTATTTTTTTGTTGTTGGAAAATGGAAAATAGTTCAATAATTGTTATTTATTAATTTTCATTGTACTGTTTTTTTACATTTAACTTATTGAAGTGAGAACTTCTACAGGGTGTAAAATAAATAACTCTCGTCCTTTTGAGACGTGACTCATAGCACCCTTTAGACACTAAAACCACAGGAATTTTTTGGGAACTAATAGTTTGAGAAAATTGCAAATTAACTGGCTACATAATGTTTGAAAATTTTTCTAAGTACGGCTCTGGCTAAATTATGCATAAATACCTTTTTAATATCAAAGGTAAAAAATAATTTTATTGACTAAAATTCAATAAAATTTTGTAAACGTGTTTAGGTCCTAAATGTGTTTCCCAGATGTTTTCTTAGAAACAGAATATTTATCTTACAAAAATAAGATGGTCAGAGCCGGATTAATAAAAATTTTAGGGGACCCTTTTTTGACCCATATTTAGTATCAATTTTTTTCTGTTAAAAAACAGTTTTGGTTCAAAATTATTGGCAAATAGTTGTGTTCCAGCATCGCATGTTTGACAGCCCGCGAACTGTCTGCACATGCGAGACCGTTCCAGCAAAACAAAATCAAATATATTGTACATTTTGTACAAAATGTACAACGTTCCAGCATCATTTTTGACATGTTTTCAACTTGTTCCTAGCTGTTAGAATTGTCAGTGGACTTTTGAATGGGCAAATTGTCCAACGTGCTATCTATCTCTATCTACCTATGCTATCTATCTCAATATATTTTTATGGTTGTTATGGTTGTTATGCGTTGTTATGTATTCCTCCATATAGAATGTCAGAAACGAATTTAAACCGTTCCAGCACACTGTACATTACAAGCAAGTTCGTTACTTGTTTGTATTCTAGCATGCGCACAAACATATTCGTAACTTGTTTTGTACTTGTCCAAAAATAGATGCTGGAACAGAACTATTAATTACATGAGTGACATCTATCCACGGACTTGGAAAAAATTTTTCCGACTTAACCACCATATCGCCCGGATAACTTATTCATTCAGCTTTAATTTGCTTTTTTTTAGGCCTTTATACGTCCACTTCTCGCTGAGATATCGGGCTTTGAATGGAAAAGGATCATTTCGTCTTTGACCATCGATATCTCAGCAACCAATGATCACACAGAAAATTGAAGATGGGTTTTAAAAACTCGAATAAATTCTCTACAAGGATTAGCCATTGTTTTTTCAGAAAATAATTTTTTTTGCATACTCTACATGAATTTGAAAAATCGAGAAAATAAGGGCTTTTGGTGGCTTTTTGGAAAACCCAGCGCTGAATTAAAAATATCGAGCAAACCATTAATGTTAAGTGTGCCTTTTACAGTTCAATATACGTACAAACACCCCACAGAGTTTCAATTTAATCCATCCAGCCGTTTTTTTGTTTTATTCGATTGAATTTTTGAAAAAATTAAAGGATCATTTTTTTACTCTTACTTTTATAATCTTGAACAAAATGGAAAAAAAATTTTCTCAGCTTTTTTCGCATTTTTACCAATAATAGTATTTAAATTTATAAAAAAAAGAAAATTTCTTAAAAAATTTTCAAAAAAAAATTTTTTTAAAAATTTTTCAAAAAAATTTTTGAAAAATTTTCTTGAAAAATTTTAGAACTCGCTAAAGGGACTGAGGCATACACAACGAGCTCTCGTGCGCTTACCCCCACGAGCCGTCAGGCGAGTGAGGGTATAGAGCGCAGTCGATCTCGTTGTGTATACATCAGTCCTTTAGACTCGTGCCCCAATTTAAGCCTACTAGAATATAGCTCAACCAGCCTAAGGTTGCCGGTCAGATGCGCAGATGAAGGAGTGCGACAACAAATTATTAAAAAGGATGAAACATATAACATATATACATAAAAGTATAATCCGCAACAAAAATAAAAGACAACTTATTGATTTTAACTATGATAATTTCAAGTGATAATTTTCTGAAATATCATTTTGGTCACATGTCAGATTAAAATGTTTTTGTTGTAATAACGAAAAAATTGTATGTCATTCATTGTAAAACCTGTTTAAAAAAATTAAATTAACGTTACTGCGTTCCAGATCAATACAAATAAATACAATTTATTAAGATGCATTGTTTTTGTAAAAAAAACAATCTTTTACATCAAATATGGCTATTTTAGATTATAACAATCGTATTTAAAATGTGGTAAAAATATTAAAAAATGCAGGAATGGGTTAATGAATATTGCAATTTACAGTGGTATACAATCGTCAAATTTAAATGGTAAACGTTATGAAATAACTGGGGAATTGTAAATGAATGGAAAAATCAAATTAATTGTATGTACATGCGGATCTACAAAATTTAACTAAGAAATGACGACAATTTCCCAAATTACGTGCCAATGAAATTTTGTAGTGTTTTCTATTTTTCTTGACTGATTTGCAAGTAAAACAAGTAAAAAAGTAGATAAAAATTGTCTGACACGTTTAATTTTTGTTAAAAAATATTAAAATTTAGTATATTAAGCATGGCGTTTAGTAAGTAAATAACCTATTTTCCTTTTTTTAAAATTTGGGCAAAGGGAAATACTAGAAAGAAAAACAAACAATTTAATTAAATTATCGTATTTATTTATTACTTAAGTAATATAATTTCTAAGAGGAATAGTAAAATCATATTAACATAACCTAAAATTCCTATAAATAAAAAAGTTTTTAATATTTTTTAATGAAAATTAAATATGTGCATAAAGTTTAATCGTCATTTTTATTTTTTTTAATACTAAATACATCAAAAAAAAAAATAAAAAATTTGACAGGTTTATTTATAGGTTGGCACATAATTTGGGAATTAGCCGAAATGACATCAAATAGCATATTTTATAGCCAATTCAAATAGCATATTTAAATATTACAATATAGAAATTAAATAAGTACGTAACAAAAACTTACCTTAACTCTGTGGGGCTTTTGTGCGTATATTGAACTGTAAAAGGCATACTTAACATTAATGGTTTGCTCGATATTTTTAATTCAGCGCTGGATTTTCCAAAAGCTCTTTTTTCTCGATTTTTTAGATTTATGTAGAGTATGCAAAAAAACTTTTTCCGAAAAAACAATGGCTAATCCTTGTAGAGGATTTATTCGAGTTTTTAAAACCCATCTTCAATTTTCTGTGTGATTATTGGTTGCTGGGATATCGATGGTCAAAGACGAAATGATTCTTTTCCATTCAAAACCCGATATCTCAGCGAGAAGTGGTCGTATAAAGGCCTAAAAAAAGCAAATTAAAGCTGAATGAACAAGTTATCCGGTGCATATGGTGGTTAGGTCGGAGAAATTTTTTCCAAGTCCGTGGACCAAAAAAAGAAACTGAAAAATTTTTGAAAATTTTTTTTTCAGTGTATTTATTAGGATTGAGCGATACAAATTTTTTTATCGCAAGATCCCAAAACTAGAAACCTCCAGTTTTAAATTGCTTTGTTTACGACTCCAATACGACCATTTTTCACGAAGATGCAGCCATTCGAATAATCGCTAAAAATTTGGAATTTTTTTTTGATCCATTAATTTTTTCCGCTAGTGTATTATTATACAAACCAGTATTGTCCAACTATTATCAAGAACACGGGGCCCCTAGACAATCGCCTACTTTGTCTATTTAGAAATCCGCCTCTGATTAAATGTTTCTCGAAAAAAGAAATTGAGATAACATTCATCATTTTATTTTCTGATGGTCTCTTATAATTGTCGGAATCAGGTCCGTAAAGCAAAATGGTGGGCCCCGAGTATAAAATAAACCCAAAAAAGAACGAACTTACATTTCACAACCTCTTGTTTAACTTTTTGCCATACCCCTGTCAACACTTTCGGACCCCATACCATTTCAAGCCCGAATCCCGAGAATATAACCCCTTGGGGCTGCCCCCCACTCTCGACAGGCCTGATCGGAGTAACCTAAATACGTAGTTAGCTAATTAAAGTTACTTACTAGCTACACTGCCAATATCCATTTAAAAACGGACTTACTCTGGTGCATATTGTTGATTACATGAGATATATTAAGAATCTATAAAATATACGATTTCCTAATGGGCTTACTTCGGTTTATTATATCTACGTAGCAAGGTTATTAGAGAGTTAATATATAGATATATATATATATATATATATATATATATATATATATATATATATATATATATATATATATATATATATATGGTGCGATATATTTCAGGAAGTCTACTTTTATCCTTTCTAGGTCTGTTTAGTATTAAATTTTCTCTCGTGGTTGTTAAATAAAATACGGGATATGGCTACCGCGTATCCAAGTGAGATGTGAGATTAATGTCATCGTTTATCAGCTGTACAAAATGAATTTTTTCTTTCAACCATAATTACAGGGAGTTTATAAATTATATAAGAACTTAGGAGGTTAGTTCTCAATGTTATTTTCATTTTGAAAGAAATTTCATAGTTAAGTAAACTGGATTCTTGTAATTCTTTAATTCTTTCATTATTTACATCCAGGGCTGTGCAGAGAAACGACGGGCTCCGGAAACAAAGAAAATTATTCAATTTTCCCCCAAAATTACAAGTGATAAGTGAAAAAAATTCTTTCCTTTTTTATCCGGGCCCCTGACGAGTTCAGGGCTTCGCGGCTACCGCCCCGGCTGCCCCCACGTTGGGTCTGCTTACATTATTATGATATTTTTGTTTAAAAAATGGTGAATATTTTGGAAACAGGTTTACAATTCTCATTAGTTTCTGTTTCTTAAAATACTCAGGGATTTAAGTTAAAATAGTGATACAGAGTCGTAAATATTTCGTACGCACAAAGGGATTCTTAGAAATCCGTTTATTTGTTTGTTGTAATTGCCTAGCACATGTTTTTGCCTACTGTACTTCCGTACTATTGTCTTATTGCTGTCTTTACGTTATCATATTCTTAGTTGCTTTCAAACTTTTTAAATGTAAACATGGCGAGTAAAAGAAAGAGTTTGTGTATTGACGAAAAAGTGTCATTTAATTCAGTCAAAATTAAAACCACTTACTAAATTCATAAGTTGTATTCGTAAAATTATATTGTTTTCTTTTACTCTCCATATAACGAAAACTCTTTATAACGTAATAAAATACCCGGTCCCTTCAATTTCGTTATATGGAGTTTACACTGTAGTACAAGCAAATTTGGATAATTTGTTGTACTGACTGATCATTTTATGGAATCCTAATTGTACGAGCTTGACTCGCTTTTGGGTGATTTTTTTTAATACTACTGGCATATGTTTAATAAGGAAGAGACAGTTAATTTTCTAAATAAACTATTATTTTAGATTGATTTTTTTTATGCGACCTATATTACATTTTTTCTTCCCATAAAAGTCAGTTTTCTAAGTCATACCTACTTCCGTTTACGAGAAAATCACAGAAAGTAATTTGAATGGAGATGAATATGGAAAAGCATCACCAATGAAAGACGTGGAAAAGTTTTTAAGGAAAAAATATATTTCCTTGAATACTGTACGGCTTAAAAAATGTGCATCAAATTAACGGTCACGAAGAATTATGACGAAACGATCAACTCATACACTGTTTTGACAACTAATACGCTTTATATGGAATTGTTGACGTGATACGGCGTGGTGTCGTAGTTATTCAGGTTTCACTTGATGTTTTACAGTGTAAATAACCGTCAACCGATTAATATGAAAAGAGATATAATCTTAGCGATCACCCAAGTGAGCTTTAGGTAAGTTAAACAGTCTATAGAAAATGAAATTATTTTGTATTATTTTTGTGTGGGACTGTTATACGCAGAACGATGATAATCTACGTTTATTAATCTAGAAGCGTATACAACAACATCATTATTCTGCATGTAATACCGAGCTTGTCAACTTTTCAATTTTCAATGACTGGACATCGATATTCATTCAGAAGGGATGCTGGAGGGAGCAACCAATGAAATGGGGGGGGCGGATATAGTAGGTTTCTTAAAAATCAATACGCAACCATCTAGTCTAGAGCAGATAGACTGAAAAAAAAAATTAAAAATGTCTGACGAAGTTTATTGTTGATCAATTTTTATGAGACTTTTTTTTGAGTTTCTAAAAGTAAACAATAAAAAGTTATAGGTAAGTACAGAAATTACCGCTAATGATTTTTAGGGTTCCGAAGAAGAAATCTTGGAACCCCCTTGTATTTTTTTAATTGTGAGTCAAGGAAAAGAAGATTCAAATAATAGTATATTGTGCAATAAGTGCGGGAAATTGTCGATTGCCCACGAAAACGAAGTTGAGCGCACTCACTACGTTCGTGCGCTCATTCGCTTGAGTGGGCAATCGACAATCCCGCACGAGTTACACATACTATTTTTTATTACGAATTTCTCATACTTTTTTCTATTATTATTACCATTTTTGACATTTTTATTACTTTTCAAAATAATATTTTTAAGTGTTCGTCTGTTTTTTCTGAATTAAATCTTGTTTAAATTATTTTGTTAGTGGTTTCTATAGAAATAATTATGAAATATTTATTAAATGAAAAATCAAGAGGCGGCTTTGCGTGTTTTGATTAAATTTTGCGTGTTTTATTGTCAATTTGCGTGTGGAAAGTTACTTTCCGCACGCAAAAAAGTATGTGGGAAGAGTACAGTGGGCAAACAGCTATTTTGCGTACAGAAATGTGTGCGCCAAGTTAGTACTTCTCCCGCATGAGTAATAAAAAATAATTTTTGCTAAGTTGTGTCGGTAACTTCCGGAAATATGGATTTTGTGGTGTTACCTAAAAGTTGCTTAATGAGATATATTAATATGTGTTCGCTGGCTTATATTGAACACTCTTTAAGACTATTTCTTTAAGGAAGATACAGAAAACCAAATGATACCTTAGGAAAAAATATTTGGAAAAATACGAAATCGTTACGATAGAAAATAAAACTAATGATTTAGTTATATATCAGTTTTAAAGTTTGTTAGTGGAAATTTTAATTGTGCTATTATCTGTATTTGTTGTAAATTTCTTGGATCCGCGATTTTTTCAGAGCCCTAAAAATCATCAGTGGTAGTTTTTAAATGTAAATTTTTTTACGAAAACCTTTCTTCAGAGTAGAAAACTTTGTTGCACTGAACTAATCTGACTTTGAGCATTATTTTTATTTTTCCATGAAAGTAGTAAGAATTATTGCAATAATTCTTTCCATTGACATCATGTTTGTATGAACGCAAATAAAAACGAAAACGAAAAATGAATAATTAAGTATCTTGGTATGTTGACTGTAGAAACTACTCCGAAAAAAGTTGGCGACAAATTGGCGTCATAACCGGACTGTTGGCAGGCCTGCTGTGTAGCATTATCATACAAAAATAATGTGTACTTCGTTATTTGATTTAACTTGTTAGCAGTATGATTAAATTTACGCTATAGTGCCCGGATCAAAAGATACATTTCCAAATACAGTATTTAAGGCTTGTTAGGATTTCGTAGTCATAACCACGACATCCTTATAGATTCGGTAATGTCTTTATAATAATCAGTTGCGAATCTTTTTACAGTTTAATAGACTATCGAAAACTATTATTGAAATTTTTTAAACTTTTATCTATACATATAATAAAACTGTAACGAGACCGTTTCTGTACATGGAATATTTTTTAAAAATTGTACTAGTATCGTAAATAGTTACCGATGTACATTTCAAAACATCTATTTTTAAAATTTTTGTCTGTCTGTTCACGCATCACGCAAAAGCTACTGGATGGATTTTAATGGTTGGTGTGATGATAATCACACTTATTTTCTAGTCAATCAATTCCCAATTTTCCATTTTTGAAAAATAGAAAACCGTTTTTAACATGTAAACACATTACGTCAAAAACTATTGAACGGATTTTGATAAAATTTGGTGTGGTAATAACTTATTAATATAGAGCGGATATTATAATTTTTTTTAGACCGGATTAAGTAAAAATTAAAATATAAAATTATAAAATCAGTAAAATTACTGATCTTATGAACATGTCAGTGTGATTTTACTGATTTTATAATTTTTATGAATTAAATTAATAATAAAAAAATACTTATTAGTTATTAGTGTCCATAAAGCTAGCCCCGCTAAGTCATAACCCCGAGATCCCACTTAGGTATATTTTTGTTTGCTATTTTTTTGCTGTATTTTTGCAGCGAATTGATTTTTTGTCGCAGCCATTACCGAGAAACAATGGCGGTGCTGACTTAAGCCTGAAGTCAGCCTAGCCACCCCTATATCTCCGGACCTGCTGCACTTATTCAAATGAGATTTACAGGATATTTTTTTGCTATTTTTTTCACAACGAATTGATTTTTTTGATTATTGATAAAATTAGAAAAAAAATATCCCGTAAATCTCATTTGATTAAGTGCACAGGTCCCGGGATATAGGAGTGGCTAGGCTAACTTCAAACTTAAGTCAGCACCGCCATTGTTTCTCGGTAACGACTGCGGGGAAAAAATCAATTAGTTAGCAAAAAAATAGCAAAAAATTATAGCCTAACAAGGAAAGGTATCCAACCTGTATCTCTCAAAAATTTTTGAAACTTTGGTGGATTGTAGATCTTATTAAAACTAGTCCAAAGCCATATTTCGTTCGTGCCCATAAGCGGTTTAAGGGGGTAAAACTCATCCTTGAAAATTAAAGTTTTTTAAAATTTTCTTAAATATCTTGGAAATGGTAAGAGTTTTGGTAGGGAAACTATATATATTTGTAAATGGCACTTTAAATCTTTATTATGATGCCAAAATTAAGGTTACAAAATCATTGGGGTTTCATTCCCCACCCCCAATCCCTAATTTTAACAGGTATTTTTTGGTAAAAGAGGAGACTGTTATGTGTAAATAAAATAATTTTTAATTAATATATTTTATATCACACCAGTTTATATTTCTTGTTGCATAAATACACCCTTTGTTAATATTAACTTGGGAAAATTTTTAACTTTTTGATTTAATAATGAGCAAAAATATGGTCAAAGAATCTCTTATTTTAGTAAAGAATTTTTACAAACTTACGATATACGTTAAAATACATAATTTAGAAAGAAAAAATATACTTACATACTTCTTATTGACTTTATGCGCGAACGATGTCGCGGGTACAGTTAGTAGAAAATAAAAGGCTCAGACAAATAATCAATCATATTATTAACAAATCAAAGGCTAATTTTAACAGTACATACCTAAATATTTTATCCCGAGAATTGTGAAAAACTAGCTAGCTACTGAACTACGAAATCCTGATTTAATACGTGTCTAACACAGACTTGGTGAACTTTGATATCGATGTTTAAGTTGTGATAGCACGTAAGTGACATTTTTTGGAAATTTTTTTTTATGCAGATGGATAGATATTAAAAATACGCATCTATCGATCCAGAAAAAATGGTACTTTTATAAAAACTAATGAGGAAGAACAATGTTTTTGACACCACGTATTATGCGGAAGTTCAATTTTGTAAGGTTGACTCCGCGCATCTTAACATACGTGATGTCTCAATTTCATGTTCGTCACTTACGTGCTATCACAACTTAAACATCGATATATTATATTGCAAAAAGTATATTAAAAATTTTAAGCTTGGTTCGTTAAAAAATATTTTTGAAAATACGTTTCATACTTATTCTTGTAGCCTCGTATACGGTTGGTTTGAAAATCTGTACCCGAGACTAAAAGTTGGGGATTCTTAAGGCCCCCATAGTCAGAAAAATGTCAATTACGGGACAAATACGCGTAAGTTATTCATTTACTGATTTTTACGCAAAAGGTATGTATTTTTTATTACTCACGCGGGAGAAGTACTAACTTGGCGCACACATTTCTGTACGGAAAATAGCTGTTTGCCCACTGTACTCTTCCCGCATAACACACAAAATTTAATCAAAACACGCAAAGCCGCCTCTTATTTTTTCATTTAATAAATATTCCATAATTGTTTCTATAGAAACCACCAACAAAGTCATTTAAACGATAATTAATTCCGAAAAAAAAGACGAACACATTAAGGAACTAGAATAAATACAATTTACTTCTATAACATTTTCCGTTATTTTTTTATAGCCACCTAAATGTTAAGTGCACCGTTTCTAAAATAAAAAAGTCAATTTAATAACGCAATATTTAATACATAGCAATTTAATGGATATAAATATGAGTAGGTACTGTATAAAAATCATACCCGCATAAAAAAAATAAGCATAGAATTCTGATCCTAACAATTTTGTCCCATGTTAAAATTTTTATGTTCGTACTTTTCTGAAACAGACTGTATACAACAAAAATTTGCTACACAGCATTTTAATAAAAAGAATTTTCAACTAACGAAAACACGATAGTGTAGCTGGGGGTTATTTGTTCCTGGTTTTAAGCAACAAATTTAAATTGTATAGGCAACACAAATTTATGCAGAAAAATATTTTTTTACTATGGTTTTGAAATCAATTAAATTTATCACGTTTACCTAGAATGAAATGCTTTGTACAATTGTTTTGAGTGTGAAAATCGATCTTAACATGTTTTTTCATGGTCAAATCGAAAAATCTACATTTCTACAATATTCTTATGGGACTCTAAAACAATTTTGAATAAACGGAAAAGAATGAATAAAAAGTAATAAAACTTATTGAGAATGTAATTTTAATAAGAATGAATAGTAGCAATAGGCGTCTGTAAATAACAATTTCCATTGGGAAATTGCCAGTAAGCGGCTATTTACGTGTCTAGGAAAATAAGTAAACTTTTTGGCTGGTTATTTTTTGTAATTCAGTAGTAGTTGGGAAACAGAATAGTGAACACAAGAGGTTGAAAAAATTTGTATGTATTTTTGAACATAGTATCAAATCGTTTGATGCGTGTTTCTATTTAATTTTTTCAGTAATACCTGAATGAATTTTATCCCGCTTTTTCTCAGTGGATACATCTATTTACTACTTTTACAGGTCGTCGGTAGATTTTTGGAGTGCGCAACCTAAATCCAAGGCCGTGAAAAAAATGGCGGGCCCCGGGAATAAACCATATTTTTTTAAATTTTTTCTCTAAAAATATGTGACGAGCAAAAAAAGGTCTATCTATTTTTCCCCGGATCCCCAGGATGCGCGTTATACGGCGAACATAAAAAAAAAAAACTAAAAAATTCTTCAAAATTTTGGGGTGCACGTTATACGCTGGAAAATACGGTAATTTTCTAAATTTTTAAAACTGTGCCATTGAATTGTACATGAAAATTTGTATAAACAATTCTATAAAAACCTATTTTCTTTAGTAGGGTAAAAGCCCCTATACCGGAACGCGATCCAATACTGGAACGGTTTTGACATTTATATATTAATGAAGTTATTTCTAAAAGAAACATCTGATAACAAAAATTATTATTAATAGAATGATTATTTTTCAATATAAATTCACCTCGCATTTAATGTTTCCTTACTTAATTAAAGAAATACATATACATATTAAACAATTTTTGTTGAATACAGTATTTTGATCCTTTATTTACATCTGACGCTTAAACCATTCTATATTTCCTACATTGACGTCTAGATATCACTCTTTGTGTCATATTACTCATATTACACGTCTGTTTGTATATCGGATCCCAACTCTTAGTGTCATTAATATTTCTTTGTTTGGATATAGATGTCGACATTTTGTAAAGGAAAAACATTAATAAATAAAAATTTTTGGGTTGTATTTTTTCATAAACATATTTATTGGATTAAAAAAACTTTCTTTCATGCTTATTAAGAAAAAAAAATGGGTGTTTAATTTATTTATCAATTTTTATAAGCTAGTTTAATTACACACCTAAAAATAGTGTTCCGGTATAGGGGCTTTTACGTTACTAGAAAAGAAAAAAAATTATGAAACCTCTACTAATATGTATCTAAAATTTGGTAAATTTTCTAAATTTTATTTATCCTTTATACAGACTGGCAGCAAAGCAAACTGCTTGCTGGAGTGTTTGTCAAAATTGTAAAATTTTTCTGTGTAATATTTACCAAATAGTGATTATAAATTATGGTTAATAGTGGGTTTATTTGGCCCTCCGCACACGGGTCGACTGTTTTGCAATTCGAGTTTCAAACCAGTTGCTCAATATTTACATGTGCAACCGGTTTACAATTGATTGATATTGTTTGTTCGCACACGAGTGCAACTGATGGTGGATCAGTTAACAGTTTTATAAAGAGTAGCATCGTGATGCAAAAATTTTTAATACCGATTACTGAAGTTAGTTTTGACAACATGTCAAATAGTAGTTCAGATGAAGAAGATATAGTTGATTATTATCAATACCGCAGACTTCGAAGAGCTGTACGAAGAAAATATTGAAAAGAAGGTTCTAATTATATAACACTTCATGTCTTTCCACCTTTTCAACAAATTCATTGTTCATTGATTGGACACTCATTTCAAATCAAATATTAAAAAACGTCATAAATATTCATCAAAAGCATTTAAAAATTTACAAACCATGCAACCATGCGACTGAAACAGTTTCGTGACCATGCAAACACGGTCGCATGCGACCAGTTGGAAATTGATTTGATATCGATTCCATTTCAGTCGAGTTATGTGCGGTTCTTCATTCATATACACGTGAAAGGTCGCCAAACCGTTGCATGCTCAACTAGTTTGAAACTCGAGTTGCAAAACAGTCGACCCGAGTGCGGAGGGTCTAATAAACCCACTATTAACCATAATTTATAATCACTATTTGGTAAATATTACACAGAAAAATTCGTTATGGAATTTCGGCTAATATTACGATACGTTGCCGATGGTTCCAGAAGGGTTCTATTACCCAGCATTTAAAATCGTCAATACATCCAATTTTGAAATCAGAAATTTGATATAACCTTTTACTTTTAATGGAGTGAAGTGAGCGAAGCTCCCACGGAGCGACTCAAATGGCATTTGTTATGTTTGGGCATAACTCTGTCATTCCTACGTCGACTTTTCGATATTTTTTTCGTTCAGAATATTATGAACAAAAATCACTCGAAGTCAGAAAATTAAAAAAAAATAATTATTAATTAGTAAATAAATCAAGAATAATTTTAATAAAATATCAATTACAGCTAACTTAAAAGATAGATATTTTGATTTAAATATTAATAGTATATAAGTATGCATCTTTTATGTGCCCGCATGATAATTCTCGAAACAAACATTTAACATCCTTTTTTTTATAATATTTGATGATAACGTTGGAAATTACAAGCCCTTGAATGAGTTCGTCACCCAAACACGTCCGATGTTCGAAACCGCAAAAAATTAGCTTTTTGCAAAAATTTGTCAAAATTGTAAAATTTTTCGAATTCTTTTTTCTATGACAAACCATTATCTGTAAGTTAGGAGGTTTTCAAAAAAAGTAATTTTTGAGACCAAAAATTCGCTATATTATGCAGGATGTTGCAACAGGGATATTATTTTATTAGGAATTTTTCCAATCGAAAATTCAGCTATTACAGCTACTATCATGGTGCGAATTGAGCCCGGGACTATGATAGAAACTTGTTTTGGGGGCCCTAGAAGCCGGAAATGACTGTATAAATGTATGTATATATGTATACATGTGTCTGCACGATAACTTTCGAACAAAACACCCGATTTTTACGAAATTTGGTGAAAATGTTGGAAATTCCAAACGCATGGATGAGTTCTACAGCCAGCCACGTCCGTTGTCCGGAGCGTCACAAAAAAATTTTCGAAATTTTTTTACACCAGTGGCCTAGTCAACATAACTGGCGCCCGTGGTACGACACTTTATTGGCGCACCCCATCCCTACCAGAAACACGTATAGTTAATATTTGGCACTTCTTTGGCACACATTTGGCGCCCCTCTGCGAGTCGCACCCGGTGCATGATAGAGCTCCTTGCACGCCCCTCGCTAGGCCACTGTTTTACACTATGGCAAAGAGCGGAAAAAATAACAAAAATCGTTTTAAATTATTAACATAAGTAAGCAGGTTTTCAAAAAAAGTAATTTGTCATCGAAAATTCGCTATATTATGCAGGATGCTGCGACAGGGGTATTTTCTATTTCTATTTTACGCAAAACATTAAAAATTAATTTATAATATGTGCACGTCAATAAAATTTATTTCATTTTTACTATCTAATTTTATTTTTACTATTTTTTACATTCGGTACATTTCTAATTTATTGTTAGACACCTTTTACATGTTGTATTTATGACGATCTTAACTTTATCTAACATAAATTTAGTCTTTTTTTCTTTTCAAAACATCTACATAATAATATGTATGTTTGAAATAACAACACATACAGACAGTGAGTTTCAGTGCAGCCAGCAATGCTTTGAGAAACAAAAGCATGGGAGGGAAAAAGTTACGAGCAAAATAAGACAGCACTTACCCGTCGTTTACTTTTGATATTTTCAAGTTGGCGCTGTGTACATTCACCAATACTTTGTGAACCCCATAATTCCAGGCCAACGCGAGCGTACGTATACGACATCGAACCAATTGGAAGGAAGTATGTTAAAATCATGAACACGACGTTATATCTAAAATAAAATAAAACAGACAGATAACTATAACAATGTAAGAAAACTAAATTTTATAAAATAATACGTTTGTGCAGCCTTTGTCATTGTGTTGTGCACCTTCATTTTTACAATTTGTCGTTCAATTTGCTTTTAAAAGTTAGAAATATTTTTATTGTTATTTAGATGTGGTTTGAAAATACCTAAACATAAATATTTTGTAAAAGAAATTAAGTACATAGGTGCTATTTTCTCAGTTTCTAAAATTAAATTACTGTGCGTGAGAATTTATTGATTTTATTCGTGAAATCAAGAATTCCCCAATTTTACGTCGGCGGATCAAATTATTGGCAAGCCAAGAAAAATGCGTTTGTTTACTTAAACTCTGTCTTTTTGGTGAACAAACCATATATAACAGTGGTGTTCTACCCGTGGAATGCGATGGGCTGATTAGTCGATCGCGGAGCGATTTTAGGTCGATTTTGTAATTTATAAAAAAAAAATTATATCAGAAAAATAAGTTATATTTCGCCATTTTTGCAGAAAGAATGAATCTTTGGCAGTCAGATTGCCCCATTTTTACCACCATTCATATAATTTTTGTATAAAAAAAAAATTGCACTTGGTGACGTCATCAGGTATGCCAAATTTTTTTAAAAACTCCAAAAACGGTACTTTCGATTTTAGAATTGTGAAGATAACAGAAAATTACATACGGAAACTGAATCACATTTCCTGAAAGAATTTGGTAATTTTAAACTGAAGAACCTAATTTAGTAAAAAGTAGACCACACAGTACCGACGCTCTAGAGTTCTAATAGCCGGTCCAGACTACATAAACTTCTGTTTGCACAAACTGTTTGCGCAAACATAAGTTTGTGCAAATGGTACGTGTGGACATGAAGTTTGCGCAAACATTTTGTAAAATCATACAAACTTTTGTTTGAATAAATTGTTTGCACAAACATAAGTTTGGGCAAACGATACGTGTGAACGTGATGTTCAAAGTTTGTACCAGTGTTTGTGGATTTTTGTATCTCGCATCAAAAAGTTGGTATGGACGCGTGAGTTTGATAACTACCGTAAAAATGACTGAGTAGGCACGAATTCAGGTTTTACACCTTATTTTTTTATATTTCTTTTATGAGTACGTATTCTTTAATATTATATTAATCAATATATTAAAAAAACATTAATATATTAAAAATTTACGCGAGAATGGTCACTTTATTACAGTAATCAAAAATTTTGGAAAATGTCCCTGGTTTTTAAAAAATTTACAAAAATAATGTAATTTCTTCTCTATGGTAAATTGGGGTACCTCTAACTTAATCTCAATGTCACATCCTCATTATTTCCTCTTAAAAAAATAAAAACAATTAAAAGTCTGTAGTCTTCCTTTTAGCGAATTTTCAGAATGAAAATTCAGCTATTACAGCAGCTCTTATGGTAAGACCTAAGCCCGGGACTATGGCAGAAATTTGTTTTGGAGCCTCTAGAACTCGAAAATCTACTTCACTAAAATTTATATATATATAGATATATATATATGTATTTATGTGTGTACGCGATAGCTGTCGAACGAAGCATTTAATTGTTACGAAATTTGGTAAAATCGTTAATTGTTCAAAACGCTTGGATAAGTTCGTTAGCCAGACACATCCGATGCCACAGACCGGATATTTTGGGCTTTAAAGTCTTTTTTTTGTGTTTTTGATCAGAATTTAAAACTTTTTCAAAAATTTTATTACAATATCAAAAATTTCGTAAGAAGTTATATCAGAGAGCTTTTTATACTTTTTTTCTATATAACGTGGTTCTTAAGAAAAATCAAAAATAATCTCTTTTTAAAAGTCTCTTTTTATTTGTTATTTCACTCTACCTCGTTTGATTTTTCTATTTAATATATATTGTGTTTATAAATGTGTCTAAGGGTGTTTCGTCACTAGTTATTTCTATTACCTAAATATATGTCAGATTTCTTTAATTAAACATTATGAATAATGTCTTAATAAATTTATAAAGTTATATTATAAATGTTAATCAATTAAACTGTACTATTTATTTGATTAAATAAACTTTTGACATATTTTTTTTTGTGGTGTTGAATGGCCCTTAGCTATTTGTAAACGAAGTACAAATTTTGATAATGTTAGTTTTTTGTTTTGTTTTTTTATAACAATCTGTCAAATGGAATCATTTTTAAATATATGCATATAATATGCATGCATGTATATAACCTAATTATAAATATTTTTGTTTTAACACATTATATTTATTATTTTGAAAATTTTCTTATTTAATTTTAAATAAGATGAACTAAATTAGAAAAAACTAATTGATGGTACGGAAATTTTATAAAAAAAAATATATATTTGACAAGATTTTGATGACATATAATTGGTATACTTTGGAATTAAAAACAAAGTACATGGGTACAATATAGTGTTTTTAACAGAAAATAAAGTTTTTGGAGCAACTAAACAGTGCCGGAACAACTAAATTAGCCATGTAGCAGGAGCCAGCAGTTACGAGCCTCGCGCTTGTGTCCAAAAAAACAATACAAATTCACACATGAGTTATTTAACAAAAAAAAAAAATAAAAATAGAAAAAAACGAATTTTGGCTCAACTTACATTTGAATGCTAAATCAAATCTACATAAGTGACATTTTTGACAAAAAAACACCAATAAAATTATGTATCATTTAATTAAAAATAAATTTTAATCTTTCTTAAAATATTTTACATTGTTACACATATAATTTAATTTCCATTAATAATTGTTAATGAATTTTAACCTCTTTACACACGACAGTTAGCTATTCAAACATTTTTACATTTGTAATTAAGTGTTAATTCGTTGTTGAAAACATTCATCACAAAAGATTGGAAATTTCTTTAGGTACTGGCAAGTAGATTGTTTGTCTACAATTTAATTGAAATACTCATAAAACAATCTAAAAAATAAAAAAATACATTAATTAATTATTAAATTTTTTGAAATATTTAACATCTTACCTGAATGGGGTTATAAGTTCCAAAATATGTTACAACCTTTCAAAATGTTGAACAATAATCCTATTTCAAATTTTAAATTTGTAATTCAATATCGACTAGATAAAATGTTTACAAATGAAAATGATTTCTACACACTAACTAAAAAAGTAATAGCCCATTTTCTGAACAAAGGAATAGACATTAAAGTATCCATCGTATCCATTAAAGAGATTAAATATCAATTGTGTAGACAACCCAGCAGAGGGCAACAAGTTACAAACAACAAAGCAAATTCCTCAAAGCGGCAAATTTAAATAATAAATAAATAATTATAATTTTTTGTTTAGTCTATTTAACCCCTTAACTACCGAATGTATTTTGTCGGTAGACTACTAGTGGTACTTACAAGTACCAGTAACTTTATTAACATATTTAAAATATATCTATTAGATTTTATACAAAAAACTTTTAAACACTTAAAAGTAGAATCATTTAACATATTATTTCTGAAATTTTTAATAGTATTGTATGTACTAGCTACACATAAATAAAATTCAAACTTGTTAGGGGCACAAGTGTAAAAAAGTTATTGTACTAACGTTTTTTTAATTGTTATTATTTGATAATTTGGCGATATTGTTGCCGTTTTTTGTGTTATTCTGTTAAAATATGGTTTGTTATTTTTAAGTATATCAAGAGTAACAAAATTGACAACTTAATCGATCCCCAAGTTACGCTTGAAACACTATTGGAATTCCAGAAAAAGATGAAAGTAGCATTAAAATTGTTATTCTCCAAGAAGGGTCTAAAACTGAAGAATATCTAAAACTATTATTACGGATATCAGAGCAAAGGTCTCAAACTAAAGCTACAAAATACAAAAATGTATTCCATTGCACGAAATTATATAAATCAAAATTAAAACAAAAATAAAACAAAACAGACACCTGAGTGAAGCCGCAGGACGGAAAGCAGAAAAAAATTATAAATTTTTCTGTTACTTAAGTAAAAATTCATTTAACTATTAAATTATTATTTTAAGCGACTTTCCATTTTGGAACTTAATTTATGACGGAGAATGTCATGGAAAGATCCGAGTTCGGGACTATACGGCAGAAATTTGTTTAAAAACATATATATATATATATATATATATATATATATATATATATATGTATATATATATACATATATATATATATATATATATATATATATATATGTATATATATATACATATATATATATATATATATATATATATATATATATATATATATATATATATATATATATATATATATATATATATATATATATATATATATATATATATATATATATATATATATGTTATATAATCTGTTGACGCAATCCATTCATGTATCATATGAAAATATGGAATAAAGTTTATTATTATTTATATATATATATATATATATATATATATATATATATGTATATATATATATATATTTATATATATGTATATACAGGGTGTAAAACAAATAACTCTCGTCCTTTTGTGGAGGGCGACTCCTAGAAAACTGTAGACACTAAAACCGCAGGAATTTTTTCGAAATTAACAGTCGCGTCACCCCTCAAACGGATAAGAGTCATTTCCTTTACACCCTGTATATAATATATCACACATACATATATACATATATATATATATATATATATATATATATATATGTAGGTGTGTATATATATTATATACAGGGTGTAAAGGAAATAATTCTTATTTCCTATATCGAGGGGTGACGCGACTGTTAATTCCGAAAAAAATCCTGCGGTTTTAGTGTCTACAGGGTGCAAAGAGTCACCCACAAAAGGACAAGAGTTATTTGTTTATATATATATATATATATATATATATATATATATATATATATATATATATATATATATATATATATATATATATATATTTGTGTGTGTGTCTGCGCGATAACTCTCGAATGAAGCATTCAATCCTTACGAAATTTTGTTAGAAGTTCAAAAGTCTCAAAAGCTGGGACGAGTTCGTTAGCTGATATGTCCGATTTTTAGAAGCCATTTTTCATCATTTTTAGTGATTTTTTGGTTAAACTTATTTAAATGCATATGTGCTATAACTATATGTGATCTGCCAGGGTCCTGGGGACTCAAAAGTAAAGAATTAACTACTCAATCGATTTCGAAAATCTTATCACTGTTATAGAGTTAAACTATTTTAGATGGACACAAGTTGTTATATGAGATCCGTCAGTGTCCTGTCTTTGAAAATTCGCTATGTTATGCAGGTGCTGCGACAGGGGTATTTCAGATATTCAAAATAACTAAAATTTCGATTAAACAAGAAGTCTTTCATTAGAGCACCAAAATAAATAGTTTTTAGAAGAAGTTTTAAAAACAAAAAGTAACACTGTTTGAAGACGTCGATTTAAAATGATGTTCTAATATTTTTTATTCAACCTTAGTTATTGTTGTTACCCGAAAAAATAATTATTCTACTATATTTTAAGAAAGATATCTATTCCGATTTATGTTTAGTGTTTTTAAACCAAGCTCATGAGTAACATTTTTCCTTGTGTCCCTATTCACCCGTCTTTCTCGATTCATTCCAGTGTAGGGTACTGGTCTCTGAAAAATATTGATACTGAATACGTATGTACCATTCAATAAATATTTATTACCAATAAATTACAAAATATTTATTACCACCGACACTTTGTAGGTTGTAAAAGGTGTTAACCAATATGCCGATTTGCTTCAAAAAAAAAAAAAATGTGTACTTCATTTAGGTATGGTACATATATTCTCTATATCAATGGTAACATATAGGTTTGTACAAAAGTTTGCTCAAACAAAAGTCAGTGCAAAAATTCAGTCAAACAAAAGTTTGTGTAATGTGGACGTGCTATTTGTACAAACTTTTGTATGTGCAAAAGTTTGTACAAACAAAAGTTTGTGTAGTGTGGACGGGTTATAACATTTTCTTCTTATCGAGCTCCTCCCTCTCCTACAACAAATATATTTTAACTTATTTACAAATCTTTGTACAAAATAGACTGTTTGACCGGGCCCTTCAAAAAACCGGGCCCTAGACATTTGTCTCATTTGTCTATATGGTGACCTAACCCTGAGATCACAGAATAAATTATAATAGAAAAGTAATTCGCACAGTAAAAAAGGTTGAACAGTGAACACTATTGATACCTATATAAAGCTTATGTAAGTAATGACAAAGTATATTTCATAATATAATATTTCATATAAAATGTAATATTTTTCAACGGGAAAAAGTCGAATTCATAGGATTTTTGAGAAAAAAAATGTAGTTAAATAATAATTATTAGGAAACGATATTACAGTTATTGCGGCATCACAGGCCACATTTTTGTAGTCTACGAGCCGCACTTTGGGAACCCCTGCTTAAAATGTCTTGTAGGGAGATAAAGTTTGTTGCAATAATTTTTTTATCAGTTAATCTTCAACAGCAGGTATTTGTTAATTCGGTACGTTTTAATGATTCCCCTATTAGTTGCGTATTAGACGTCATCAGCCACCTGAAGTGAAGATTTCGTTTTGTCTTCCATTTTCATTAAAACTGATAAAATGGAATTTTGTGATAGAGAAGTTTGACAAATAACATTGTTAATCATAACATCATATTTAATTAAAGAATCGCATTGACCGAGACTATATAGTAGAACTGGCGCTTTTACCAAATCAAATTATTCCTTGAATTATATTAACAATTTGATATTTTCTTTTCCACTTATCCCGTGTATTTCGCTCTTATAGTTGAAGTCGATCACAGAGAAATTAAAATGTACAAAGGTAATTTTGTATTTTTTATTTTTGTATTTTTTTGGAGTGAAAACTTTTATAGCGTAGATAATTTTACGTGAGAATGTAATGTAATCTGTAATGGTCGAGATGTAATAAAAATGATAATGTCCTGGGGCTGTAAACTGAAATATATATATATATATATATATATATATATATATATATATATATATATATATATATATATAACTGAAATAAACGCTAGTGGGGAGTTGAGAATTGCCAAGTGAGTAATATTTTATATTATTTAACCCCTTATCGCATACAAAGCCATATATAGATTCTAAGTTTTACTATTTTTTTTTTCAACATATTAAAATTTTTTTTTTGAAACTAATGTTAAATCCTAACTTTATACTCCTTCGAGTAACGGAACGTAATTTTTGTTGTCCTTGGTAAATACGGATTGTCAAATTATTTGAAGTTATGTTCAGAGTATCCGACCGTTACAGTGCAATTAATTGGTGCTAATTGCTATTTGTGAAAACTAAACAATAAAACGGTAAGTACTAAAATCAAAAATTTTTAAAACACATTCTTTATATATTCAAGAACATGGAATAGTTGTGATTCGTGTGTGCTTTCTTGTTTTCTTCGATTTTTGGGGCTTATTTTGAAGTTGCCATATTTGGCTTCGTATGCGTTTAATCCAAATTATTATTGGGCATATATGGCTTCGTATCGCTTTTATGGTACATCCCAGCATGTCAATTCTATTCCTGATGATGGCTTCGTGAGTGACGATGATTTTGCTTCTGATTCCCCAGTACTCCCATCAGCCAAGGCAGTCCATCAACTTTGGTGGCCAGAAAATGTACGGCAACAAGCCGAAAAGGTACTCCATCTAGCTTGCCCGACTCACCTATACTCATTAAAAAAGCACGAAAAACTCTAGCTAGGCATCAAGACCTCCCTTTGAAGTCTGTGCTATCAGATAAGGTGACCATTTTCCCGAATGGACAAAACTAAATTGACAATTATGTCAAAACTGCTCAAAATTCGGTTCATTCGCCAAATGTGGAAAGTGTCAAGTTTATTTATGTTACACTGGCAAATAAAATTGCATGCAGATTTTCATAAAATATAATTGTATTTTTTATTTAACGCATACGAAGTCATATATCGATTATAATTATAATACTAGAATGCATACGAAGCCATATATGGCTTCGTTAAGTAATTTCTAAACAATAAGACTTAATTTTTTTTTCTTAATTTCACTACTAAAATAAAAGAAGTGAAAGACATTTTCGGTAAAAAAATTTTTTTTTTCACCTCTTTCATAATTCATGAAATAAGGGGTTAAATTTATATGAGGTTCAAAGCGGTATATATAGTAAGGATGCAGTAACATATCACTACCGATAAATCCTATTTTTAATGAACTTTTTTTCCTTAATTATAATAAAATAAATATAGATTTTTAAAATTATAGTTCTGTTGTTTAAAAAATTAGATAAAATTAACTTCAGTTTACGTTTACTACTATTACTATCGAAATCAAAATAAATCAAAATAAATTTTAAAATCAAAACAATTAAAATCTTATGTGTATTATTCAGTCCAACTGCAAGTGGAGAAATAACAGAATTAAAGCCAGGGTGCGACAACCTGCAAATTCGTAAGTTCAAATCACATTAGAAGTAACGATTCGACGCGTTTCGATTATTTAGATCAGTCTTTTTCAACCTGTTACTTTCAAAATAAAAACACTAGTTCAGTATACAATATTTAATGAAAGAGAAGGTTAATTAATGGTTACATTAATGGGACAGTTTCATACTTTCGCGCAATAAAGTTTTAAAATTGCGGCTTATTTTCAATAACAGTAAATCCGAATTTTAAATAATTGTCGTCATATAGACACCATTTTCTTTGGTTTGGTTTTATTACTCTCACGGGAACTGGGAGTTAACGGTTGTTAACTCCATATATTTCCAGAAACTTATCCATTTTCAATAATTACAATAAGCACATAATGTTGAACATTAGACAATAAAAGACAGTGAACAACTACTAAACAAACAGCAAGGCAATTCAATAATATTAAACACTAACGCGAGTTCACAATTCAAGGAATTCAAATAGATTTCGCTCGGAAGTGTTAAACGGCGACGACCGTTGCGCGTGCGTGTGTCACTTTTTAACCCACGCGCACATTTAGAAGCTACTTTAAATCGTCAACTTCGATGTCGATATAAAAATATGCCTGTTTCAAATCCTTAATTACGTATTTAATCGATATCTAACTATGAAAATAATCAATAATGATGAACGGATTCGGTATTTATAACATAAAAAAATAAAAGAAATAGCAGAGGGTAGGCGGTCGTGAAATATTTTTCCATACTAAGGGGGTCGCGCCTTGAAAAAGTTTGAAAAACACTGATTTAGATAATCGAAAATAATTTTTTAAGGGGAGAGGGTCCTCCAGACAAGAGGTTTTTTAATAATTTTTTTTAAGAAACTGGATACATTTATTGTATCAAATGAAATTACATAGTCTAGTACATGTTATGGTGTATTTACTCATAAATTTTTATGTAAAAAAAAAAAAATGGCGACGCTACAGCTGTTCCAAATTGACTTTTTTAATTTGCGCCGTGGAATGCCCAGCCTCTTGTAATCAACTGAATTCAATCAAACGAAAAAATTTTATTAAAATAAGTCATTATGCTTTGCATATACCTATTTCTAATGAGAAATTTTTTTTCACAATTTAAAATTAAATAAAAAAATTTCACTTTTTTTTTTTATAAACAAATTGTTATAAACAATATTTATAGTAATAATTTATGCAAAATTTTAGGTATATGCAAAGGCCAATATCTTAAAGAATATCTGTACAAAATTTCAAGTTAATACCTTAATAACTTTTTAAGTTTTTAAGTTATGTTCCACGGCGCGGAAAAAAACCTGTTTTGAGAAAAACGCTATTAAAAAGTTTTCGTTTTTGAAAAGTAGAGTTAAAAGCAGTTTATCGTTATCTAAGATAATCTTTCTGTTGGGATTAAAACATTAGAAATATATTCCTTAAGGTTCAAACGAACTCTTAAACCAAAACAAAATATGAAAAATTTGAAAGTTCTGGAGGACCCTCCCCCCTTAAATAATCAAAACACGTCGAATCGTTACTTCGAATGTGATTTGAACTTACGAATATGCAGGTTGTCGCTCCCTCGCTTTAATTCTGTTAATTGAAATCTTGATATCAAACATTTGTATTTGTATTATTTCAAAGCCAACCTCTGACATTTTATTTATTTTATGGTAAACAGACGGTAAATAAACTATCCTTAAAAATGATAAAAAGAAATATTAAATTTATGGATTCCACATACATACATATATGGATTCAATCAAACTATTGAACTGAGAGATACTTTGACTTCTTATGAATTCCGGTTCTAACCTGATAGCATTTAATCTTGTACTCGGTTTGAAAATAATATGATTTTTTCCGTATATCTGTTATTGGCTTAACGGCGATTCGTTCGAGCAAATCGAACGGCGTATTCGAAGTAATGGTGATGTTACTTTGAATGAGTTACAAGATCGCCACAGAAATTTTCACTTCGGAATGTAAATTATACCAGCGTAGTGCCAACAGACCGCTTTTTCGTGGCGACGACCATCAAAGTGTTAATTCGTTTACAATATATCACACGCTCACACGTGAAAAAATCATTAAAGTGACATGATCCATTTTAGGGATCAAAAAAACAATCAATTAGTAGACGTTTAAGCGTGCGACATACCCACAGAATAACTAGAAGCAGCCTACATATACAAATCTGTCGTTTGTAAGTTGCAATAAGATGAAATTTACACCGCTACTGATTTAGTCTGTTATTGTTCGTCATGAGGTTCACGTCTTAACGAGTATCATTGTTTTTTTAATCAACTCCTGAAATTTAAACAAAAACAAATATAAAGCGTGTCGTATTTAAGTGTAAAAATTCTATTGAACAAAAAAATTCTCAAAATAAAGGGATATTTTTCCTAAAATAAATAGATTTATTTTTAATTACTGGTTGTTCGTTACATAAGATCGGCCATGATAGTATACGCTATATATATGCAAGCTGCGCACCATATTACACTAAAGTTCGCTTCACACTATACGTCCTGTCACGTTTACGTTACGTTATTACGTTACGTTACGTAAAAATATTGTTATATGGAAACTAATGCAGTATTTCACATTATCAGTCACCGTTCAGGAACGTCCACGTTCCGTTCGGTCAAACATTCTCGGAGAGAATGTTTTAACATGACTGAACTGAGCTGTGATGTGGTTGAACGTACAATGTAATTGAAATCACAACACATCAGTAAGTCGAAGTTTGTTTGTAGAACACAATTATGTAGAAAAAAATGTCTGAGATATATATATATATATATATATATATATATATATATATATATATATATATATATACATTCCCGCCACCTTTTAATATGTGTAGGGCCCCCCTATGGAAGCTAAGAGCCAAAATTTGGTAGGTGGGGCTCATTTTCGGGGCAATAAAACAATAAAACTTTTCCAAACCGGTTGGAAATAATGCTTCGGTCAATTACCCACAACGTATCCGAAATTCAGCTTCCTAGGATGATTTGGAGGGAGTAGTTTGTACCACTCGCACAGGTCACCCGAATAAACCTAGAGGGCTGAAATTTTGTATTCGGATTGAGTTAGTATCAAGGGGGTGCCTTTTGGGGGTCTCGACTTTTAACCCCTACCCCCACCATTTTTATACCCAAAAGAACATGATTTTTCTTGTTTTTTAACAGTTTCGTTCGGGTCAAAATCTCCCCAAATAAACCTAGAGGGCTGAAATTTGGTGTACAGGTTAAGCTAATAGCCAGACACTGTTTTTTGGAGGTTTCAACTTTTAACCCTTACCCCCACGATTTTTACGCCAATATATCCTTAATTTTTTTGCTTGTTTTCTAACACGTCTAGAGACTCTCTAAGGGAACCTGAAGGGCTGAAATTTTGTACGTGTATTGAGTTAGTATCCAGCTAGTGCCTTTTAGGGATTCCACATTACTTCCCCCCCACTTCTCCCATTTTTACATCGGAATTCAATGGTATTGTTAAATGTGTTTTAAATGCATTATTTTTGGTCTAAATAAAAGTAGGCGAATAGTAATTTTTAAAAAAATTAAAAAAATGAACTTACTTTTATAACAAATGAAATACATACATATTACGGAATTTAAAAATGTTATTAAAGTCACTGTTTATTTATAAACTAGGAATTTTGGATTTTTATTATTTATAAAATAGAAATTTTAGATTTTTTTGGAAAGAAAAAACATCTTCATAAAGGCCTTCCAGTTTACTATTTAAGTTCCTTTTTTAATATTTAAAAGTAAAACACAAAGGCAATTGGCGGGTAAGCATGGGTAGAAATGCCCTCGTACGAATTGTGTTGGCTTTTTCCCTGTTAACTGCTATCGGCACAAAACTGAAATTTACTGAGATTCAGCCCTTAAAAACTTAAAACCTTTTTTTAAAGCTCCGATCAACCGGACACTCATCATCAGTTTTCAAACCACCAAAATGGCAAATCGCTTGTGGACTTTCAATTACATTTCGCTTGTAGACATTCAATATCCAAGATGAAACGAAAAAATTCGACTTCCGTAATGGGGCTCCGCTGCTCAAGGCGTTTTTATCATTTCAGATACTGACTTGTAATTTTATTATTTCGGAAAAATTTTACATTCAATAAAAGTTACTTTAAACAAACTATTAATTTTTCTATTGAAACTACGACTTTTCTAAGAATTCTTTTCTAAAGCGGCCCCTACACGCTCAATAATATTGTGCAATCAACTTGTGCAATTTATTGAACTTCCCTCCAGACAGTTCAATAATTTGTAAAAGAAATTTGTACAATAAATTGAATGTATGACTTCTACAATAATTCAATTGTGGTTTAATTCTAAATATTAAGTGATAAAGATGTTGCGAAGTAGTAAATAATTACTCTTTCAAATTAATAAGTCAAACTGATTCAATGAATAGCCATCAAATATGGCATTACAAAACAATTAATAAATTGAAACTTAAATAAATAAAGTCATATTGCGCAATAATATTTGCAAAGCCTACAGACGTTACAATATTCATTCATTGCACAATATATTTCAAACTGTTTTTGATCAGCACAATATATTGTACAACCCTTCAATATAACCTACAGACGATCAATAATATTGTGCCACCTCAGATTTTGTGCAATATTATTGAGCGTGTAGGGGCCGCTTAAATTTTTTGTAATATAATGTTTTATTTTATCAAAAAAATTGTAAAACTGACATTCTAAATTTATTTATAGAATTTAATCATTCTTAAGAAATCAAACAAAGTGTGAAATTAATTTAGATGTTTCATTTTTTTAAAAATTTCATGCAACCGAACTTTCTTGATGCGCATTTTCTTCATCATCAAATATTATTGCGATAATAGCAAACTTTTTAATCGACCACATAGACATATTCGTGTACTACGTACATACTTAACCGAAACAGGACGGAAACTGAACTGAAAGTGTGAATGCACATCAAAATTGACAGAACGTAACGTAAACGTGACGTGGCGGTGACGAGACGTATAGTGTGAATCGAACTTAATACATTTGCATGTTTTTGTTGATACATGATATGATTGTATGTATCGTGATCGCTTGGAAGGGGTATAACGAATGACTCTAGTTATATCGTTATGAAATAAAAACACGTTTATCTCTTTTAAATTGCAGTACTAGACTGCTTTTATTTTATTATTTTCGTTGCTAGGTAAACTCAATCAATAGTAATAATAATTTTTAATTTTTATATTTTACACGGCAAACTCTATGCCAATTATTAAAATTTCCAAAATTAGGAAATTTACATTAGGTACAGGGGTAACGGTATCCATGTCATTCGCCGGCGACGGCGGGCACAGTAGGTAGAGATAGAAATATTACTTCTGGTTATTCTGTGGACAAACCATACATGTGGATTGTTTGAATTTTAAAAATAATTAAAAATTTTATTTACATGTATTCTTGATATGATAGATTAGTTGGACCATCGGGCCATTCAGAGTAACATATTATTCTTGAATCTTCCTCATTTAATTTGAACTCGTACGTCGTAAAATACAGTAAATTTGGACACGACAGTGCAATACTTCCAATCCATATTGCTGTTGCAATACACAATGTCGTCCGACGACCCATTCGAGGTGTCAGCGGCTTCGTTATGGCTATATACCTGCAAAAAAAAAAAAAATTTCAAATTTTAATTGATAAAATATTTAGGCAGAATTGTATGGTGCATCGGGTCACTGTCACCATTGCCAGTCACGAAAGGAACCGTAATTTATAGAACTGATGATTATGTTCGATTTTTGTTACTAAAATGGCGAAATTGCATTTGGAACTTCGAAATTCCATCTAATTTTATTGAAAATGAGCTCTGTGATCAAATTTACGATTTCTTCTCGATGACATCATCACAGCAATATTTTCAGTTTGTTACATTATTCTTTAAATTAGTTTGGGAAAAATGGACGAAATTTCATGAAGAAGCTATACAAAAACTCATCTAAATGGTTGCCAAAACTAACAAATTGTGAATTTTGGGCCGTTTTGTTGAGGACAAAAATGTGTTTTGCTTTTTTCTCTTTAATAGATTTGAATTTAATTATATCTTTCACGAAAATCGGTAAGTGCCAATCGTACTTGCCCAAATAGTGTTCTGTACAATACGTTGTTTTTGAATATGTACGCATACATATTTGGTCTGACAGCATGTGGGAAGGGTAGGTAATGTTTTATCCAAGTTTGATAATTTTTATAAAGACGAAAGTTTTTCTTACTTCGTATCGTGAGAATTTTTTTGTTGAAAAATGTTCTCTTTAAAACCAGTGGTTCAGTAAATTATAAGGAAATAAATAAATGTTAATCGTGCTAGAACTTTTCAATCCTGGTAATTTTCTATATATCATTCTCAATGCGTATGGTTTTTTTTTGGGAGTAAAGATGGCGAATAACCATTAAACGTTTTCGTCGAAATATATACATATTCTTGAATTTGTGCTTCAATAAACTTTTCTTCGACATCCTACACTACTTCCTTGAAAATTTTTTTCCCGTTTTCAAATCTACCTCCTGAAGGCAACCATCAGAACCAAATAGCAAGTTTTTTGATTCCATAAGTGTTCTGTTTTACTAATTTTGCACTAAAAATTGTCATTTCAATAGAAAGAGTATAGCAAGATAAGCATAGGGAAATGGCACCCATAGCCGATGTCTGTAATAATATTATATGTAATGGCATTGGTACCCATGAAATTGAGTATGCATGAAACAGGTATAAAATTTGACTTTCGATTATTGTTAGGTGGTCTTAGGCGAGTATGAAAACCTATGCCGTCGACCTCTAGGGTGGTTGACAAATTCGGGAGCAGGGGGGAAAGTTGCAGAAAAAGCCGATTGGGAGATTGCTTATATCTTGCTTATTATTAGACCCTGATCATTGACCTCGAGATCACGATTAAGTTCATATTCGGATGCAGAATTCTCCGCATTTTCCATTTCTGGGGTCAAAAGTAGCAGTTGCCATATAAAAAAAACGGACTTGATCTTGATATGACCTTGAACCTTGACTTTGAGGTCAAGGTGAAGGTCATCATCGAATGTGCCGTAACAAATGGTGAAACTTTTGTCCTCATGGTCTATCCAAAAAATGTTTTCTCGCTGAGATTTCTGACTTTCTTATACTTTTGACTAGCCCTGTAGACTAAAAATACTTACTTAAATTTTAACGTTGCCTTCTATTTTCATTTTATTACACGAAAACCGTTAGGTATATCAAAAATTTGCATATGACATAAATTTTAGATCATTTCATTGCAAACAAATTAAAAAAAATTATCACTCTACGATCAATAATAAGCAAGATATAAGCGATCTCCCGATCGGCTTTTTCTGCAACATCCCCCCCCCCCCAAATTGTCGACCACCCTAGAGGTCGACGACATGGGTTTTCATACTCACCTAAGACCCAAACAATAATCGAAAGTCAAATTCTATACCTCTTTCATGCGTACTCAATGTCACCTAGCACCTGGACTAATTACCAAATATAGGGTCATTGACCCATAATCTTAACTTATCCTTAGGCAAATAATTCCAAATGCACATGAATACAAACACTCTCAAGAATATTAGACATATTTATTATCGCACCAGTCATCGTTATTAAGGATAATAATCAGGATAATATCCGATCCAATGTTACTTTTATAGGGTTCCAATTGAGTGACCACTTCAAAAAAAAATTCAATAATTGTGCCTTAATGCACTTAATAACTGCACCAAGTCTCATCAAAATTCAAGGGGTACAACATGATAAAAAAAAAAATATTTTTCATTTCAAATCTGCTGAACCGCCTCTCCAGTGGGTCTGACCCTGGAATTATATACATCAATCGAAAGTACTTTAAAAATAAAGTGTTGTGTCTAATGAAGTGTTTTTTCCTATCGCCTGTAGTTTTCAAGATAATCAAGAATAATTGAAAGAGGTATATTAAGATATAGGCTATCAACTCCTGGTAGAAAGTTCAAATAGTAACTATATTGTTTATCTGACGCTGCAGGTATTTCATATGTGTAACTTTTCTAGATCAAAACAAAACCGTTGTGGAAATACAATAGAAAATTGTCAAAAAATGAAGTGTAATAGGATTTTTTAACATGTATGTAGAATATTAAAACCCAATGAACATTATATTCTACACAGTGATATACATTCTACATGTTAACACTATGAGGCCCGAGCACTTTCACAGTAAACTTCTCCGGAAGTCAACAATATTTTTAAACAAATTTTATGTAAACAAGTACATAAAATTTGTTTAAAAATATTACACTAACAGTACAGAACACTAAATGATTCAACATGTATGTGTTAGGCAGGTCAAAGGATAAGTATACCTTTTCCAACAATTTTTAGGATGACTTTTCGAGAGGGTGTTATTAGTGACCATAAACTTTCAAGATGTTAAATTATTTTATTGCTTACAACAAATACCACCTTATGTTCACTCCAATTGTATTTAAAGGGCAGAGCCGGGTAAGATTGGGAAAACGGCCCTTGACGCAAAATTGATTGTTTTTATAGGAAATAATACTTCTTGGTCCCAGATACATTCCTGCCAAATTTCAACCCTCTGAGCCTAATAGTTTATGAATACACAAACAGACAAAAATTTTCAAAAAGAAATTTTTTTTACGAAATTACTAAGCCGATTTATTTGAGTTTAATATATATTGTGTACCCACCTTAAACAAAGTAATAAAAAAAAATTAACGTTATATCCCTTTACTATACTAATTTTTTTAAATTTTTAAATTTAAGTAAATTTTTTTTGGCACTTACGCGTTAGCGACACCCACCATTTTTTGTTCAATAATATGTCTCTTAGTACTCTATAACATATATTTTTACGGAAAAATTTTAGTTGGTAGAACACAGTAATATTTCAATACAAATGCATGTCATGTTCGGTACTACATATATTACTTATGTATAAAAAGTACCATAAAGTAAAGCATCTGCCTGATTTCTAAAACACAGTAGAACTCTTAGGAGTGCGATAAAATGTTCTCTTCCTCCCTGAGTTTCATTTCCTGGAGTTCCTGTGACGGTCTAAAAAAAAATTATATTTTGACTTGTTATAAAGAATATTTTTTAACTTGTTAAAAAATAATTTTCAAGGTTAATTTTACCATGAATCTGAATATTTGAATGAAATCAATAAAATTATCTCAGCATACTTACTAATTAAAATTACATCTAACTCAACAAAAATTTTAGAAACTTTATTTAAGTAAAGATAATAATAATAACAATAACACGTCTTAAATGTTATATTGTTTGAATAATAATAAACATTTAGTTTGGAACAAAAAACTTCAACAATGTATAGTAATAACAACAGTCCGGCTAAAACTTGTTGTAGTTATAAAAATATGTAGGTAAATTACATGTAGCTACATATAACTAACTTGAACAGACCCTCTCACTTGATGTTTTTGTTGCACTTCTTAAGGAGGTGCAGAAAGTGGATTTTTTCTGTAATAAAATTACATACGTTCATAACAACGTCAAACAAGCTTAGACAAACGTCTAGCTTTATCTGCTGTTTGTCTTCTTTTGTTAACACGATGACGGGTCATGGGGAATTATAACGAAATGACCAACTGGTATACTATTTTGACAGCTAATAAACTTTATATGAAATTGTTGACGTCGTAAGACGTGGTGTATGAGCTAACAAAGTTTCACTTGACGTCTTACAAAGGAAAAAACTCTAACAAAAGGGAAATCAATATCTATTTTGTTTTATTAATAAAAAAAGACAAACGGCAGATAATGGTGGACTTTTGTAAATTTAAACTTGTTTATCGTAGTTACGAACGTATGTAATTATATTATTTTAGAAATAGAGTAGATATTTTACTTTATAGTCTTTTTTATACATAAGTAATATATGTAGTACTATGAACATGGCATGCATTTGTATTGAAATATTACTATGTTCTACTAACTAAAATTTTTCCGTAAAAACATATGTTATAGAGTACTAAGAGACATATTATTGAACCAAAAATGGTGGGTGTCGCTAACGGGTAAGTGCCAAAGAAAATTTACTTAAATTTAAAAATTTAAAAAAATTAGTATAATAAAGGGATATAACGTTAATTTTTTTTTATTACTTTGTTTAAGGTGGGTACACAATATTTATTAAACTCAAATAAATCGGCTCAGTAATTTCGTTGAAAAAAAATTTTTTTGAAAATTCAAAACAAAAAATTTTTTTGAAAGTTTAAATTCAAAAATTATTATTGAATTGAAAGTTTAAATTCAATAATTAAAAATTCGTCAAGTGCGTGTTTGACACGCACTAAGTAATATCGTCTCACATCAAAATCGGTTCAGTAGTTTCAGAGTTTATCCTAGCCAAACATTGTGACATGAGATTTTTATATTATATCTTATTAGTAATTAGCATAAATCTTAAGTTCATTGTGATGAAAACACAGGTTTAAATACGTTTATGTTGTGTGTCCAAAGCTTGGAGAGATTGGGACAGAAAACGAGCGATATGTATATATGTGTCCGCGCGATAACTCTCGAACGAAGTATCTAATATTTACGAAATTTGTTGAAAACATTGAAAGTCCCAAACCCTTGAATGAGTTCCTCAGCCAGACACGTCGGATGCCAGGAACATGGTTTTTGTTCTTGTAAAAAATTAGTTTTTTGCCAAAATTTCCACTTATTCAAAAATTTTTGCTAAATTTCTTTACACCATTTAAAAGAGGAGAAAAAATAACATAAAAAAGCTCTTTAAACTATTGTTCTATGTCAATTAGTTTCCGAGAAAAACGAATTTCTATAAATGGAAATTCGCTATGTTATGCAGAATGCTGCGACAGGGGTATTATATCATCTACTATTTGATTTTTCAAATTAATGTTTCCCAAGCCTAGCTTTTTAAATACAATAGTTTTCACCCATTAACGTTCGTTTTAAATGCAATAGTTTAAATACCAACATCTAAGGTCTATTGCAATTTAGCCATCTTTTATATATTGGGAGCAAGAAAAATCTTAATCATATCACAGCCGCATGTACCCTAACTCAAAAGAATAATTAACGATGTTTATTTGATTGTCCGGTTATTTTGTCGTACAGTTATTTTGTCGTTCGGTTATTTTGTCCACCGTTATTTTGTCTAAGTTTATCTTGTCATTCAGTTATTTTGTACACGGTTATTTGGTTGCGGTTATTTATCCACAGTTATTTAGTTGCGGTACCGTTATTACTTATTAGTTATTACAAATAAAAGATAGAATTACCGACTGAGTGTTATTTTGCTATTATATACTAGATGGCAGTACAATCTAAATTAGAGTAGAGTCCCTATAATAAATAGAGTCGTGACATGTGTGCTGAACGCTGATTGGTTCCGGCATTTTCTATCCAAAGTTTTCGTGAAATACATTGGAAATAAATTAAATGTTAACAAAAAACCATTTAGTTTGACTTAGAAAGAATAATTAAATTAAAAATTTTTAATTGTTCATTAATTCATAACTTATTGACAATAATTATGTACTCAAAAATATTTACTCAAACATGTGATAATTAATTTTGAAGCTTCCCGCTCTGTTTTGCTCTGTAACTCTAAAATAATTTAGAGTCCCTATAATAAATAGAGTCGTGACATGTCATCCATTTTGTATCCAAAACAGAGCGGGAAGCTTCAAAATTAATTATCACATATTTGGGTGAATATTTTTGAGTATATAATTATTGATAATAAATTATGAATTAATGAACAATTCAAAATTTTTCATTTAATTATTCTTTCTACGTTAAAATAAATGGTTTTTGTTAACATTTAATTTATTTCCAATATATTTTACGAAAACTTTGGATACAAAATGCCGGAACCAATCAGCGTTCAGCAGACATGTCACGACTCTATTTATTATAGGGACTCTAAATTAGAGTAAAGTCCCTATAATAAATAGAGTCGTGACATGTCATCCATTTTGTATCCAAAACAGAGCGGGAAGCTTCAAAATTAATTATCACATATTTGGGTGAATATTTTTGAGTATATAATTATTGATAATAAATTATGAATTAACGAACAATTAAAAATTTTTAATTTAATTATTCTTTCTATGTTAAACTAAATGGTTTTTGTTAACATTTAATTTATTTCCAATATATTTTACGAAAACTTTGGATACAAAATGCCGGAACCAATCAGCGTTCAGCAGACATGTCACGACTCTATTTATTATAGGGACTCTAAATTAGAGTCCCTATAATAAATAGAGTCGTGACATGTCGTCCATGTTCTATCCAAAACAGAGCGGGAAGCTTCAAAATTAATTATCACATGTTTGAGTGAATATTTTTGAGTACATAATTATTGTTATACCTCATTCCAAATACAACTGATCATGAGTTATCGTTAAAAAATTAAATAATTCTTATATTCAAAGCAAATTAATCTTCTATTCTTTTCTAAAAACAAACTGCAAATCTAAAATTTACGTAAATGCAATAATGAAAGAGATAAAGCCAAGAAAACGGAAATTATTTAAATTCAAGGTGATGAAACATGGTTAAATTTAAGTGAAATAAACCATAATAAGTTATGAATTAATGAACAATTAAAAATTTTTAATTTAATTATTCTTTCTAAATTAAACTAAATGGTTTTTGTTAACATTTAATTTATTTCCAATGTATTTTACGCAAACTTTGTATAGAATATGCCGGAATCAATCAGCGTTCAGCACACATGTCACCACTCTATTTATTATAGGCACTCTACATTAGAGCATTAGAGTCGTGACATGTGTGCGGAACGCTGATTGGTTCCGGTATTTTCTGTCCCAAGTTTGCGTAAAATAGATTGTAAATAAATTAAATATTGACAAAAATCATTTAGTTTAACCTAGAAAGAATAATTAAATCAATATTTTTTAATTGTTCATAAATTCATAACTTATTAACAATAATTATGTATTCAAAAACATTTACTCAAATATGTGATAATTAATTTTGAAGCTTCCCGCTCTGTTTTGGATAGAAAATGGCTGACATGTCACGACTCTATTTTTATTATAGGGACTCTACATTTATATAGAATCCCTATAATAAATTTTATATCTCTTACTAATAAAAGATAAGGAAAAAGAATTTAAACAAAAATATTCTTAAATAATAACTATTATGTATTATATAACGGGGTATAGATATAAAATACCTGGGTATATAACCGGGTATAGTTACCTATATATTATTAAAATTAAAAGAATTTTACAGCAAACCTTTGAAATGGGCCATTTCGTATCGGCGTAAGCCAAAGTCGCTTACTTTTATTTTTAATGACATTACACTTGTTTTGAAGCGCACTTGGCTTGCTTTTGAGATATTTGTATATTCCTGTCTCACTTTCCATGTTTTAGAGAGAAGGGTCAAGTATTAACGTTCGGTATACATCGTATACAGTATACGATGTATACCGAACGTTAATACTTGAGGCTTCTCTCTAGAAAGTCTAGAACATGGAAAGTGAGATAGGAATATACAAATATCTCAAAACAAGCCAAGTGCGCTTCAAAACAAGTGTAATGTGATTAAAAATAAGAGCAAGGGACTTCGGCTTACGCCGATATGAATTGACCCTATGTATATATTCATGTATATGTAGTAATATGAAATTTGAAATTTCAAATATGTATGCAGTTTATTCTCTAGTTTATGTATATTTATTTTTTGAAAAAAAGAAAATGTGTTTTAACGTTTATTTTAGTAAACAATAAATTGCTTAAATATTATTTGAAAATGTTTTAAACCTAAATTCCCAAATAATTTATTACTAATTTATCCAAGGAGATGAAGGATTAGAAATAATACTCCGACTTTCTTCAGTAGAATAAATTGTTTCTTTATTTTGTTCCAAAAATTTTTCGGTATATTTTATACCTTCTTCAGTGGCTACAAATACAAATAATTATTTACAATGTAATACTTCTAAATAATTAATATTGTTTTAACAATAATATTGAATTTGATAACAAAATTTTTTTAAATTTTTTAGTTTTGGTTTTGTTGGAATGTATAATGAAAAATTTTTTTAAAAAACTAGTGAAATAACATTTTCGTTAAAAATATGTTGGAGCGAGTAAGAATGAAAAACTTATTTGAGACCTCGAGAAACCAAAAATGACGTTCATTAAAATTTGAATATATATGTCCGATTTTTGGAAGCCAAAATTTTGGCCATTTTCGCCATTTTTAATGCTTTTTTGCAAAAATTGGCCAAATTTCAAAAATTTTTCAATTTTTTTTTACACTATCGAAAAGAAATTTTAATGAAGGTCATTTTTGGTTTCTCGAAGTCTCAAAACAAATTTCTGTCATAATCTTAGGTTCAGATTTTTCATGACACCAGCTGTAATAGCTGAATTTCCATTCTGGAGAAAAATAAGTAAAATAAATTTTGAGGGTCTGTAACTTTGTAACTATTTGTAATACGAAAAATTTGTAAGGAACTTTTTTGTAAAGCGTCAGTTGGACTACAAAACTGTCATTTAACTTTTTGTCCTATCTTTAATAGTTTAGCTTAAAAATGTAAAAAAAGTAAAATTTCAAGAAATTTAAATTTTAAGGCTCTGTAGAAAGTGAAATATTGGTGATAGAAATTTGACTCAATGAAATTTTTTGTCCAAAATTTAATGCTTAATAAGATGCTTTGATTCATTTTATGGAAAAATAATTTCTTCATAGTTTGCAGGAGTAAATAATATAAAAAATCGTTTTTCCTGTGTTACTTAAATGGGAAAACTTTAGGTTCGATGATGCACCTCTAAAAATTGGAATTTTGAGCTGCCCTTTGGTGAGGATGTTTGTTTAGACATATCCTACGATATTTTGAGCGGAGAGCGAGAGAAAATTTTTTTTGGCACACCCTAATATAATATGCTCCGGGAATACAGTATGATTCGCTGGTGGTGCATTAATAGCGACGTGTGTACCATCAATTAGAGCAATTACCCTGGGAAATCCGTATTTTTCATAAAATCTACAAAAATACAAATATTTATCAATTCAAACAAATCAAAAACCTTATAACCGAGTGGTAAATTCTTTAAATTATACATACCTTGCCCTAGCATTTGCAATTTCCCTTGGCGCTAAAGAAAAGTGAATTTTCCGCGGACATATTACATCATTGATTGCCCTCGTAACTCTGTCTATACTTCGGCTTACCGACATCTGCGACATGGGGATGGAAATGTCTTGCACAACAGCTAACTGGTAGCTCCCTTGGGCGTAAAAGCGGGGCCAATAAATATCGTCTGTAAGCGTATGCACTATTTCCTAACAGATATTTATTATTAAATTCATTATTTTCGAACTGGGCTTTAATTAACGATGCATCAAAAATGTGGCTGTCGTGAGTGGAACCTGACCAGCGTGCAACCACGTTCATAATTTTTAATTGTGTACCGCACACAACCTAAACATTTATTGAAAAATAACATTTTGTATTTCTAAATGTTTCTGCATTTTAGTCACCTGATAACTGAATTTTTGTGAAGCGAACAGCTTTTGTCAAACGAAAACGCATTTTAAATTCAACTTCGTCGAATACATTTATTGGATTTTCAGTTCGCCTAAAAATTCTTTGTGCCCGAGGAATGCAAATGTTTTTTACCTCGTCTTTTGATGTTGACCAATCAGATGAAATAGATTCTGCTCACAGAATTAACCCGGAGATATAGATGACATTTTTATTTCTAAAGTTATACCTAGTACAAAATAAATGAAAAAATAATAATATATGTAAAATATATCATTTTACTTACCACGTTTTTATAGTCAGTAATTAAAAAACAATTTCAAGCCTGTGATAAATTTTTTTAAAACAAACTGTTTACAAAAGTAGAATTCGAATATGTATATTTAAATCATACGTGGTTTTTTAACCAAAACTTGTAAAATAAAAATAAAATAGAGAAAATATGAACAAATTAAATCTCTATGATACAGATCTGTCAGTTTAATATCCGAATAAAATTATTTTTATTCTTAATTTATTTCTCTTTTCTCTAAACTTAATTTGTTTCTCTTTTATAATACATTCTGACACATATATGAATAGTCAATTTACCCGTAATTAACTGTAAAATATAAATTTATTTGAAAAAATACAAAAAATTATGTTAATCTTTTGAAATGGCCTGTATTATAGTTTATAAATTCGAACAGAGATGACACTAGCTATTCTGAAAACAAAATATGTATAGTTGAGTTTACATGTGTAAACTTGACACCACTTAATAGTCAATTACAACTTACTAAGTTATAAATTCCAATAAATTAGCTTTTGAACATGCAAAATGAATAAAAAAATATATTTAATTTGCTATTAAATGTCCTCAAAGCTATTATAGGAAATTAATATTGTTCAGTATCAAATTTAAAGATATCTTCTAATTATGAGACAGTAAGAAAAAATTATTGTATCGTGTAAACTACGCTTTCAACATCAGTATAATACATATATTTGTACACAGGGACGTGGGAAATTTTTTAATGTTATTCGGGTGTTTTCTTGTCTCTGGTTGTTAAGTTAGCCTTAAATTTAATAATAGTACGACTATTTGAATGTCAAACTATCTGTTTTGGTTAAAAAATTTCATTAATAGTTTTTTTTTCTGTTTTAAAAATAGCCCCAGCAAAGTGAGAATAAATTTTCATAGAAACGTAAATGAACTTTTCTATAATAACAATAATAATGTTAATAATCTTCCTTTGGTCACACAACAAAATTATTATATCGTCGAATTAAGCCGAGGTTCGACGATATAAAAAGTAATAGAAAATAATATTTCAGAATCACTATTATTAGGAACGGTAGCACTCATCGAAGAAATGGCATTACGACGGTTTACACACCATTGTAAACCCGAAATATCAAATATTTTACGCCATAAAACGTATTCCTCGATGAATGAAGCTTTATGCATAGCAAGCGAAGAAGAAGCATTTTTAAATGTTCAAAATCAATTTAAAAATCTTAACGTTAATAATTCTCAACCTCGTAAATATTGTAAAATATTTCCTTAGAAGGAATCAAGCCGCAGGTTGAAAAAATAGATAAAATATTAAAATTAAATGAACCAAAAAACATTAAACAATTGCAAAGCTTTTTAGGTATCACAGGATACTATAGAAAATTTCTTAAAAATTATGGACAAATAGCCAAACCATTAACTAATTTATTAAAGAAAGATCAAAAGTTTAATTTTGATAATAATTGCAAACAAGCATTCGAAACTTTGAAAAATAAAATAACTTCAACACCAATCTTAAAATATCCTGATGAAAATAAAATGTTTTCAATTACCACGGATGCATCGAACGATTGCGTGGGAGGTATCCTTACACAGGAGTATGACGGGATTGATATGCCAATTGCATTTTACTCCAGTACATTAAATCAGGCTGAGAGGAACTACTCTGTAATTGAACGCGAGTGTCTTGCAATTATTAAAACAATTAAAAATTTTCACCATTTCTTATACGGCCGTGAATTTTTAATAAAAACTGATCATCGTCCTTTGGTACTTTAAGTCGTCCAATATTAGTAGCTATATTAAATAAAGAAAAATCATTCGAAAATTTCCAAAGATTTAATAAAACATGTAACCCTAATATAAAAATTAGTCGAGGTAATGACATAAATAATATTAAATCACTAATAATACCAATTACAAAAGATCTTCAAATAAAAGAAGAATTAAAAACATTTATTCTAAATAATTTTAATAAAAATGATATCACAAATGCTAATATTGGTCAAATAATACGCAAAGATAAAAACAATCAAAGTATAATTTTATTAATATTAAAACATAATTTAATAATTAAAAATAAAAGATAAATTAAATTTTAAAATACTATATCAGGCGTTAGAAGAAATATCCTTAACATCTGAAAATAATACAATTATTAATTTAAAACATATCGATAAAACAATAAGTGAAAAATACATAAATAATTTACTATCATGTCATTTCAACGACGACATCGAAATAATCGATATAAATAATATGGATTTTTCTTCACTATTAACTGAAGAGGAAATCCAAGAAGCATTAATACAATTGAAGAAGATTCAACAGAGGAAGAAATACAAGGAATATTAGAAAAAGAAGTAATCGTAATTCAACAAGAAAATATGGACAGCGAAACTAACAATCATCAAATTAACGAAGAACCAATACCAAGCACTTCAGGTATGAATAACGCAATCGAAACGATACCGATAGATGAAGAAACAAGTGATGAAGAAATTGTTAATGACGAAATCACCAAAGAAGAAACAGTTAACGAAGAAATAAATAATCAAGAAACAAATAATGAAGAAACAGTGGAAACTATCATCGTCAGAACAGAAGCGGAAAAACAACAATTACTACGCGAATACCATGATTCACCATTAAGAGGTCACCCAGGTATTGCCCGCACATACAGCGAACTTCGACGAAAATACTTTTGGAAAGGTATGAAAACATTCGTCGAAAAATACATCAAGAATTGTCCCATATGTCAAAAAACAAAAACAACTCGTATTGGAAAAGCACCAATGGTAATCACCACAACAGCAAAGAACTTCAATGACGAAATTTCAATGGATTTTATAGGCCCACTTCCGGTAACAAGGAATCAAAATAAGTTCATCCTTACGATTCAGGATAATCTGACAAAGCACCTTCAAGTTTATCCACTTCAGGATAGAAAAGCAGAAACAACAGCAATCTATTTCCTGAAATATGCAAGCACATTTGGTTTTCCGAAGTCCATTCTAACGGATCAAGATCCTGTTTTTACTAGCTCCGTCATCAAGGAAGTCAATAAATTATTCAACATCAAGCAGAAGACCACATCTCCATATCATCCTCAAACAAATGGTTCGTTAGAAAGAACACATTCGTACATTGAAAATTATTTAAGATCATATATCAACACTGAAATGAACGATTGGGATGAAATTCTGTATTTAGCTACATTTTCATTCAACACCCACAAAAATCGCTCCACTGACGAAACACCATACAAACTTGTATTTGGAATCGATCCGAATATTCCAACATCGTTTGAAAGAAACACAAATGCAAAAACATGTCAAGAATTATCACAAGAAGTGCAAGAAAAAATCAAGAAATTATGATTAGCTGCAAGAGAAAATTTAAAACAAAGCAAAATCAAAAATAAAGCTCAATACGACAAGCAAACAAAAGTAAGAAATTTTCAAGTAGGAGAATACGTCCTAGTAAAAGAAGACCAATCCGCTCCAGGGAAATTATCTTGTCGCTACAAAGGTACATTTAAAATCATATCTGTCCATCCTGATACTCACACAGTTAAAGTTAGATATAGAAATACAAATAAAACATTCCACGAAAATAACCTGAAACCTTACGTTTCAGATGGCGAAGTTATCAACGTTGTTACCAATACTACTGCTTGTACACCAAACGACGGCAGAAATACAGGTGGAACAAATTAACACCTCGCCGGGAATTTTATTCAAGAAACTAGGGGACGCGAAAATATGTAACCAAAAATTCACACTAATGCACTACATCAATACAACTACATTCGAAGAAAATTTAGAATACTACCACATATTTTCTGCAAAATGATACTAAGTAATCACTCCAACGCCGGGACTTGTAAATTACAACAAAAATTATTAGTACAGCAAATGGAAGAAATTAAAACTTTAATCAAAACTATTCAAGCTCATCACGTACGTAGACGAAGAGGACTTTTAAATGCAGGTTCTAAAATACTAAAATGGCTGATAGGATCACCTGACTCTGAGGATGCAACATTCTATACAAATTCAATAAATTCTATTATTAATGATAAGAAAACAACGCATTTATTAATGAAAGATCAAATAAAAATTCTATCAGAAACAATGAATACTTTAAATAAAACATTAAATACTATTCAAGACGCGGAACAAGAATTAAATATTAATATTAAAACTTTTAATCAATACATATCTAATTCTTCTAGCATAATTAATCGCAATTCACTTGAAATCGAGCTTTTAGACCATTTATTGTTAATAAAACAAATAAATGATTTGAATTTAAAACAATTACAATCTTACAGTATGACACTAACACTAATAAGACATGGGATAATTGATTACAATATAATTACTCCTACAAATCTTATGAATGAATTAAGTCAAATTTCTTCTCTTGAATTACCAATTAAAGTTAGCACAGAGACTATTGAAAATTATTATAAATTAATGGAAGTTAAAGCTTTTGTGACTGATAACATTTTAGTATTTTATTTTATATCAAGCATTTCCACTTCCAACACCATTACAAAATTCCTCACAAGTATCCTATATTACCATAGATTTTCCCTACATAATATCCAGCAGAGGAAAGTCACAATTCGCTACTTTAAAACAGCTCGATCCGTGTACACTAGTCAATGATGTGTACATTTGTAAAAATATCGACACACTACAAAGAAGAACCGACAACATTTGCGAGTTAGAAATGTTCGATCTTCAAGAAGCATCTATTCCCAGGTCATGCAAGAAAACTACCATATACGCACAGTCCGAAGTCTGGAAACAAATATCCCAAAATCAATGGTTGTTCATCTTATCAAAACCGACAAAGGGAACCGTACTCTGCAGACAGTATCCAGATGAAGAAAGAAGCCTACATGGAATAGGACTTCTCAACTGCCCAAACAACTGCCGCTTCATGACACACAACGTCGTACTACAGCCCGAAATGTCAATCAAAAACCTATCCGTCTACATACACATTCCCGTAGTCGACATCCTGGAAGATGATTGCTGCAAATATTTACACAAAGAAGAGGCCCTAAAACCACAATACTTAAAGCCCATAAAATTAACAAATCTGGACCTCAACGAAGTTAAATACACTCAACATCAATTGGAGAAGATGGACGAAAATCTTCAAAGCCAGTTAAACAAACCATTTATAATCAAGTACGAAAACGTTATTTACAATTGGTTATGTTATATTGGTACGGGAATCATAGCTGTACTACTACTCTACTACTTTTATAAATATGGAATATTCAAAGTAATAGCGACGTTACTATCAAGATTATTCAAATGCCTATGCCCATGCACCAAATCGGGAGGCAACACATTTAATTTTTACAATTGCCTATTCAGGGGGAACCGGAGGAATCAAGTCCAGCCGTACAATCACGAAGTGGTCTTCGAGCCCAGCAGCCAAACAGTACTTTTGAAGGACCGAAGAATCCAAACTTCAGCATCATGCGTATCTGGACGCCGTCCCATTCGCCCAGTCAAATTCTAAGGTACCGCAGGAACCTTTCTAATGGGGAGGAGTGTGGTGCCATGCACAACACATAAAATTTGCAATTTTCAACAAAACCTATCACCGTGAGATCAACGCAACATAACGACACACCGGATGTGAAAATGCAGAAAACAGCATAATCTACTATCCAGCTACCGGACGTTCCCTAGACATATTAAAATAAAATACATTTTATTTGAATATAAAAATAAATTCTATCTCTGTTAAACAAATTTTGCTAAATAAACATAAAAATTATTATAAATTCAATGTAATTCCACTATATTCAGTTTTTGGCCATTTTAATAAAATTTTTTTACTGTTACAGAGCTAAACTATTTTAGATAAATATAGATTGCGTTATGTAAGGTCCGACAGTGTCAGTGGGACCTAAAAGTGTCAAAAATAAAATAACTGACCGATTTTGAAATTTTTTTTGCTATTACCGAGGTAAACTATTTTAGATAGGTACATTTGTGTTATCTGAGATCCACAACTGTCCTGCGGATGCAAATGCGGCGTAGAATGCTACACAACGGGTTCTGAATATATATATATATATATATATATATATATATATATATATATATATATATATATATATATATATATATATATATATATATATATATATATATATATATATATATATATATATATATATATATATATATATATATATATATATATATATATATATATATATATATATATATATATATATATGTATATGTATGTGGTGCCATGCACAACACATAAAATTTGCAATTTTCAACAAAACCTATCACCGTAAGATCAACGCAACATAACGACACACCGAATGTGAAAATGCAGAAAACAGCATAATCCACGATCCAGCTACCGGACGTTCCCTAGGCATACTAAAATAAAATACATTTTCTATTTAATACATTTTATTTGAATATAAAAATAAATTCTATCTCTGTTACACAAATTTTGCTAAATAAACATAAAAATTATAATAAATTCAATGTAATTCCCCTATATTCAGTTTTTGGCCATTTTAATAAATTTTGATAAAGTCTTTTCGTCGTTATGTTCAGATCTTTTTATATTTTCATTTTAATTGTTGTAATAATAATTTTTCTTTAATAAAGTTAACTTAAGTTGAATCTTCGTTTTTCTCAAATCAAATCAAACAATTCAAACAAGACAATCATAAGTTATAATAAAAATAAATAAGTGAAATTATTAAAGTAAACAAAACTTAATAAAAATAAATAAAATTTAAATAATAGAGAACAAATTAATCAACAAAGACTTCAACTTAAGCCAAAGCTCCGTTTCTTTCGTTTTCGTTAAAACAAAGTGGCGATCCTCATTATTCCAAACGGGATCTCCGGTGTCGTCCGGTTTTAATAAGTTTATTAAAGTTTCGGTCACGACATGTATATATTACATAAAGTCCGCCTAGAATATACGGTCGAGCTGATTTTTTAATGAGGTCCACCGGGATCTTGCAGATCCGAAAACGCCAGTAATAAGCTACCGAACCGATTCTAAAAAATTTCTCACTGCTAGAGAACTAAATTATTTTAGATGGATACAACTATGCTGCACAAAATCCGTTCGGGTTCTTGGGTCCCCAAAAATACCAAAACTAATTACCCAGCCGATTTTAAAAATTCTTTTACTCTTAGAAAGCTAAACTATTTTAAATAGGTAGAGGTCTTAGATGAGATCCGCCAGTGCCCAATATTTGGAAATTCGATATGTTATGCAGATGCTGCGACAGGGGTATTCTATCATTATCATTATTTTTGACACTTTTATTACTTTTTAAAATAATTTTTTTAAGCGTTCGTCTTTTTTTCTGAATTAATTATCGTTTAAGTTACTTTGTTGGTGGTTTCTATAGAAATAATTATGAAATATTTATTAAATGAAAAATTAAAAGGCGGCTGTGCGTGCTTTGATTAAATTTTGCGTGTTTTATTGTCAATTTGCGTGTGGAAGGTTACTTTCCACACGCAAAAAAGTATGCGGAAAGAGTACAGTGAGCAAACAGCTATTTTGCGTACAGAAATGTGTGCGCCAAGTTAGTACTTCTCCCGCATGAGTAATTAAAAATAAATTAATTATTACTCAAAAAGTGCAACTTCAATTATGATGAGCTTTGGTGTAGCATAAATATATAGGTTAAAAAATATACTGTATTTGTTTGAACGGCGTAAGTAGGTACCTACACTACAACTGTACCAAAAAATTAAAAATTAATTTTTAATACAGTTATTTTTAATCATTCTCCCCTAAGGTTAAGACGTACCACATACTCTATAAATTAATTATAACTCAAATAGCGCCTCTTCGATTTTGATAAAATTTGGTGTGTTGTAAGTAGACAAGATAAACAACGTTCTGTATTTTTTTGAAAGGTGTAAGTATACGTATATAGTAGAACCAAATTTTGGCGTCGGTTTTATTTTTCTAGCTGTTATAGTATTTGAGAAAATTGCGTTTGAAAAATTGCAACACTCACACATATTTTGGTTCATATCTCAAGGATAAGTTAAGGGTCAATGACCCTATATTTGGTAATCACTTGGGGTACCAATGCCATTACATATATTATTACAGACATCGGCTAAGGTGGCCATTTCCCTATGCTTATCTTGCTATACCCCTTTCTGCGATTTACATTTTGCTAATATAGGATAACTCTTTTGATGCGGTTTTGTTTTGTGCGACGTTTTTATGCGCTTTCTAAAATAATGCCCATTAAAGAACACAATGTGAATAAAAAGTAAGAGAAAGTGCGAAATTTGAACATTAATCTGCGATAAATTTTCCTGTTGACTGTTTTCCGGTTAGATTGCATACTTACATAAATTATTATATCATTTAGTTTTTTTACATGTTTATGTATTGCAATTTTTCTAACAATATAAAAACGAAATAAAATATTGCTCCCATGTATGTATAAATTAATTTCACCTTGTTTAGAAAGACAATTTCTAGGGAGATTGTGAAGTTTTGAGTTATATATTTTCTATGAAACTTTTTTTAGGCAGTCCCTATCCGCTGTACAAAAAGACGTTATACTGTAATACTCTTTTACTGATTGGGAAAAGGATTTTGTAAGAAAATAAATAAACAAATAAAATACATTTTTTAAAAACATAAATACTATTTACTATTTTAAATAAATAATACAATATATATGATATAAATAAATTATGAGTTTTATAAAGTACAATATTTTCCTTTGAAGAAATTCAAGATGATACTTTTAGGGATGAACCCATTTGTTTCTAGTACAGTTCGTAAATAATAAATAAGTTGTAACTCATAAGAAAATCAAGGTTCAACAAAATTTTTCGTATTATAGCTTTCTTAATATTTAATAAATATTGCTTTATTTATTTACACATAAATTACAATTTCAAAATATTAGATTGGGGAATATAAAGTTTGTACTTCTTGTAAAGTAAGTAGTAAAGTCATTTTATTGGTGGATAACAGGAAATTAGAATGGGTTAATCAATTACGTAGTCCCTTTCCTTATTAATTATTTGTACAAGAGCCTCTATTAGTCCAGCGATTCTCAACCGCCGGTCCGCGAAAATTTTCCACTCATTCCACAATAAATCAAAGTGTTTCTTATTTTCCCCTTGGGAATCCTCTTGAGCTTACAATTTAATAATCGATCTAGTAAGAAATTTGATACTGATTATTAAAAGTAAATAATGTTAGAAATTTGCGATGAGAGATAAAATCCGAGATTTTACCGGGCCGTGACTACAAAAAGGTTGAAAAACGCTGTTCTAGTCGATCAGTAAATAAATAAATAAAAAATTGAGATATTCTTATTTGAGAATTTAAGTCGACGATAGCGATAGGATAGAATATTTTCGATAAAGATATTATTAAACGAAACGATTAAAATTGTTTATTTATTTATTTGTTTATTTATTTTATTACTTCATCAATAATTAATTTATTTAATGAAATTTAGAAAACTGGAAAATCTTTTACAGAAAACGAGAAAGAGCCAACGATGAGCACAAACTGATTCTTGTAAAAATCACGATTTTTAAAATTGCATATATTGCTATTTTGTAATAAGGCCATTAAAAAAGAAGCATATTTTTTTGTCAAACGGTCTAAATAAATTAAAAGACAATTTTTGCTTGGTTAATACCACTTTATTTAAAGTTTTTAAATATCTGTGACATGTTTCGGATCCATATGACTGTTCGTTAATGGCCATATGGGTCCGAAACATGTCACGGATATTTAAAAACTTTAAATAAAGTGGTATTAGCCAAGTAAAAAATTGTCTTTTAATTTTAAAATGGAATACCATAAAGTAACGCTCAAATCTATCGGTCTAAATAAATTTCAAAAATTTTCAAGTTTTTAAATTTTGTCTGTCATTTTAGGAGTTATTTTTTTACTTGATGATTGTAAAAAGCTGAAATCCTCTACCCCCCGCCACAAAAAGGTCGAATTTTTACATGTTTGACCCCACTTTACCCACAAATGAATATGTACTTAAATAAGAGAATTTTGGCTGTAACAGTATTTCTTAACGTTAAAGATCGCATTAGTAAACTTATTTTTTACTTCCGTTATAAAGATATCCATCCATTAGACAAGTTTTTCATTCAAAGTTTTCCGTACGTAAACATTGTTAATATATTTTTTATTTTATTTTATTATTTTTTTTTTTATTTGTACTTTTTGTTGGTAAAGTATCTCATTCGTTTCAGACTTTAGTAATTATGATTTACTTGTTTTACAAATTGATATATTGCGCAAGGTTTTTGAAATAACAGCTATTAATGTTTTGTAAAATATATATGTAGCTTCGGAAATGAAAGTATTTAAATATTTTGTTGATCAATGGTGCATATATACTATAACTGATTTATGTATAGTCTCTCAGGGGAGACATAGACTGGACAATATTTTTTTTGTGTCTTACAAAATGATTCTATCGATCTGGAATCAAAATATTTTTTTTTAAAACATTTATAGTAAATAATGAACCCGTCTGTTGTTCCAAATCAATCGCCAACCTTGCCCTTCTGGTTGTTCACCGCTATTGTACCACAGTTCGAACCATCCTTGTGGTTTTCCACGTGATATCATTTGTTTTTGCAGAAAATTTATGTTTTCAGTTGATATTGTTTGTAAATTTACGACTTTCCATTTGGTACCTTGCGAGTTTAATGGAATTAATGTCGGTTTAATTTTATTGTTTAAAAATGTTGTACAATTTATTCCCAATTCCTTTAAAATTGCTATTAAATTTGGTGGTTCTGCTCTTTGGTCATCTGGAAGTTCGATAATTATGTTGATTCTTGGACTCAAGTTTGCTTGCACTTGGGGTACATTTTCGTTCCGGCCAAAAAACATTTGCAAATTTGGTGATTTAACACGAAACTGTGGCGATGGGTTAATTAACGGTGCGAATTTAGGTTTGTTCAGATATTTCGTCCTAGGCTGAATTGGTCGTAGAATTGGGAGTATATTAGGTGGTAAAGATTGTTCTGGAATAGGTTGCCAGTGAATTTCTTTTGGTTTGATTGGGAGTATTAGAGGTGGTTTAACATTTCTGTACAAAGTTTGTAGAATTGCTGGCAAGTTTATTTTCCCATTAAAAATTCCAGGTATTTTCTGTATAATCGATTCTTGAAGTAATCTCTGCGGAAGCAAAATTGGACCACCGACCGGTTTTGGTGTTAGTAATCTTGAAGGTGAATTAAATTTTATAGTAGATAATATAGACTGTAGGGTTTGAGGTAACCTAATCGTCAAATTTGGTAACATAGTTTGCATTTGTGGCCTGAATTCGGCAATTTCACTGGACGTTATAGGTTGAGATTGAATGGATTTTCTGACATGATTATGTGGTAATAATGGTAATTTCGGTTCCATATTTGGTAATATCGGTTTGAATTGTGGAACTAGTCTCTCAATTTGCTGTGAATATAATTGGTGTTGGTGTATGACTGGATTTTGGATTTGTTTTGGAGGAATTTGTAACCTTATTGGTAGTTGAAGAGTTGGACTTTCGATTGGTTTTGACGGAGTTACAAAGAGAGGTAATTTAGTGTTAGGTGATGGACGAGTTAGGTGTGGGGAGGATTGACCAAATCTTTTAGGTTTAAATGGAATTCCAAATATTAAAGGTAACTTAGCCTTATATTTAGGTAATATAAATTGTGGTTTTAAGTGATTGGGAAAAATTTTAGTATTTACGTCAAAAGCAATGTTCTTAGAGCGTTCACTAGAAAGATTTTCAAGAAATAATGGAAATATATTGTCTATTCGTGTGGATGCTCCAGAGTTTGACGGAATAATTTTTGGCGAAGGACGTAGCGGTGTAGCTGTTATAGCTGGAAAATTAATTCTTTGTGGGACTTGAGGAAGTTTTATATTGGATAGCTTAGGAAATTCTGGTAAAAATTGAGGATTTGTTCTGGTGATCTTTGGAATTTTAATATCCGCAGAATATTTATTATCTGTAAAAGGTTGCGGTGATTTAAACTGAGGGTTGATGAATGATAGTATTTTGGGTCGTATTTTGTGTAAATTAAATGGTGATACAGAAGGTTTTGGAAAAGTTGGGTTACTTGAAGGAATATTATTACTTGTCTTAATGACATAAGGGGCATTTTGAAACGGTAAAGTATGCTTTAGTGTCCACCAGGGTCGTAAGGTAAAAGTAGTTGGGAAACCTGGCGTCAATATTTTTTGGTGAGGTTCTAAAACTACGGGATGCGATGTAACGATTGGTTTGGAATACATTTTCTGAAGTGGTCCCTCTATAGTTTTCCATTGCGATAGCTGTGGCACTTTTTCCTGTAATGGTATTAATGTAGAGGAATTTAAAGGTAATTTCTTGGGTACTGACTGACCTGTGAAAATCGCTTTTGGCAATTTGAAAGGAATGATGTTAAGAACTGATGACACAGGATTTCCTTTCATCGAAAATTGTAATGGAACAACTTTTTCCCAGGCACCAGGAAATGATTCTTGTATAGTAGGCATTTTATTTGAGTTTGGCAAAAATGAAGGTTTATTTGGGGGGACAGAAAATGAAAATGGTTGATGTTTGGTAATAGGTGGATTTTCTTTTATTTTTGTTAATGTAGGAATTTCGAATGGATTTGTAAAAATTACGGGTTTTTTATGGATTGGTAATAACAAAGGAGAAAGTCCACTGAAAGGAATATTTACGAATTTAGGCGTTTTTTGGAACGATTCTACAATTATCTTAGGACAAACAAGTTCAGTGATGGGGGCGACTGGAGGTTTCGGTTTACCGAGTAAACCTGGAATAGGATTCCAAGGTGATAGTATTTTAGTTGGGTGGTAAGGTACAGGAGTACTGTATCCTAACGGTTCTGTTTTACTGGGTAAATCTGGAATTGGATTCCAAGGTGGTGGTTGTATTCTAGTTGGATAGTTCTCAGATATCTTAGGATATTTATTTGTCGGTGGTGAATAAAATTTAGGGAGCGAAATTTTTAGGGGGGCTAAAGGATTGCTGTATCCTGGTAGTAAGTTAAATGAATTTTTAAGTGGAATTTTCACTGGACGTGTTATTTTTTTATAATATTCTACAAATGGTTTCAATGGTGACCATGATGGTTCAGCCTCTATCAGATTTCCTTGATTTTCACTACGAAACTGTATCGGTCTTGTAACTGGTGACATCAATGCGTTGAGTGCTTTTTCCAATGTATAATCTTTCGGTTTACTATTGCAAAATTTTGATGGTGAAATAATATTTAGTAAATCTAGCCAAGGTGTTCGAGAACCTGTTTGCTGTTCGTGGAGTCGTAATGCTTCAGTTAGAACGTTGAGTGTATTTGCATTTAATTTTCCGGTTGTAAATGCTTGTGCTAACGAAAGTGGTTCTTTTTCATCGATCACTATTTCAGAATGCGTAACTTGAGTACACTGAAGATTATCCAAACCCAACAATAATGTAAAATCACGTATTAAAGAACGAAGTGGATATAATATTTGTGTTAAAACATTTTGTGCTGGCGCACTATCTGCTCCAAATGAATTTATATAAAATTTTAACAAACGATTGGATAAAAGTTCCACAAAATCTACATTTTTTCCATTTATCCGAAGAGTATTTCCTCCGGTATAAACATTGTTCTCTATTAAATATTTTTTACTTAATGTTGAAACATTTTGGAACATAAATCGACGATGTCCATTGTAAGTTACATTATTTTTTGAAACTGTACTGGAGTGGCTTGCCTCGTCTTCTCCCAAATAGTTTTCGATTAAGTCCGAATGTTTTTGTTTTGGTAACGTAACTGAATTCCCGTCCGCTTCTGCGACAGTTTCATTAGCACGGACATTGTTCTAAATAAAATAAAATAATTAAATAAATAAATATTTTAAATAAAATCAAAATGATAGTTTAGTATCTGGGAAAATAGTCTGATGTGTTTGGAATTGCAAAAAATAATACTATGTACGCCACATGTGAAAAATTACATAAAAATCGTGAAGGTCTATCCCTAGCTCCACAGTCAGAATCAAAAGTGTGTAATACCTTAATTTAGCTATCAAATCATATCTCGTAGTCCAGGAAGGCATTGCTAACAATAGAAATATGTGTCGATGGTAATTCAAAATTTTGAAATTATGGATTTGCCAGTATATTACCATGTGTATGGTTCCCTACTAAACAATTTTGCTCAAGATTTTCGATCACTCCATCTAAATAATGCTACACTCAAATACACACACCGGCATAATTAGCGGAACATAAAAAAATATAAAAACCTACTTATTAAATAAAGTTGGCGGTTTTTTTTTCATTTTTACTTAAAATAATATTGAAGTAACGAATCAATTGACTTTCCATAGAATTGTTTTTATTTATTATTGTTGCGATTCTTTTTAAGAGGTCTGTCACTTTCGAATTCAAATGCCGTTTCTTCTCAATGTGGTCGAGCTAAAAACTGCCGTAATTGAAGAATGGCAAAGACTGTCCCAGGAAACTATAGATAACATCATGCTGAGTATAGAAAAACGAATGGAAGCTCTGACAAGAGGACGGGAGGAACCAGGCGAAATTAAAACGCTGTGTTTCATTTTCAATTTGTTAAATAATCTTTAACTTAAATTATTCTTAGACGACATAAGATTCTAAAAGTTTGCCATTTTATATGGTTACTTGTTTTGCTACCAAAAATAAAGGTATATCGACTTGTGAACATGTAATATTAAGTGAATAATTAAATAAGATTAATATTTTCTTGAAATTAAATGGTTTGTTTGATTTTTACAGATATTTTGTATGTTGCGCTAATTCTGCCGGTGTGTGTAATAAAAATTAAACAGCTAGACTTTTTTTCGTATCGCAATTTGTCAAGTTATCTATTTTAATCTTTATTCAATAAAACCTTCATAAAATAATTATTCTGTCCATTCTTAAACAAAATAGAAACATAAAAAGTTTATTCTTCATAAGTAATTATACACAGTATAATATATGGTCCATTTCACTTAAATTTAAGCATGATTCATCACTTATGAATTTAAACAATTTCCGTTTTCTTGGCTTTAACTCTTTCATTATTGTACTTGCATATATTTCAAATTTGCAGTTTGTTTTTAGAAAAGAAAAGAAGACTGATTTGTTTCGAATATAAGAATTATTTAATTTTTTAACGATGACTCCTGCTCAATTGTATTTGAAACGGGGTATATATAAAAGTAGTTAGTATTGATGGTCCTATGGTGCAGTCGGTAAATGTGCGGTATATATTTAATGAAATGTTGGTTCGAGTTGTAGCTATTCTTAATAGCAATTTGATTTTAGATACGTAAGTAGTAAACATTGGAAGAGATACAAAAAAATTAAATAAATAGGTAGGGGAGAGACTTAATGAATGGGACGATTATTGAATGGGACAAATGAGTTTTAGCTAACATGGAACCGTTAGTGGAAATTTATTTTACAGTTACTAGGTGTCTTTTATATAACTATTTTTATGTGTGATATATTTGCTAACGATTTTCCGTTTGCTGCAACAAAAATTAAGAAATACGATTTTAAACAGAAAAAGTAACTTTTATTTTTTTTTACAAATTACGAAATATTCTGTAATAACCATTATGCTTAGATTAATAAATTGTATTAGTTGATTATTAAACCGCTTAGTATAGATTATTATTAAATAAGTATTGTTTGCACACTGAAGTTATGTTCTTTTAATTTCTTGTCTTTATCTTATTACTTGACAAGGGATATTGAATGGGACATTATAAATATGACCTTGAGTTTTGATCTTGATCTAAAGTCAAGGTCACCATCGGATGCACCGTGAAAAGTTCTGAGACTTTTGTCTTCATCATTTATCCCAAAAATGCTTTCTCGCTAAGATTTTTTCCCATTTTCTTATTTTTACTAACCTGTATAAACCGCATGAATTTTACATTGTATTACTTATGTCCTATTCAATATTCTTCTTGTCCCATTCAATGAGAATGGAATTACTGAATGGAACAAAAAGCTAATTTTTCCAAACAAAAAAATTTACTGTTATTTAAAAAGAATCATTTTTTTTTTAGTTCTTAATAAAGTAATATTTGAAGTATCTTATGCCGCAATAATTAAAATATTTGATTACTTGGTTTTGAAGTTAAGACGATTTTTAAAAAAAATGTCCCATTCATTAAGTCTCTCCCCTACTTAAAAAAATTAAAAATAAAAATAAAAATGTAAAACCCAAAAATTATTTTGTTTCATTTGAATTAAAGGTTTAGCAATTTCCAATTAAATTTTTAATAGCTGACATTATTCAGAAAGGATGGAACAAAATGCGACGGTAACGAGAGACAATTTTGGCATTTTTGAGAGGTTCTATTGTATTTGAACAGATTAAATGAATTCCCCTCATCCCTATAAAAATAAACAACACTTTCGTTTAAGTTAAATAAAATTTATGATAGCAATCAATGTTTAATTATTGGACTTCTATTCAATACCTATATATATATATATATATATATATATATATATATATATATATATATATATATATATATATATATATATATATATATATATATATATATATATACATATACAATATACATGCGATACCAATTATTTCAAATTAATTGAATTTATTGAAGCATTCAAAAAATAAAATTTTTTTTGATTACAGCCGTTTAGAAATTTAATATCGCAAAATGAAAGCGAAAATTAAACAATAGTAACTTATCATTTGTAAAATGTCAATAATTTTTATTTCTTTTTACACCCATTAATCAAAAAAATTCTTATAACATGAAAATAATATTATTACATTAAAAAATGATTTTCAATTAAGGTAATAAATAATTTTTGTAAAAACGTTGACAAAAATATAACAATGTCAATAACTGGCGATAATTTACTTAGTGATAAATAACTAAATATTTAGCAAAAAAAAGTTTTTTATATCTTCGCATGCAACTTATTATGTAGTTATTAATTACTATTAGCTTAATCTAAATAATCAAATTTATAAGACTATAAATTTTCAGTCTGAGCAAACTGAAAAGCATAACAAAAGACGAGTAAAATGAAACAATAAATTATATAATTTAAAATTTTGAATAGAACAAAGTTACTACATATATAGTACGGTGTAATTAGACCCAAACCTCAACATCCAAAGTAACAGTTTCACTCCAACTCCAAATTGTTCTATACAGTCCACATATTGTTTGGTAAAAAGTTACACCATTTTGAGCGTCGGGTTTTGGAGGGAGGGGAGTAGAAGTAGGCAAATTAACGGTTTTCGTCAGTTTTTTTTTTTTTGAAATATTTCGAAAACTATGCAGTTTAACGCAAAAAGTGCCTATACAAAAATAATCTATATTAAATTGCGAACAAAAATAGTCCTATGCATAATCTTGCTGAAGTGAAGAGTTCCAAAGTTATGGAGGGTGTAAAAATAGCAATTTTTAGTATTTTTAAATTTTTTGGAAAAAATATGACACATTATCACTAAGGAAACAAATTTTTTTTATACAGGATTGTGTTTTGTAAAAGGAAATTGCGATTAGTCCTCTTCAAACATAGCGCCTTCCTCTTCTAAATCTTCGTCTATGATGTTCGTATCCCTGTTATCACATCCTAGCCCTGAGCAATTACCGCATATGCTTGAGCAATTTAGACCACTCTTTCTGCATTCGCAGTTACCGACGCATTCGTTCATAGCACACACTATGAGGGAAAGTAATTCCTCGGGAGCTGCAGGATGTGCTGTTGTAGGTAATTGGTCTCAGGTGTTCGTGAATCTTCTTTCACCCCCCACTCGAGCGAATTCTTCTTCATATTCAGTCACTGCTACCCCTGGTGATAGGTGCAGCAGTGGTTAAAAATACTAAAAATTGTTACTTTTACACCCTCCGTAACACTGGAACTGCTCACTTTAGAAAGATTATGCACAGGACCATTTTTGTTCGCAATTTAATGTAAATTATTTTTGTACGTGACACTTTTTACGCTAAACCCCATAGTTTCCGAAATATTTAAAAAAACCGTTAATTTGCCTACTTCTACCCCCTCCCCCCAAAACCTGACGCTCAAAATGGTGTAACTTTTTGCCAAACAATATGTGGACCATATAGAACAATTTGGAGTTGGAGTGAAACTGTTACTTTGGATGTTGAGGTTAGGCCGTTTTTTTGAACAACTGCACCATACTAATAGGTATTATATGTAAAAATAAAAAAAAACAAAACTTCAAAATTATGAATGTTATATCTCTAGTAATCGCTGGAAATCTTTTTAAACAGAAATAGGTAATTATGTTAATTTAAACTTTCATCCTATCTGTCTGCCTTGTTACCATTTTTGTACAAAATCACTCGTTAGATACTAAAACTGTTTATACGGAAATTAAAAAAGTTTTTGCGGCTTATGTTTTTGATGAAACTTTGTTTCTGATAGAACGATTAAGTACCTATGTGTAATAGAGATAGAGAAGGGGATAGTAAACAAGCGGCAGAGGAGGGCGTGGGCGAGGGGGTGATTAGTGAATGTCGTTCGCTGCAAGTGTAAGTTTCTAGTGAAAATCGTCTCTCGTGAAAGATAAGTGATGAAACAAAATAATATCTTTTTTTTAAAGCTTTTAATGATATTGGGTCATCCGGAAAGTTCGTGCTGTATGCCGTTTCCGGAGCCGCTCGGATGAATTCGTATTTTTTCAAGTAGCAATCGCAAATTCAACACGCACTAACACGCTAGTGTTAGACAGATAGTGTTGCTTGTAATACATATCATACATCTTTAAATACTGTTTAAATAATCTTTTTTTTTGTAAATAACGATGAGCAATCTTAAAGAACATTTACGTCATGTCATGTTATATGAGTTTAAAAAGGTGCTAATGCAGCTGACGCAACGAGAAATATTTGTAGTGTTTATGGTGATGATGCGCTTTCTGACAGAACTTGCAGAAAGTGGTTTGCTAGATTTCGAAAGGGAAATTTTTCTCTGGAAGAGGAGCCTCGCTCTGGTCGACCTGTGTGTATTGACGATGAACTTCTCCGTCAAGAAATTAAGTGAAACCCGCGGCAAACTGTCGAAGAATTAGCGGCAATTCTTGGGTATTCAAAATCCACAGTTTGTGACCATTTGAAGAAAATCGGGATGGTCAACAGGTATGATGTGTGGGTACCACACGTACTAACGAGAAGAGAATTTGTTAGACAGGGTGACCGCGTGTGTTTCATTATATTCACGGAAAAAAAGGAACCATTCCTTTACCGACTGGTAACAGGAGATGAGAAATGGCTTCTATACAGCACTGAGAAAAGAAAGCGGCATTGGTCAGAGCCTGGTACTTCAGCATGTACTGTACCCATAGAACACTAGAAGCCAACTAATATCAAAAAAGTGTAGCTCGCTTGCTGTCATTTGTTGTTCAGTCACAGCTTAAGGCATGTAGTCAGTCGATGTCAGTCACCGAACGCACAATGCATTGTAATGTATTGTTAGACATTGTTACTTGAATTGGACAGGTTGGTCTGTCCCGTAATAGGTGTTTTGTAGTAGTGTATGTGAATACGCACACAGAAGCAAACACCAAACCAACACATTGCAAACAGTGTGTACCATAGTAACATAGTGAGGAGATTTTACGTCACCCACTGGCGACAAGTGGAACAGTTTGATAGACATTCTAGTTTGGTCCCTTGACTGTACCAAAGCCACAATTACATCATAAAAAAATACTGTTTTGTGTATGGTGGGGTCACTTAGGGGTTATTTATTACGAACTGTTAAAAGCTAATGAGACCATAACTGATGAGAAGTACTGTCAACAATTAGAAGAAGTAAAGGCTGCAATTGAACAAAAGCGACCAGCGTTAGCCAACAGACACGCAGTCGTATTTCATCACGATAACGCCAGACTTCATGTGGCGATCATTACACAAAAAAAAGCTACACGAGTTCGGGTGGGATACTATCGTGAATCCTCCGTATTTTCCCGACTTGGTTCCGACAGACTTCCACCTGTTTAGATCACTACAAAACTTTTTTTTGGGAAAAACATTTGAAATATTAGAAGATATAGAAAAGCACCTGCAACATTTTTTTGATTCTCGGAATAAATCATTTTACGAACGCGGTATTTATAAGTTAGTAGAAAGATGGGAGCAAGTGATAGAACAAAATGGTGAATATATAATTGATTGAAATAAATTAGATTTGAAAAAATATTAGTATTTTTTTATTTACACCAAAAACGACACGAACTTTCCGAATGACCTAATAAATACGTAAACCTAAAAGTTTTCAAGATTTTAGTAGGACTATAGTGGTTGTGCTTTTAAGAAAAAACTTTGAAATCCGTTGGACTCATATTGGTCATCACGTTGTTCCGTTATGTTTCTTGAACGTCTTCCTCAAATTTTAAAATAAAACGATTTGGTGTCAATAAAATTTCTAAAAGAAACACACACTTTTACCACTGACTGTTACCGACACCTTCACTTCTTTTAAGTATGAAGTATGGTTTGACTAAGCATTTTAACCCCTTCCGGTATGATTTAGTCATTAAAAATTGTGCATGAAAGAATTATTTAATTTTTACTTAAGAAAACTTGTTTCATTTTATCATTATAGGTATTCATAATAAAATTATATTATTTGCAAAAACAAAAATTCAAAGCAAAACTTTCGTCGCATGACGAGTATAACTCGTCATTGTGCAGTATGGCACAAAAAACCGATGACGAGCTATATACTTGTCATTTTACTGGAAGGTGTTAAAAACTGTATGTGTACAATTTTTTATGAGAAGTATATTTCACGTTTATGCCGTAGAAAAAAGTAGCCAAATATGGAATAATATTTTTTTCAATATGTTTAGAAATCAACAAAATATGATTTAAAAAAAAGTTGTCAAAGCTTACATAAAGACCATAAAGTACTTTTTAATTTGAGACCGTCATAAAGTTTACTAAAATTTAAAATTAAAAAGTTATTATCTTTTTCTATTTTTATTTTCACTATTAATTGGATGTTACAATAAAACGCCGTGAGCAGCGGAGCCCCATCACGGAAGTCGAATTTTTCTTTTCATCTTCGGTATTGAGTGTCTACAAGCGAAATATAATTGAAAGTCCACAAGCGATTTGTAATTTTGGTGGTTTCAAAACTGATGATGAGTGTCCGGTTGATCGGGGCTTTAAAAAAAGGTTTTAAGTTTTTAAGGGCTGAATCTCAGTAAATTTCAATTTTGTGCCGATAGCAGTTAACAGGGAAAAAGCCAACACAATTCGTACGAGGGCATTTCTGTCCATGCTTATCCGCCAATTGCCTTTGTGTTTTATTTTTAAATATTAAAAAAGGAACTTAAATAGTAAACCGGAAGGCTTTTATGAAGATATTTTTTCTTTCCAAAAAAATCCAAAATTTCTATTTTATAAATAATAAAAATCCAAAATTCCTAATTTATAAATAAACAGTGACTTTAATAACATTTTCAAATTACTTAATATGTATGTATTTCATTTGTTAAAAAATTGTATTCACTTTTTTTTAAATTTTTTAAAATTACTATTCGCCTACTTGTATTTAGAATAAAAGTAATGCATTTAAAACACATTTAACAATAGCATTCAATTCCGATGTAAAAATGGAAGAAGTGGGGGGAAAAGTAATGTGGACTCCCTAAAAGGTACTAGCTGGATACTAACTGAATACACGTACAAAATTTCAGGCCTCTAGGTTTCCTTAGAGAGTCTCTAGACGTGTTAGAAAACAAGCAAAAAAATTAAGGAAATATTGGCGTAAAATCGTGGGGGTAAGGGTTAAAAGTTGAAACCCCCAAAAAACAGTGTCTGGCTATTAGCTTAACCTGTACACAAAATTTCAGCCCTCTAGGTTTATTTGGGGAGATTTTGACCCGAACGAAACTGTTAAAAAACAAGAAAAATCATGTTCTTTTGGGTCTAAAAATGGTGGCGGTAGGGTTTGAAAGTCGAGACTCCCAAAAGGCACCCCCTTGATACTAACTCAATCCGAATACAAAATTTCAGCCTTCTAGGTTTATTTGGGTGACCTGTGCGAGTGGTACAAACTTCGAAAACTTCGAAAATGCATGAAATTGTAGCTTAAAAATGAGGGGGGTGGGGGTAAAATATTAAAACCTCCAAAAAGCACAACCTAGGTACGAACTTTATCAACACACCAAATTTCAACCCTCTACGTTAATTCTGGGGGGCTGGGGGCCTGTTAGATCCAGCGAAAATCGTTTTTCCCCCCTCTACTCCCACCAAATCATCCTAGGAAGCTCAATTTTGGATATATTGTAGATAATTGACCGAAACATTATTTAAAACCGGTTTGGAAAAGTTTTATTGCTTTTCCGCCCCCCACCACATTTCAACAATCGTAATTAATTTTTCCACGCCATACTGTTAAAATGCACGCTGTACGCTGCACTCGTCTAGCGAATTGTGTAATGTCATCTCTAGAAAAGAACTTCGTTCAAAGAGTACATGCGTTTTCATTGCTTTAGTGCTTAAAGCGGCCCCTACACGCTCGACAATATTGTACAGAATCGGAGGTTGTACAATATTAAATCAAATTTAAAAAAAAAATGTACCTAAGTTCGCAAGCATTAAAAGAACGACTTCGAAAACCAATAATTCTCTTCCCGTTTCATCATTCTGTCATTTCATTTTAGTAAACAGTAAACTTGATGACGTCACTAAATAAAAAATTCCCTTTTTCTCGAAACAAACACTATTGATGTGATTGGTTGAATTAGAGTAATTTGGATGTGAACTTTTCTTTTTTGTTATGAAAAATGACCCAATTGCTTTTATAAATGTGACTAATCCAACAGAAATTTTTTTTAAAATTAAATAAACGTCTTCGAAAACCTATAATTCGTTTCTAGATTAATCATTCTGTCATGTTATTTAGTGTTTGATTGTGTCATCGGATAAATTACGATAAAATTTAAATTTATCTCTCTTTAGGGACTGGACAGGGGAGTGACGACTCTCATGACCACTGCTCTGTATCCGCTCTTGTTGTACAATATTATTAGTGTGTAGGGACAGTTTAAAAATTCGGATATTCTTCCATATTTGACTTTCAGCTGTCTCCTCTTCGATATTTTAACACTTAATTAAACAAATATAAAATCCAATCACTTTCTTACCTTATTTAAAATAATAAATAAAATTAAAATGATTTTAAAAACTGATAAAACAGTATTTCTTATAACTGAATAAAAAGTCCTCATTTCCTTTTGTGCACAATCTTTTTTTCCTAATTCACTTTAAATTAAAATTTTCATTACCACATAATTAACTCCGGTCCGGTTTACCAGTGAAAATGAAACACATTATGAATTATGGACAAGCACTAATTTTGATTTATATAGGTAGGTTTCAAAAATTTTCAAACAGAAAAAAAATTAAAAAAGAAAAATAAACATAATACAGTGCCATTTATAAAGTACATAACGTAGTTTTTTTTTTAAAGTACCACGCCGTCAATTTCCAAATCGAAAATTCAGCTATTGCAGATACTATCATGGTGAGACTTCAGTCTGGGACTCCAATAGAAATTTGTTTTGAGATCCTCAGAAGCCAAAAATGGAATTCAGTAAAATATATACCTATGTATATATTATGTGTCCGCATGATAACTCTCAAATAAAATGTCCAATTTCTACGAAATTTGGTGAAAATCCTTGGATGAGTTCCTTCGCTGGACACGTCCGATGCCCGAGAATTCAAAAAAATTAATTTTTACAACAATTTACTAAAATATAAAAGTTTTTCGAATTTTCTTTAGACCACGGTAAAATGCAGAATATATTACATAAGGCCCGCCACACACGTACAGTTTCAACTGATAGTTTGAACTGAACAGATAAAACTGTTAGCTGAAACTGTACAGTGTAGGAGCACACACACGTACAGTTCAATCCTTCAGTTTTTACACTGGATTGGAAACAGCAGGACAATTTCACCTAGCAACATCTTTGATTCCGCGAAAATTATATTGTTAAAAAAAAATCAAACGCACTGGCTCCTGACCACAGAGCAAAGAACATATTCTGTAGTATAATATTCTATAGACTCACTCAATCAATTTATAAATGAAGCAGCCAGATACGACCAGTATACGACTAAATAGTATTCTGTAATGTAGTAATCAATGCGATTACCTGTGGTATTTTTAGTAACGCTTTCAAATAATTATTGTCAAAATATAATATTGATAATCAAATTTTACTTTCTTGAGAAGAAACTGCAAAATTTTGAAAGAAAAAGAGTGGTATTCGTTTTAATTATAGTTCCATTTGCGGAAAAGTGGACAATATATATATATATTATATTTCTTAAATCTCACCTGTCTCACCCCGTTACCTGCCACAAGAAAAATGCCTGCAAACTGGCTTTACGCTTTGTCTAGTAGTATAAGAATAATAGTGTTCATTGGTCTATGCTCCTGACACAAATTGAACTGAGAACTGTACAGTTGAACCCCCACACACGCAACAATCAGTTGAACTTTTCAGTTTAAAAAATTGAAATTTCATTCGTCTCAGTTTAACTGTACAGTTACGTTGAACTGAGACTGAAATACCCACACACATAGAGTTTAAACTGTATAGTTGAACTGTTCAGTTCAAACTGTCAGTTGAAACTGTACGTGTGTGACGGGCCTTAGTACGTTTTTGAACTATTAGGTAGTGGTTACACTGGATACGAATTCATCCGAAAATTCATTCGTACGAACTCGTACGAGTTAGCCGAGTTACTACGAATTAAATAAATGCATACATTTAGACATGCGTGGTTACACTGCTTACGACTCTTTCGTACGAGCTCATACGACTTTTTGATACGACCAAGACATTTTGTTTTTTGATGCGAATTCGCACGAAAAAAATGATGCATTTAGAAAAAAATAATTATTTTTGTTAAACAAAGGCGGTCTTTAAGGGATCAAAAACATAAATATTATCATAATAGAAAGTTAAATAAAAAAACTGTGGAATGAGATGACAGAGGTCTGTCACACAAGAACGTCGTCTGCATATTTAAAAGAAAATAAATAAATAAATAAATCGATTAAAAGTACACTAAAAGCATTATTACGCATTTACTTAGTAACTTGTCCAGACTTCATTATAGCCTAGAATTCGTGGGCACCGTTTTGGCATACTTTTTATAAGATTTTTCGCATTTGTTGCGGTAACGACCGTCAGATAGCTCGGATATGGTGGCACACCTGTTTTAATAAAAGACCAAATATATTTGGCAGAAACCCATGTGTAAAAACACGCTTCGTCAGTAAAAATTACATTACTCCAATCACAATTCAAATTTTGCATAGCCCAAAAAGCGTCACTTTTTGACATGCTCCGATTTAAAGAAAGATTTCAGCATTGTACTACGCCAAGAAATATCTGCTTCGTTTAATCGCCTATTTCAGAGTCACTATACTAATATTAGCTATCTTTTTAGGCAATAACTTTTGTTCTTGTCGCAGTGTTAAAAAAGGCTTTCGTTGAAATAACTTGAAAATGGTTTTATCTTCTTTTTCAGAAGGCCCTCGCGTTTTTTCTTTCTCAGGAAAATCGTTGACGTTTTTCTGACCATTATATCGCAACATCCACTTCCATACAAAGTCTTCTGACTTGTGCACATATTTAGCAGCAGCTTTATAAGTCATTTTAGGTCCTTTACTGTGAACACATAAGAACATTGCCTCGAAACATTTTGCATATGGCGCACCCATTTTGGAAATGTTATGTTCTTATCGCAATACAAAGTAATACTGGCGTATCAAGCACAAAGCGTTGTAGTCTATCCTACCCTATAACGAGTGGTACAGTAGTGGAGTTTCCTAATAGTTATCTCTTGAAACAGTCCACCGGACCGGACAGACCGGAAATATAATAGTAAGACATCACAAAGCTAACCTAACCAAACAAAACATTTTAAGTATGTGTATTAAAAATTTAATTAAATACTGAAGTTGAAACTCAGTAAATTTTAAAATATAATTGAACGTGATTTGCGATATGTTATTTGTGATATGTACTCGAAAAATTTCTGTTCGTCTTGAAGAATTTCTTCGAAGCAATTCCAGATTTCAGTTTTTCCTGCTCTACATGAATAATAATCGTTTACGCAGAATTGTTTGTTTTCTATAATTAGAAATTTTGAAAACGGTGATTCTAATAAATAAGAGTCAGTAGCTGGATTCATTGTTTGACATCATTCAATATGTATTAACGGTTTTCAGTTTAAATACGAATTAGTATTACGATTCCGTAACCACACAATCGTACGAATCAATTTTCGGACGAATTCGTATCCAGTGTAACCGTAGCCTTATGCTATGCAGGAACGGATTAATCCACTTTAGAGCCCTAAATATTTTCTTCTTACCGGGTCTCCTCCCAATCGCACACGATATATGCACTGAAGAGCACACAATACTCCACACAAGAATTCTGTTTAAAATCAAAGAATTTCTCTTAAGGGGGGAGTTCAAATAAAAAAGCAACTTTTTTATTTAGGATTATTTAGCTTGTTTAAATTTTTTTCAAATTAGGGATGGTTTCAAATAGAAAATTTTGTTTTTGAAACATTCATTACTCTTCCCTGTAGGGGGAGGGGGCCCTTTTTCACAAGTTTTTAAGCGTTTACAAGGAACGCCATATCTCAAAAAGTAATGAATATTTTTTAGATATTTTTTCATTATTTTATTCCTAAAGGACCTGTCCATAAAGCTGAGTATGGGTTTCAGGTAATTTTAAAAATTAACTATAAAATTGTAGTCTCAAAGTTCTAAAAATTATAAAATCCAATTTTTTATTAAAAAAAAATATTTAAAAATAGTTACAATTGTTCAAATGGAAAAAGCATACTGCACTTTATGCGCAATATATTTATGAACAAAATAAAATAAAAAATTAAGTCTCTATCTTTTCTAGAACTTGAGATATGATTTTCCTTGTCGGGAAAAACACAAGTTTCGGGAAACGGTAAAAAACAAAAATAATAACAAAAAAAGCGGTTTACTCACTGTTTATTAAAACGTCTACAAACGCAATAAAAGAACATTATCTCAGTGCATACTATAACTCGTGTACACACCAAAACTAAATATTACTGATCAAACCGCGAGGGGGGGCGAGCGTTATCTGCAAAGGAGCAGCAACTTGGCTGTGCAGCGACTCACAAATAAATATTTTTCTACTTGAAAAAAAAAACTTTTGGCCATGTTTTATATATCACCGTGTTTGTTAAGAACCACAGAACGAAATAAAAACAAAAAATGATATTCGAAAAAAATTAGTTTATTAGCCGTTTCTGACCTGAACTCCTCCCTTAAACATTTCCCTAATGCTTAAAAAAATGTCGATATTTATCCGAATTACATGATCGGCTAAGTGGTCGGAAAACAACATTTCATATTACTCTATCTCATGCTATTCCAGTTAATGATGGAAATGATTCCCGGCTACAGGAAATTGATTTAAAATTAAAGAATTGCTTTTAAAGTTTCTCTAATGCTTGAAAAAGTTTCGACAAGGGCAGATTTACCCATTTTGGAGCCCTACGCATTTTCTGCTTACCGACCACCTCCCGCTCTCACAAGATATTGAGTGCATAAAAAATATAAAATAATAAATAAAACAAAACTAAATAATGTGAAGATCTAAAACAAATCTAATATTGATTCAAATATTTAAAATAGATTCATAGATTCATTTGTTTATGCGATGATCCAACCTCATCCTATGTAAGCAGATTTTCGAGAAAACGTAATTTTTGTATCGAAAAATATTTGGCTTTGTTATTCAGGAGACTGCAACAGAGGTACGTTAATTTTAAGCTCTGTTTGTGAAATATTATGCTTCAAAATAAGGTTTTTGGTCAAACTTTCGCGGTGCTAATCAGTAGGTACAACTTCGATTATTTCTTGCCAGATAGATTGTTTTTAAATTTCGCGATGTTCTAACTAGTCCTGTACAAAGGCTTTTTAAAAAAAGAAAAATTATAAAGTGTTCCCATTTGTAATGAACTTTATGAATGGTACTGTAGATGGAAAAGAGAGATGTAAAATAAAATTTGCGTTGCTTGTTTGCTATTGGTTTAATAAGTAAACGACTCAAATTAAAATTTTATTCATTTAGGTGTTTATTGATTGATAAGGACATAAAAATGTTTTGAAAAATTTATAAAACCAGTAGAATAATTAACTATTAAAACTGAATTGCTTGACTGAAACAAAAGGACGGTAACCGTCTGAATGTTTAAACAATAATAAATAAAGATGAATTTTCTTTAACACCAATATTAGTTTTAATAACGTATTGTTTCGTTAAATAATTTACTGATACTGTATAGATGTGATTAACAATTTAAAAAAAGATTTTTTTATTCGGTCGTAGTTCTTGAAGTTAAGTGTTAAAATAGTTGGGTTTGTAAAGTCTGGATATATTTATTAAAATATTGGAAGTTTTTGAATCGACCGCTAGCCTTCTTTTAACATGGCGTTGCCAAATATTAGCAGGTTTTTCCTAGAATTAATTTTTTTCAACATCACATCCCGTAACCATTTCGTGTACATCTTTCTAAACAGATTTATTTGTTTACTAAATTGACAGTGATAAAATTTCGCGGAACTAATGTACATAAATATGATAAATAATTTTCACACAATTGAACATTCTAAGAACAATTTGATAAAGTTTACGTGATTTAAGCTGTTGACATTTTACGTTACTGAAATTTCGTGCCTTGGTACCAATAAATATATAGGCGAAATCAATTAAAAGTGGTCCAGATGTACCTATAGATTTCTGTCTCTTTTCCTTTTTGTTATTATATTTACATTAGAGTAGAATTACTTACGGTTGTACGTCTAATTTTACTTAATTTGTCATAACCATTCCTTCAGACTATTTTAGCGAATTTCCAAATGGAAAATTCAGCTATTTCAACCACTGTTTCGGTAAGACTTGAGTCCGAACCTATGATAAAAATTTGTTTTGAAATTTGGTGAAAATGTTCGAAGTCCCAAACCCTTGGATGAATTCTTCAACCAGATACATTCGATGCCCAAAACCTCGAAAAAATGAGTCTTTTGTCAAAATTTGCCAAAATTCAAAAGTTTTTCGAAATTTTTTTACACCAGATGCAAAGAGCGATAAAAATCACATAAGATCCGTTTTGAACAATTTTTGAGAAAAAATAATTTTTATTATTGAAAATTTACTATATTAAACCGGATACTGTGACAAAGGTTATTTAGTTATACTATATTTCAGTTACAATTGATCATCAAGCGATCTTATATTCGAAACAAATCAATCTTCTATTCTTTTCTAAAAACAAACTGCAGATTTAAAATTTACGCTATTGCAATAATGAAAGAGATAAAGTTAAAAAAGAATGTTCCAATGTATTTGTATAGGAGACGTCCGGAGACGTCAAAAACGTTTGCCGATTCTTATTTTTACCCTTTAGACATTTAAATCTGCTTGTTGCCAGTTTTCAGCTTTTTAAAAAAGATAGATTTTTTTATTAATACTTTTTCTTATTAAAATTAAAAAGTAAAGTGCATTATTTTTAAAAATAAATGACTTTATTAACTGTAACTTTAAAATATACTTAGCTGTATCGTTTTTTATTCGAACTTTTTTCTTCGTTTCGTTAAATTTGGCAACAATCAGAAAAATTCACAGATTATTTACCTTATTTACATTTTATAGTTCTTATTCGTTTTAATTGTTTGAATCGTTTGAATATTTACGAAGTGAATGGCCGGCATTTCTTAGCGAAAGTTATTTGAAATTTCGTGTTATGTGTCTTTATATCTTTTAAAAACTTGTGTTACATTAAAATTGTCAAATAAGTCATTTATTCATTAATTAATATTCTGTTTATTTCTTACTGTTCAGATTCTTAAAAATTTTTTAGTAGATGGTGTATTGGATTTGGATAATAGTGTAAATACATACATTTATGATAAATTTGTACGTTAATGGTAAATTTTTTTGTTTGTTTCATAACTGACTAATAAGAATATCGTGTTTCAGTGAATTTTGTTTAGTTTTGTAACATAATCTTCTATAAATATTAGTTATTAATAAAAATATATGTTTTCGATTATATTATCTCTTTGTTTTAGTAACATAACCTCATATTAGTAAATTTTGTATTACTTTACTTAAAATAAAATTAAAATGAAAAATATGTTTTGTTTTATTTAATTCTTAATATAATTTGTCGAACATTTAGCTTTTTTGTTTTAAGTATTTTAAAACAGTAGATCTTCAAAAATAATTCAAAATTAAAATGAACTCAGTAGTGATAAGAAAAAGATGCTATCATTAATTGTTTTTATTGTTCGTAGACATAGAAGGTAGAAAAAACCACATCAAACGGCATATACATAGCCAGAAACATTAAAATGCTCAGAATATTCTGGCTTTAATTAAGCTTTTTATTTCAGTCCTGTTTTTGTTAATGTTTCATTTTTTATTAAGGAAAAACTATGTTACTCTAATTATAAGTAACTATATTTAGTATATTTTAATGTAAAGAAATACATTTGAACTCAGTAAGTTTTATAATTAATTATTAAATTAAATAGGTATGTATAATTTTTTTTTAAATTTTGAATTGTCCGCTTGTCAAATTCTATTTTCTAATTGGTAATTGTAAAATAATAACATCATCAGAAACACTTTTAGTATATTTTATGCATAGAAATTATGTTATTACCTAAGACAAACGTTTTCTTAAAATTGTAGCACGGGGAATTCCTTAAATTCCTAAGTAATGAGTCATGCTTAAATTTAACTGAAAGCGATAATAATTTAGTATACATCAACATTCTAACGAAATCGCCGCAAAATGTTTATAAAACAATGAAATATAACATTAAACCCGATATATTTATCACACAACGTTTGGAATGTATGTATATGTATCAGTTTTCCATACGTTAGTTCCACAAACGTTCACCAGGGAAATTTAATCGTTACCAATACAACATTTTAGAATTTTAGCATCACTTTTTATTTACACTAGGAAACTACCATCGAATATAAAATATAACACGAATATAAAAAAAAACTTCCATATTTTCCGTACGAATACGTGTGAATACTATAAATAATTGTTATCGAAAATAAAATTTCTCATTTTTTACGTCCCGACAATTTGATGAATGTCGACTGGTAATCTTATAATTTATTGGTGAAAAAATGATAAAGGAAACATTTTCATATTTTCTATTATGTTTTGTCTTCGAAAAAAATTTCCAGTTAATTAAACTTTAAAACCTTGTGTACATAAAAAAAATTATTTAATGCTTTTATCGATACTTGGCTGGTGTTCTGAGGTATGTTTAAGATCAAAGGTTACGAATAATTGCTTTTAGCAAAAATCGTAGGTCCCATAGAAAAGATTCTACGCAATATTTCTGTAGTTTGTTGTTTTTTTGATTGAAGAATGACGAAGAGTGAAAGAAAAAATCACAATCTCCTTGACGCTTAATTAGTTATGCGGGGGTTCACTGTATAAGCATCGTATATTTTTAATTTCCTAGCTTTGTTCGTTTTCTTTTTTCTCTAATTTTTCAGTTCTCTTTATCTTTGCATACTTCTATTGCATTGTCTTTAATTTTTTAATATACTCTATGATCTGTATTCAAATAGGAAAAAAGAGATTATTGGATTAAAAAGCTTTATTATAATTTTTGAAATGAAAATTCACTTTGTCAGTTCATATTTATATAAACCGTGAAACAAAATTAACTTATTAGGGTGAATTTAGGCTTGGTAAATACTTCAATGGCAGTAAAAGGAAGTAATTTACAACAGTAGACAGCAATTTAGTCGTTTAAGTGAATTCTTTTTATGATAGAAGAAAAATGAAAATAAGAAATTCGATACTCAACTGAAAATAATTGAGAATTTCTGAAAAGACCTTGAGATAACTTGACTGTACTTTGTACCTCTTAGTGTGCTAATATTGAGCTACTTATTGATTATTCTTGTTTGTAAACAAAATGACATTAATTTCAATAATTTACATTATGACTTAGACGTTACATTACCTTAAAAAATTTTTTTCGCCTTTTTTTATTCGCTTAAAGCCTTGAATGATCCATTAACATCTCTAAAATGATATCCAGAAGGAATTATGACTGCGTAAGTATCTTAAAAATTGTTTTAAATCCAAGGGCGGATCCAGCCAGTTGAAAAGGAGGGGGGGTTGCCTCTAATCCCAGGAGGAATTTTTGGGAATTGGGTGTTCTGAATTGTATGTTTAACTAAAAAAATTATCTATTGTAGGTCAAGGGGTGGGGGGGGGGGCTGCAGCCTACACAGCTAGCCCCCTGGATCCGCCTATGTTTGAATCCGATTTCTGAAACGACTTTGAATGGTTGGAAACTTTCAAAAACGCAGCTCCGTTACGCATAACATTTTTTGGTCGGTAACTTTTATTTATTACTTTTGCTATATATTACTTTCTTTTAAAATAAAATTTAAGTTAAGGGAGTAGCCGGGGTTGCCGGGCTTGAAGACGGGTTCCGTAGATGTCGGTAACGGGCCCGGGAAAAAGTACCAGGAAGCTTCTTTTTTGCACGTCATTTATTTTTTGGGTGAAAAATTTTTAAGAAATGTGGTTTAGTGCCGGGGCTTGCTATTTTTCTCCACAGTCCTGTGTTAAAGTAACACAGTCTCAAACAGTAATTGTATTTCTAGTAATGGCAGAAATCATTTAAAAGCTCGTTGAATCGCGACTATTGCTCTTACAATTTAGAATTATCTAATCATCTGATTCAGAAGTATTGTACCAAAATCCGCGTCGTTCTGAGTTACGTCAAACACTATTTTAGAGACTTTTAATAACAACGATAACTGATTTTGAAGGGAGTCTTGAGGCGTCGCGTCGTTTACATATGTACGAAAATAAGGTAAAATAAGCCGAAGCCGTAATGGAACATTACCTTTTTCATTTTATATGAAAATATACGGAAAAAAAGTGATTCGTTAATGACGTTTTTTTGACTTAGGCTAAGGTCACATTGGAAGCGGGTACGTACGACAAATCACTCGCGTGTACTTGTACGTACACGTCAGATTGAAACAAATAATGCAAATGAACGAAGAGATAACGTCACACTAGATACGAGTTATTATTACGCGTACTTACCTAATGGTCAGTGTTAAAAATTGAAACAAAAATGTTTGTTTTTCTCGCACTAGTCGTACGTGGAGAAGATAAAGAAGATAGGCAACTGAATTAAGTAAAAGTAATACAATTTATGAATATTATTTGAATTTTAACGGATATTTTCATTTGTTACAATTTTTGTAGTACCAAATTACAATTTTATAAAACTTATTATTTGATAAATTAAGGATTTAAATGGATATAGAAAAATTAATAATTCTCGTATTTGAAAGGGAGCAAAAAAAAAAAGTACTATAACCTATAACAGAGAAATTTGTAGAAAACTTTGGTTAGAGGTTGCGAAAGCATTAAATCTTCCTTCATTCATACGAAAATATTGAAAAAACTTGTTTTTGTCTATATTCAAATGTGGAAATAATTTCCTAAATTCATCACCAGTAGATCTTCTATTGTATAATTCATAAATCCAAAAATTTCGATTCGCATTTTTCATCAAATTAATAATAATTAATTATATTATTATCGAGAAACAAATAATCTCTTAATAGATTCATTTTTAGAATAAATTTATGTAAGTATAGGCTAACAGTGTGACCACATTATCTGACGACAATAGTCTCACGACTACATCAGACAAATTAAGTCGTACGTACCCGCTTCCAATGTGACCTTAGCCTTACGGTATATAGTTCAAGAATCTAATATGCTGTAAGTACGAGAACTGTCTGCATATGTGAGGGGTATAAAGGCAAAGTCTGCAATCTCCACCTGCACCATATTTCGGGTAATCATCTTTTTTAAATTTTGATCTTTTTCAATTCATAACCAATAAACTATTGTTACTATTTGGTGACAAAACATTTATTAAAGCTGTTGTTTTAAGTCTGACTAGTATTAGTAAAGTAATTTAAGAGAAAAATCAAATTTATTGATGGAGGTTGATGACTTTGCTTTGGACGTAAGGAGATTGTAGTGTTTGCTTTGAAGATACAAGGAGATTGTGTCTTTTGCATTGTTTGATAAATGAAGGAACAATTAAACATTATTTTACAAAAGTTGATAGTAAATATTTTTAAAACAAAAAAATGAAAATAAAAAAAACTATTTTTTATTGAATTAAAGAAAATACAAATTTATATCAAATAATCATATGTTACAATATGATTAAATCAGGAGCCTCAACCAAAATTTCACATAGAAAATTTTCCTCTGGTGGATTCCACGGTAGTATCATTATTGAGTACATTGTGCCTAGAGAACATTCTTTTGTAATATGCAAGCTCTGGTTTAGCAGACCATTCTTCCACAAAATGTTCCTTGAGTCAGTTGTTCACGTCAGTTAGTTTTGCCGCACTGACTTGTACTTCATTAATTTTTTTTAAAACGTTCCCCTTTAATTAATACAGAAGTTTTGGTAGCATTTCATTTTATATAAAATTGTTTCGTCATCGTCAGTTGAAACTAAAAATGCCAGTTACCACATTTTTTCATAATAGAATCTGATACTTTTTTCCAGTCAAAAATTTCGCATTCGGATCCAAGTTTTACTACAGCAGGGGAAACTATTGTGTCATGATGTCTGAAAAAATGTCCGGACACAGGAAAAATCACATCTATGTTTTTGACACGAAGGTGTGAATTAGTAATGTCGAGCCAAGGAGGAGTTATAGTCGATTAATCGGCTAAATTTGTTTTTCAAACAAAACTAGTCTTTAGTAAAAAATATCGAGCATAGAATAGTCGATTAATCGACTAAATTTTTAGTCGAATCATGAATTGGGTATAACCTATGTAACTCTCAAAAACGAGATTTTCTACTAAATTTAATTTTTCACATTTAATTTTTTTCTTTTTAAAAAAAAAAAAAAAATTATGGAGATATCACAATGTGTTAATTACGTAAAAGAAAATCATCCAAATAGATAATTTTTAGTTTTAATTTTTTTAAGACCAATAAATGATACAGAAAAATTGCTAAATTAGTCGTGTTTAGTGTTAGTCATTTAAAAAAAAATTAATCATTTTAGTCATTTAATCGAATGTAAAATAGTCGACTAAAAAATGACTAAATAGAAACAAAATTAGTCGACTAAAACGATTAATCGATTAATCATCCGACATCACTAGTGCGAATGACTCCAAAGACAAAAGTACTTTATAAAGTATTTGCTGTCTTGTATTTGAAAAGGCAACAAACACTATAAATAAAACAGTAAAAATGGAGACTGCTTTAAGCATTTGAGTGGAGAATGCTGAGATTGTTTTGCACCGTGATATTTAAATGAATTTTTCTATTGGAATTTGAGGTATTTGTCATGAATTTAATATTTGCATATGTATATTAGTCTATGTTCTTTCCTATGATGCCATTAACTCATTTTCGTTAAAAAGTGGAGATTGCAGACTTTGCTTTTATACCCCTCATGTAACTGTTATTTCTATTAATTTTTAAACTAACAGCAAAATTTTTGTAAAACTTGCAAAAAATCCTTTTTTACTCTTTTTCACACCTTCGTCCCAAAAACAAAAAAAAAAATTAATTTTCACCTACTTTTTATAGACCTTTACACATATTTTTATATGTTTTATGATCTAGAAATTTATTACCTACATGTAAGATTGAACTAGGTATAATAGAGAGGTAACGAATATTCACATTCGCATTCGCATCTGCGAATATTCGCCTTTTTTCAGACATTCGTGTCCGCATTCTCATTCACAAAAAATGTGCAAATATTTTATGAATATTTTTATTATAAATTTTCGAAACATGTAAAAACAAAAAAAAAAAACCAGAAACATTAAGAGGTTAATGGCCAAAATTTATTGTCATAAAATATGATATAACTGTTATTTAATATCTGCAACAATAATAATGTTCAAATATGCAGTTGAATATTTTTTTTTATGCGGCGGATAGGGACCACATAAAAAGGGGTCAAAGAAAATACATAACTAAAACGCTTAAAACCTCACGATTTCCTTAGAGGTTGCTTTTCGAAACAAAATAAAGAATTAATTTAAACATGAGAACATTTTATTTAATTTTTGTAATATTGTGAAAATTGCGATAACTTAATGATGTAATAACTGATATTCTTGAGCAATATACTGATTAAATGCTTAAAAACAATCAATAAGTAATTTTATCGGTAAATTATTACAAATTAATGTTAATTAATCTTCTTACTTTCACATAAAAAAGTCGCACAAAAGGACCACATAAAAAAAAGTTATTCTGTACTTACTAAAATTATTTTGTTTGGGTAACTATATGATAATAGTTGAAGTATTTGTTACTCCAACAATTTTTTTATAGACGTTATAGAAACATTTTATTTAAATACAGTAACTAAAAAAAAATATTTGATTCCGTATTTACATAAAAACTTACGTACTTACGTAATTTTTTTTCAGTGCATGAACACCGCGCGATTGCATTTGCATCCGCATTTGCATTCGGAAATATCAAAATCAAATATTCGCATTCGCGAACATCAAAAATTTGATATGCGTTACAACTTGAATGTAGTGTAATATTACAAGTTGAGCAATACGGGCAGTTCTGTTTAATATTTTAAGAGCAATGTTGGAAAATAATAGGTACCTACGAGAAAATTTTCCAGACATTGAAATATACATATAAGATGTTATCATGCCAGCACGTCAGGATAGCAGAGAAATGTACATATACATATAATATGGTACATACATTATAGGGTGGTCCATACACACATATTCCAGGCATTCGTTCCGTTTGCACGTGCAACACCTACAGACATAGAGAGCTAGCCATGTATTGGACTGACAAACTGAACATGAACATATTATTAAGTTTGCAACTTCCTGTTAGATCCGCGTATTGTTCGAGGAAACAACAATGACGTCGATGTAAGTAGGTACATTATATTGCTGAAATTCTTCGACGTGTACAACGTGGAAGCGTGGCCTAGCGTAGTGTGCTCACTTGTACATTAACAGCGGAAGATACTATATTGTGCATGCTATTTTCCTTATACATAGAGATAATGTACTTATTTATTTATTTTATATAAATTCACAATGGAATATAAGTATACGTTCTCGTACAGACAACCATAGCAATATCGAAAACTAAATATTAAATTTTGTACATATTGTCGATAATGCCACGTATCATAGCCTTCATTATCATTCCCGTTTTGTTTTCAAATAAATTTATACTACTAAAACTGATACAAGATTTTTTTCACCTACTATTACATGAGGAGTTTTGTATTTTGCTTTTAAGACTACTAAAGTAGCAGAAGTATTGTGACCATTTCAAAATGAAAATTTTTATGCGCATTTTATGTTTTAGAGCTCGCTGAACAACTTTGGTTTCGTATCTAATTGTCGGTTCCTCTTTTTTTCAGCATAAAATTTAAAAAAAATCTAGAGTATTCTTATGAGACTTAAGGGGACCTGGTGGTCTAGAATTTTCAGAAATTCGATTTTTTTCGATATTTCGAAAGTATGGACTTTCAAGAATATACTGTCAAATTTTTGTAACGATATTGACAGTATTTCAGGTTTTACAGACTCATTAGCAGGTAGCGAGGTTCATGTAAATATTCATTTTTAAAACGAGATTCATTTATCTAAAAAATCTATTTAGCCGAATCATCTGAAATTTTAATATTTTATTCAGAACACCCGTGGCAATGGTCGGAACTAGAATCAAAATTTAATTTCAAAAACTTCGTATTATTTACATTAAAAAATTGATAAAAAGATAGCCTTTTTTAGACTTTTAGTTCCAAAAACGCCCAATTTTGTCAATTTTCAATTATTTTTTTTCTAGTTTCGGCCATAACTGTACTTATACTGATTAGTCAGGAAGATTAATGAAAATATGTGGACATGCTGGACAAATGTATCAATTTTTTTTTACTAACTACCTATACCCTAAGCTTCAAATTTTGGGTAGGATCCACTTAACCCTATCAGCCACATGGCGACCATTTTGAAATATATATAGAGAAATTCTGTTTAAAGGTTTGATTGAATTTACTCATAAGGAAATGTGCAATTTTTATGAAATTTGGTAGGTATATAAAATGAAATGTCACACAGCCTAGGTTAAGCCCACAAACCAAAAAGATTGAATGATGCAAAGGGGGTCTATAGGAGCTCTTTTTCCGCCAAATTTTTTTTTTTCATTTTTTACAAATATGTAAATTTAAAAATAACCAATCGATAACCATTAGCCATGGATACTATAAAGAAACCTTCGTGACATATGCAGCTGCAATGTTCTGTGCACTTCCAGTCTTTCTTTTTACATAAGCAGCTTCCACTACAACCATTCTTACTGTTTTACAAGTTACAAGTTCGCTGCAGACTTTCGATGCAACAGATAATCTAATTTAAAATGCAACCCATGTTTGAGTACCTTCGTTAAGGGAATGTTCTCATTTTCTGACCAAAAAAATCGCAATTTCCAATCGTCTTTTTCTCAGTGATTTTATAACTAGAGGTACATTTCTTTCCTTATATTATTAGACAAATATTTAAAATTACAAATTTTTTTTTACTTTTCCCTCATTTTTATTACAAAGGGCGTTAAAGTGGACGTCGCAAAAACGAGGTGAAACTGTAACGCCTACAAATTCGGTCCAAGACATTTGCATACTGGGCAATACATTAATGAATACAGTAAATCGAGATTTAGTTTCGTAAGTTAATTACTTTTTGAGATATCAGTATTACATTAAAAAAAGTTATTTTGCGGAAACTCCGCGCGTGAAAAAGAAACGCCCCCTTTTTCTTACTTCGTTTACAAATTATAATTAGGTAAATACCTGGAATCTTTAGGAATTTTCATTCAACTTTATTTTTACGTTTTCCATTAAAATTATGGAAAGAAAATTGATTTACTTTGTACTTTAATACTTTGATTTATTTACTTTACAAAGCACTTTGATTTATTTAAAATGAAATTTAATACAACATATAAGGCCTTTTTAGAAACATAATAACTCAGAAATTAAATTAAGCTCAATACACAAAACTGGTATGACTTTAAAAGTTGGGGTAAAAATTTAATTTTTTTCAAATATATCGAAGACGGTATGACATAGATAAAAAGTTTGAATTAGCCATATTACTATATTTAAATACCTAGCTATTGATATGAAATTTGTTGAAATTACATCAACACAGGCGGTTGCAGATTAAAATTTAAGAGTTAATTTTTCAAAAAGAGAGTAAAAAATAAAACATATTAAAATTTTGTTTACAGATTTCAAACCTACGTAAAAATATCCAATTGACCTATTTTTGTCAAATTTCCTAATATTAAGTCTAGGGTTGGTTAATTAGAGGGTAACTGTGTCGACATAATCGTACTATTCGAGCAATTCAAGAATTTCTTCATGAAGAGTAGTTTAAGATAATTAGAATAACGTAGTATTGAAATTAGGCTTTTTCTATAATATATTTAAATTTTATCAAAATCGGGTCTGGCTTTGTAAAATAATTAATAGTTAAATTTTAAAAATAACGAAGTAACAAAATGTATGTATTAGAGTAGCAGATAACATTAAAATATGTTTTTTGATTAGCTGATTTAAAATAAAAATTGTGATGAATAATTTCACACAAATTTCTGCGGACTGACGAAATACCTTCGCGGACCGGCGGTTGAGAAACACTGGCGTAGACAGTGACCGATATAGATGTACCAAAACAGCAATTTTCGAGAAAGCGAACGACGTCGCGGGCAAATTTAGCAAGTGTATTTACTTGTCAATAGCATTACAGGTTCTTGCAGGACATTACTCAAGATGGCCGCCTTGTAGGTGATGAAACTGAGTGGATCCTACTCAAAACTTAAAAATTAGAATTTAACCAATATGTAAACCAAAGTTGGTGCTTTTGTCCGGCGTGTCCACATTTAGCCAATATTTTGCATTAATCAGCCTAACTAGATTAATAATTTCCTTAGTTTTTATTTCTCAAATATCTCAGTACTCAAGTTCTTTTATTTTTTTTAAGAGGGTCTTATTCAGCGCCAGTTTTTCCGTAATTAAATATTTTTTTTTAATTTAAAAAAATGTTTTTCTATATACCATGAACTAGCTGCGACCCGCGGTTTCACTCGCATAAAATTATCTGAAGTATAGGTACATTAATATTTATAGGTCAGTTCAATCATATATTCTAAAATTATGATATTCAAAATCAATTATTTATAGCACTTGATCTTGCTCGCCCAATGACTCTGAAATAACTATCTTCACGGGAAATTACCGTGTTACACGAGGCAAGTAAAGGACAGAAGTTAACTATCCTAGAAGCAATAGAAATAAATAAACATAACTCCGATCACCTTCTAAATGACCACACCCAATATTTACAATTCAACTTTATTTTCAATATTATTATAATTTATTTAAACCTTTAAAATTGTATTTTGCTGTAATATTGTATTTTTGTTAATTTCAAATTCAATCTTTTGTCACGTGTTTGTTTGCTTTTTCTCACATGTAATGTTATCTTTGTTTTCTTGATTTTCGGATTCTCCCACTACTCCCGCCCCCTCCACTTCCACATCACATACCACCCCCCCCCTTCATAGAGCATAGGTAGATCAAATTAGTATATAAGGTATGTATCGAATGTAACTTTTCTTCTGTTTGAAAATGAACTAATGGTTCAAAACAATATTGTCACAGTTTCAAATATAAAAGTGGTATTTTGCAAAGTAAAGTATTTGCTTATTATTTACAAATATGTAATACCATAAAGTAACGCTCAAATCTATTAATATCTTCATATTTTATTAGCATGGCTCATTACCGCACCGCTGGTGGGTACATATACCATCAGTTTTAGAATTGTTTCTATTTTAGGCCCCGGGAAATTATTTTAACGTTATTTTCATTTTCCACAGAGATCTCAAGAGTACTTGAATAAAAATTGTTAAATTTCTTAAGCTTTTTAATTTGCGCCCTATTTGGTGTAACTGACGGACAATGTGACCATATGTCCATTTAAATTTGATATTCTTACACATCAGTGTTCAGATATTCTTACATATCATACACATCAGATATTCGAACACAATCAGTTCCTTATGTGCTTCGCTTCGCTCGCTCGACGACTCTAAAGTATTATTCATTTTTTCATATTTTCAAGTCATATTCATATTTTTATAGCATGTCTAATTTTCATAAAATTTTATCAAAATCAGTCAAGTTGTTCAATTATATAGTATAGAGTTGTTTAATTCGATAGTGCTGGAGGATTCATTCCAAATTCACCGTAATTTCAAATCAGATATTCTGAAATTCTTCGCTATATTCGTATTTCAATAGCATGTTTAATTTTCATACCTTGAAATCTTATCCTAGATAGTTAAATATTCATACTGACAATTTTAAGAGCGCTGTGGTTTGTGAGATATTTTAAGATCCCACAGGACTCTGGAGAATATTTCTGAATTCACATTAATTTATTTTGGAATCTCAATAATATGTGAGAAAAATTTGGATAAGATCCGTCTGATCGTTTATTTGAAGGGTTTTTTGGGTCCGCAAAAGCCTACGGGGAAATTTTAGCCTCATGTCCATTTTCTTCAGAATCTCAGTACTATTCGAGAAAAATTTGGTCAAGATCCGTCCAGCCATTTATTTTGGATTTCTTTGGAGAGCCAAAAATTTGATAACGATACGTCCAGTCGTTTACTTTAGGCTTTCTTAGGAGTTATTAGGTCCTACAGGATAACTTTAACTTTGATCGTTTTCCTTTTTTTTTGGATTCGTATACCAATTTTACCTATAGAGTCTTGTTTCATCATTTTTTTTTTTGTGATACCTGCTACCGTTTTCTCAAAACTACTGAGGACAAATAAGTAAAGTTCATATATTTCATTTTTAATATCAGGATAACCGAGCTCAACTCGATGGAAATTTCATCTGTATGGAATTTGCTGAGAACATCAGACGTGCCAATTGATGATAACTGGACAGTCCAGTTGTTTATTTCTTTATAGGATACAAATAGTATTTTCCACAGTAAATAAGTAATTTCATAGTAGTCATAGGTAAAAATATTATTGAAGGTATCTGTTACCACTAGAGCCAAGATTACTTCTGTTACCACTAGAGTCAAAAGTTTTGGAGATTGTTATGGGCAAGGTCGATAATGTAAAAATGAATGGTAAAAGGAAGAAAAAAAATTAACGCAATCATTTCGACATTTGAAGTTCTTAGGTCCTACAGGATAACTTTAACTTTGATCGGTTTTTTTTTTTGACTCGTATACCAATTTTACCTAGAGTCTTGTTTCATCATTTTTTTTTTTTGATACCTGCTACCGTTTTCTTGAAACTACTGAGGACAGATAAGTAAAGTCCATACTTCATTTTTAATATCAGGATAACCGAGCCCAACTCGATGGAAATTTCATCTGTATGGAATTTGCTGAGAACAGCAGAGGTGCCAATTGATGATAACTGGACAGTCCAGTTGTTTATTTCTTTATAGGATACAAATATTTTTTTTCATAGTAAATAAGTAATTTCATAGTAGTCATAGGTAAAAATATTATTGATGGTATCTATAGAAATATTTATTAATACTTACAAAAAATCAAAAATTATTGTTTTCCAAATACTTAGCAACTATTTAAAATTTGTATGATTTTTTATAAATCGTCCATAGATTGCTGTATACTGTAATGAAAAATTAATATTTTACAGTTTTTCGTAAATTTCGACTGTTAGACAAAAAATTTTGCAAAACCCTTTCTTAGCGAGTGCCTGCGACCCAATAGGCACCTACGTGGCAAATTTCAAGTTTGTAGGTATTGTAGTTCTGGAGATTTTGTGATAGATGAGTGAATATATGAGTGAATGGGTGGTATTTCACTTTTATATATATACAGGGTGGTCCAGAATTATGTACCGTAATTGCTGGAGCTGATAGTATGTTCAAAAATAACGGTACCTTTTCATCTACACTTTTTTCCAAAACTCAATAATAAGGGAAATAAAGCAGAGGCGTAAAATGTAGAGGGTGGAAGGAAACTAACTTCTTCTTTTAAAAACAATTTTGGGCGCTTTTGATTACTCGATTCATTATCTAGGGGTGCGTATGAAAATTAAGATAATTAAATTTATGGTATCAATTATTCCATCACTTATGATTAGGGGATAATTTGGAAATAGATACTTCTACTTTAAATTACTCGAAAACGGTAATATTTATTGAAATGTAACAAGTATACCTTTTTTGCGTGAAATTGTCTGAGGAATAATATTATCAAGGATTTTGTTTAAATAATTGCAAGTTAAAATAGAAAAGACGTGATAACTCACACCTACCACCCAAAACCACCCGTTAGTCATGAGTGGTGGAATAAGTGTTGACATAAATTTAATCCTTCTAACGCAAAATAAGTACCCCTAAAATATCAATCCGTTATTCAAAAGCGTTTGGAAAATATTTAAGAAATAATGGTTTTCGTTTCACCTATATACAGAGTTGTATCTCCTTTATTATTGAGTTTTGAAAAAAAGTGTACATGTACAGGTACCATTATTTTTGAACGTACTACCAGCTCTAGCAATTACGGTACATAATTCTGGAGCACCTTGTAGATGTTATAATATAATCTCTAAAATATATTTGAAAATGAACTAACGGTTCGAAACAATATTGTCACAGGTTCAAAAACAAAAGTGGTATTTTGCAAAGTAAAGTATTTGTTTATTATTTACAAATATGGAATATCATAAAGTAACGCTCGGATCTATTAATATTATCTAAAAAGTTTAAAATCTTAAAAATACCTCCTAAAAAATCCTAACAATATAAATTTTTCGGACGCTAGACCACCAGGTCCCTTTGATACACATTAGTTAAATTGTCAATAAAAATGGATATTTTAAGTTTAGTATTCGTATTCTTATTTTTTAGATTTGTATTTTTTCGTTTGAATTTATGTTTATCTAATGAAGATTTGTCGCCAAGCAATTTAACGAGAAGAACTATTAAGTGGTAAAAACACGACAACGAAGTAAAAAAAAATTGACTATAAGGACAGACATTCGAAAATTCAAAAAAAAGACCTTAAATATTTAACAAACTGTTCGTAGAAATGGTAACCTATCTATTAAACACTTTTCCTCATCTATCCTTTAACAATAAAAATATATTACTAGCTATCAATTCTTTTCTATTCTTCTATAGTATCTCTTTTTTAGTATGATGAGAACATTTAACCTACGCTTAAAAAAATTTTTTCGTGGCAGTAGATAGAAATTCAAACATACAATGTGCCGGAAATACTTTCAATTTATCTTGCAAAAAATTTTCTTTTCTCCCATTTATTTCTTTAGTTTTCATTAAGGAACCAAAATGATATTTTACTTCTAATACAAATAAATAATTTGGTAGCAAAATATTTTAGTTATCATATTTAGAAGTGCAGAAAAACGTGACTGACGTCTTACGAATGAAACGGAAGTCGTCACCAGAAATTCAATAGTTATAGGTTGAATGATATGTATGCTATGAATAATAATATGACAACCATTAGTGGTAGATTAGATGTATGACCTATATTATCTACATTCAATAAAACATTAAATAAAGTATGTTTGACCTAGCATTTTCAAACCCTGCATGCTGAAGACACCAACTATTGTAAATGGTATGTGCAGGGCCGGTGAGGAAAATAATTTCAAAAATACAAAAATTTTTCTCCAAAATCAAAAAAGGACCTTTTTTATTTTGTCCAGATCGCGAGGTCGCGAAAAATATTTGAGAGGTCCCAGAAACAATTGATTGCAGATCACACACCCATTTCCTACACATTTCTACACACTTTCAATATATTTGGGGGTACTTCTGAAATTTTTTTATTTGCACAAGGGAGTCGCTGACCAAAGAAGAGTTCGATAGCCACTGATTTAGACGATATCTGGCTTTGAAATGTTAAAATTCAATGAATATAAAAGATGTCCCAACATGTGTATCTACAGTAAATACCAGAAAAGTTGTAGAAAACATAAATTAGTAAGAAAGATCCAGAGACAAAGAATTCTAAAAGTTTGCGATGTTTGTCCGATTATCGAACGGTAGAATTTAAACTGTGGTGATCGATAATAATTATAGCCTGGAAGCGTCAATTACAGCAAAACGTCGTCCTTCGACACAGCATATATATATTTTATACTTTGTGTTCCCAACCAGATGATATGGAATAATCTACATGATGTAATCTGCTTATGCATTACTACTTACCACTTCGGTATGAACGGGTTATTATTTCAATTATAGTCTTAATAAGTAGTAAAATAGTTTAGTTCGAAAATATTCGTTGATAACAAATAAATTTTTTACACTATAAATAGAACACCTGCCTGATAAACTACTTCTAAATAAATAATTAATTAAAAAATAGTTTGCATTGTAACTTGTTTACTTACCGATCGATTGCAATTGCCATTAAGGTGAATACAGATGCTGATATGGAGAGTATAGCCACAAATTGTGCAATTTTGCAATAAATACGTCCAAATGGCCAATGTGAATTTAACATGTACGTATAGTTGAATGTCACATTCAATGTGGACACCATCGTATCAGCAATGGATAAATTAACTGCAATAAAAAAAAAGTTTTAAAAGTTCTAATTTAATGTAATACTTAAGGGGCCTTTTACAAGTGATGTACTAAAAAAACTACTGTTATGGAATTTTTTTTTGGAGAAACTATTTTATCGTAATGGAAAAAAAAGCTTTTGTACATTAACATATACGTACATATAATTGAGTGTACCGTAAAACCGTCTAGACCCGGACAGGGGGTCTAGACCCGGATACTTTGCACCAATCTACAAATTAAATAATTTCTACATTAACCTGCAACAATAAACATTTTTTCTTGACGTCATTAGAGAGAGAAAAACATCCTCTAAACAGCTGTACCAATAAAAACTACGGATTTCAACATTTACTATCTCATTTTACAGGATTACTATCCTACAGTTTTTCAAAGAAATAAAATGTGTGTCTAACTTTTTTCGACAATTCATTCGACAAATTTGTAATTTTCGTCATAATTGTTATATTGTTTTAATTTTGACATGTATGTGTTCAGAATTTTATCGCACATCATTTAATGATGTTTGAAGTTATATTCGATGTATATATAAAAAAATACATGCTATATATGTATATCCGTTTAGACCCGGACACATCAGTTTATTACACTATGACCGCAATTCGCACCAGCTGTAACTCCCACTATCAATACGTTAATATTTGCCCCAGAATTACGCGGTTTATGCCTCCTTCTGGTGTCATATCGTATATTTACTTCATTGCCCTCTCGCCCTACCCATAAAATATTTTGAAGTCTTTGATAGGTTCAAAGACATCAGACGATATAAAACACTGTCCTAAACCCGACGGGAGAGATTAGTTTGCATGTTATTACATTATTTAAGTAAGTGTCCGGGTCAAGACGGATTTGGGGTGTAGACCCGGACACTTACTAATTATTTTTTATTTTTTTTATTTTTACTTATAATGAAACAAATGGGTCAGGGATATAACAAATAATATACGCTCTTTCTAATGGTAATACTTTTATTGATGATATCTATGAAAGAAACATGTATAAACATAAAACTATACCAAAAAATGTAAAAAAGTGTCCGGGTCTAGACGGTTTTACGGTACCTATCTTTAAATCATTAATTTTTTTTGAACAGTCGTCTGCCCTTTTAAGCCTGTCGAAGGAAACCGCAAAAAAGAATGGTGCCAATTATTTTTAAAAAAATACAAGTCTACTTTGATTATGGTGCTTTTTATAAGACTATCTAGAATCAGCCCTTAAAATAAAAAATTCGATTTTTTAGAACGCCTAAAAGGTAAAAAAAAAATAAATTACGAATGAATTAAGCTTAGGTTAGGTTAGGTTAAGTTTAAATGAAAATGTTTTTTAATGGTTTCAAAAATACGGCATTTTACAATTTATGGCAATAAAAATACAAATGGAACAAGTCTGATCCTACTCGTTTTTGCAATACCTATCTGACAAGTTTTTCGGATTTTTATATTTTAACGAGAGTCGTGTTTTGTTTTTGGTAGGTATTTGTTTTTCAACAAAACGTAACTTACCTATAAAATAGTTGGTAACTGTTCGCATACGTTTATTCGCCAAAACTATCCATATTACAATTAAATTGCCACCGGTAGCCACAACGACCATAACTGAATACAGAATGCTCCAAACAACTTGACGCCACCACGGTAAAATATACAAATTAATGTTTGTAGCGTTATGGGCATTTAAGAGGTCTGTCTCATTCCTATCACTTAAATTTAGCGCAGTACTTAACACATCACTATAATTATTACGATGTATATATACGTCATTATTGGCCAATAGTGAAAAATTGTAGAATAATTCAATGTTCTTAGATAACACTTCGTTTGCCATTACACACAATTATTATTTATTAATTTTTACCGTTTTAATTTTTAATTTTAAATAAATAAAATAAACGTTTATAATTTTTGTTAGATCGTATATTTTTTCTTTAGTTTTTCGATACTTTTTTAATGGTTCTTCCATTATTCTCGGCTGATTAGTAATCATTGGTTTTTTTGAGATTTTTCCTATTTTAAAAATGAGTCCTTTTAAAATTCACCTTTGACATAATTATTTGACCACGGTAAAGTTAAAGGAATGGTTCTAATCAATCAATCTTTATAAACGAGGCAATTCGATTTATTTGAGATAAAATTTCACCATGATTTTATTTCAGTAACTACAGTTGAGGAAAAATTACGACATTCTTTCTTGTAGTCAAAAAACGTCAATATTATACTCTATAAAACTTTTGTACACCAATTTCCAGGTCGGTGCAAAGGAGACTTAGCGCCCCTAGAATAAATTTGTGGGTTAGAATATTAAACCTTGTTGTACGTAGATCCCCAAAATCGATGCACTTTCACCACACTGCGTATAAATATCCTTCAAGTCACAGTATTTGAGATATCAGGTATTTATACATTGGAAAGGATGATGTCTCGCAATGATGTAGCATTGAAGACAAGATTTCAACATTTTAGCCACGATAGCGGTAAAAGAGACCGTTTTCTGGCCTCTCTGTCAACTAATTAGATTACTTCTGTTACCACTAGAGCCAAAAGTTTTGTTATAGGCAAGGTCGATAATGTAAAAATGAATGGTAAAGAGAAAACCTAATTTGGATAATCAAAAAATAGGTGAGTTTTTTGGAAGTTGATTTTCGAAGAAAAAAATTAGTGCAATCATTTCGACATTTGAAGACTGGACCTTAAAAACAGGCTAAGTGCCAAAAATTTGATTTTAAGTTATTCAGTTTTTTTTTTGTTCTGTTAAAAAAAAAACTTTAAATAAAAAAAGCTGAAACAAATTTTTTATTTATTAGATAGGGTAAGATTTATATCACTGTTGCAAATTTTTTTAATACTCTCTTCCTCTTATGGATGAAAAATATTATTTTTTTTAAAAACGTTGACACATACTAAGTGCCATACTTTTATCATCAAGAACGAGATAAGTGTCAATTTAAGAAATCTTACGCCTTTTTGGTAATTTGTTGTATTAAAAGCATTGTACAGGTGGTTTACTACCATAAGTAATTAAAATACAAACAATATTAGTTACCCTTTGGGGGCATAGAAGTCATCGAACAAAACTTTTCTCTTTTATGTGAGACTCAAGCACATCGAAACTTGTATCGCTTAAATGAAACATTTCGATTTTTCGATTGTTTTAGAAAAATTAAACTTCCATGTTTATTAAAGCTATTTAAAATTGCAGTGTTTTAAATGTTTTAATAAAAGCAGAAAACAGGAATTATCAGTGAACTTTGGACTAGTGTTTATCAAATAACCCAAGTAAATTTAGAAAGGGTATAGCCGGATAGGTATAAGTGAATCAGCCCCGGAAGTGAATTATTTTAATAACTATATTAACGGTATGGTGAGGCTGTAAGTAATTGAAATATACAATTTTGGCGGCCAAAACTGAGTAGTTATGGAGATAACTAAAAGAATTTAAAAAATTACAAAAATTTTTTTCTAGGTAACTACTCAACATAGGAAAATAATTCCAAATCTACATGAAGGCAAACACTGTCGAGAATATTAGACATATTTATTATCGTATCTGTCCTCGTTATTAAGAATAATAACAAGGAAAATATCCGATCCAATGTTATTTTTATAGGGTTCCAATTGAGTGACCACTTAAAAAAAAATTCAGTAACTGTGACTTAATGCACTTAATTACTGCACCAAGTCTCATCAAAATTCAAGGGGTATAACATGATAAAAAATTTCATTTCCAATCGGCTGAACTGCTACTCCAGTGGGTCAGACACTAGAATTATATGCATCAATCAAAAGTACTTAAGAAATAAGGTGTTGTGTCTAATAAAGTGTTTTTCCCTATCTCCTATAGTTTTCGAGATAATCAAGAATAATCGAAAGAGGTATATTAAGATATAGGCTATCTGCTCCTGAAAGAAAGTCCCAATAGTAACTGTATTGTCGTTTATGTGACTCTGCAGGTACTTCATATGTTTGACACTTTCCCAAATCAAAACAAAACCGTTGTGGGAATGTATCAGAAAATTGTCAAAAAATGTGCTGTAATAGGATTTTTTAACATGTAGAATATAATGCTATTTGGAAATTCTACATGTTAAAAAAGCTTACTACACCATATTGTTTGACAATTTTCTATTATATTTCCAAAATGGTTTTGTTTTGATCTAGGAAAGTTATGAAGTACCTGCAGTGTCTCATAAACCATAATACAGTTACTATTAGGACTTTCTATCAGGGGCAGATAACCTAGATCTTAATATACCTTTTTCGATTATTCTTGATTATCTCGAAAACTACAGAAGATAGGAAGAAACAGTTTATTAGACAACACTTTATTTTTAAAATACTTTCGACTGATGTATATAATTCCAGGGTCGGACCCACTGGAGTAACGGTTCAGCCGATTGGAAATGAAATTTTTTTTTTATCATGCTATACATTTGATTGCATTTTGATTGCATTTGATTGGACTTGGTGCAGTAATTAAGTGCATTAAGGCACAGTTAATGAATTTTTTTGGAAGTGGTCACTCAGTTCGAATCCTATAAAAAGAACATTGGATGGGATATTATCCTTGTTATTATCCTTAATAACGAGGACTGATACGATAATAAATATATCTAATATTCTCGAGAGTGTTTGCCTTCATATGGATTTGGAATTATTTTCCTATGTTGAGTAGTTACCAAGAAAAAAATTTTTGTAATTTTTTAAACTTTTTAGTTATTTTCATAACTACTGAGTTTGGGCCGCCAAAATTGTAGATATTAATTACTTACAGCCTCACTATTTCGTTAATATACACACACCGGCATAATTAGCGGAACATAAAAAAAATATAAAAACCTATTTATTAAACAAAGTTGGCGGTTTTTTTTCATTTTTACTTAAAATAATATTGAAGTAACGACTCAATTGACTTTCCATAGAATTGTTTTTATTTATTATTGATGCAATTCTTTTTAAGAGGTCTATCACTTTTGAATTCAAATGCCGTTTTTTCTCAATGTGGTCGAGCTTCAAACTGTCGTAATTGAAGAATGGCAAAGACTGTCCCAGGAAACTATCGATAACATCATGCTGAGTATTGAAAAACGAGTGGAAGCTCTGATAAGAGGACGGGAGGAACCAGGCGGAATTAAAACGCTGTGTTTCATTTTCTATTTGTTAAATAATCTTTAACTTAAATTATTCTTAGACGACATAAGATTCCAAAAATTTGTCATTTTATATGGTTATTTATTTTGCTACCGAAAATAAAGGTATATCGACTTGTGAACATGTAATTTTAAGTGAATAATTAAATAAGATTAATATTTTCTTGAAATTAAATGGTTTATTTGATTTTTATAGATATTTTGCATGTTCCGCTAATTCTGCCGGTGTGTGTAGTTATTAAAGTAATTCGCTTCCGGGGCCGATTCATATATACTTATCCGGCTATACCTTTTAGCTATTATCTTTTAAAGAGATTGTACCTAATTTTTTTTTAATTCTATAGAATATTTAGATACTAAGTAAATAACATTGAATATTAGAAGTAAATATTTTTTACGTAGTTTCAGTTTTTCCTTTCACCAACAATTTTTTACAATCCATGTAAGGTTTCCCTTCACTTCTGCGAAGTTCCTTTTCGTCTCGAATTAATTCTCCTTTTTTGGCTCGTGTCATTTAATGTCGTCGTTAAATATATCTACGTCAAAATTTACAATAACGACAAGGTGAACACAAAGTCAAAAGATAAAGTTAGAATTTACAGTGGTGTTGGTGGCACTTAGCCTGAGTAGCTGGCTGGCACATAGCTCTAATACCATCTTTCGTGGACCTTGTGCGCACTACCAATAACGACGGTGGTATTAAGCGCGCTTTATAGATTGTTGGCAATGGCACTTAGATTCCTTTTTCAAGTCTAACTCCACTTTTTTTTTTTTTTTGGTTTTGGCACTTAGCCTGTTTTTGAAGTCCAGTCTTCATTTCATTTTTACATGAAACTAACTAATATTATAAATGCAAAAATGAATTTTTTTGTTTGTCTCGTCTTTAAGTCTTAATCGCTTTACTCGTCGGCTTGAAATTTTGCACAGTGTTAGTCGACGAGACGTAAGAGGATATAAGCTACTTTTTACCACTTGGAGGAATTGGTTATTAAAAAAGTTTTTTACTTCAGGAAAATATTTGATTCCTGTGGGAAAATATATTTAAAATTTAACTCATTTCAATTCAGTTATCGCTAGCGGTGTTCTTCGTATAAGTTCATTACTTTCAAATAAAGAACTTTTAATTGTGTTTACCTAAAGATGGTTTAAACGGCGATATTTTTTTAGTGAATAATAACGAAGCAAACCATCTCATATTTTTAATTTCAAATACCACCGCCGGATAAAAGCTAGCAGTTAATGCAATTTTAATAAACAGGGAAATGTGAATTTAGTTTGTACATACACGGAGAGAAAAATCCTATAATTTTTGTAGAGAAAATTTCAGAAAAATTACCATGCTCCCCTATAATCCGTGCGCGATCGACGACCAAAATAAAAAATATGTGCTAGCATGGTAAAATTTAATGTGGTGCTACTAACACAACTTTTATCACACTCTTATGCATATATATTATAGTTTAATTCTTGTTGTCGTACTCTTTCATTTGCGCATCTGACCGCGACCTTATGTTGGTTGCACTGTACCTGTAAAAACATGTATACAAAAATGATTGCCAACAATATATTCTAATACATATACTAAAGATAGGTAAATAACAAAAAGATGAATTAAACGATGACATCATCCTAAGAGAGTGTAAAAGAAACTGACTACTAGTTGTGCTAGCTGCTTGTAACACAGTCTGATAAATAAAGGTGCTTGGTGCGAACTGTCTGACAAAGTTTCTTCCACAGTCCACACCTATGGTTCGCATGTAACTCGCTGATTGAGGTACATTTCATTACAGCGTTCCCAACACAACCAACCTTCTTTCTGTTTTTTTTCTTTCTATTATTAGCATGTTAGCATGGTAATTTTTTTAATAAAAACAATTAAAAATTATTTTTTTGTCGGTAATGGAACTTTTTACTGTGCTGTTTTACAAATTTTACGAAGATAGATAATATTACGAAAAGAACATTCCATCCTTTAAATTTTTTATGATTAATTATAATCTTTATATTTTTACCTTACAGAATTGAATATGTTCGCCTTTTACACGTCGATTGTAGTGCTGAGCACAGTAATTTTTATAGGAACTTTCTCTCCGTGTAGGTATATGTAAATTATTATGCAATCTATATGGAAATATGAATTATTAGCCATTGATATAAGTAAACTGGAGAAACTAATAAAAATAGTACATTTGCATACTTGATCGTAAATTATTATCGACAGATATTTCCCACAGTAATTCAAATATTGTTGAATATTCAAATATCTCTCTATTTTATCGATTATACGGTAGGTGGGACGTGGGAATGTGTGTATGTAAATACAAATTTTATTATTAATACCTGCCATGAATTCATTACCTACAATCATTAATTGAAAAGCCCTTTTGACAAACTATTCAATATGTATCGTCGAACACGTCGTAAATGTTTAAAATTTATTCAATCTAACTTATCCCACAATGATATATTTTAGGTAAGTATCATTGTGTATGTACCAAACTGTTCCTATAAATACAGGAACTTTAATATCTAAAGGTGTAACATGTGCGTATAACTCAAAGTAAAATATTTTGATAACATTAATACTTTATACCGTAGGTATAGTTGATCAACTTGGTAAAAGAGGGTTTACAAGTTTAGAATCATTTCTCTTCTCATGGAATAAAACAACAACCAGCGTAGGTACACTTTATTCAAATAGTTTTCTAGGATCTGATTGAGTAAACTTGATCGCACGGCAAGAACCTATCGTTAGTATAAAATTGATTATATCGTAACAGATTTAGAATATACCAAAGTTAGGTGATAATTTATTTATCATTGCCTTATGCAGAATATTTTTTTTTCTTAAATCTATGTACTTGTATCAAAATTTAATTACAAGAAACATTTTTTAAAAACAATGTAATTTTTATTACAAGAATAGTGTTATTTAAAAAAAAAATGTTAAAATCATTCACATATTTCAACACTAAATCTAAAAAATTAATTAACAAATATCAAACGACCATTATTTAATTTGCAATTATTATTATTATCAAAAACTATTTTTAGAATCAACGGAACCAAAAAAAAAAATTAAGAGATCCAGTGTAGATTTTAATGCTTCATCATCTAAACATAATAAGAGATGTTATAATAATTTAGTTATAGTTTAAAAATTTTTCAAAGAGATACTGAAAGTCAATAAAAATAATCTTCATTAGCTAAGTTAAACACCTTTGACTTTTAGCTTTACCGTAGTCCAAGTTGAGTAGAAAGTATAAAATATTCTTTGACACCAAGTTTTACAATTAAGAAACTTCACACCACAAAATTTATTACACTTAAAGTTCACAGTTTAAATTAATAATTTTGTTTAACATACTTTGCTGAAACATGATAAATTTTACACATCTTTTTTCTGTTCGTATGATTAAACTATAGTTCAGTGGCACACACAAGCTTGCTGCGTGGTTTCCTGAAACAAAGACAAAAGTTTGTTAACAATTATTCAGAAAATATGTTGGTTTTGTAATAAATACACTAGAGAAAATAAAACACGAACAGCCAACAGCTATGAAATGATACAAGGCAGGCAAGTTGCCCACTTTTTAGTGGTAATTTAAAATTGAAAAGTATTGTTGAATATAAATTCTAAGAATTATAACTATTCTCCGTGGGTGGCTTTCCACGAAAACTATCATCAGTTTCATTAGAAACAATTTGATGAAATTTCTACGCCATCATGACGCTGGCCAGGGCCCGCTCCAAGGGCGGGCAACCCGGGCATTTGCCCGGGGTGGCAAGTTTTAAGGGCGGTAATATTGTAAATTTTTGTAAAAAAGGGTGGCAATTTTACAAGTGACGAGTAAAAAAAAGAGATTTGCCCGTGGCGGAAAATTTTAAGGGCGGTAATTTTGTAAAAAAGTGGCGGCATTTTACAGCTGACGATCAAAAAAAAAAAAAAAGTTCGCTGGTATAAAAATAAAGAAAAGAGGGCGCGATTTTCACACCCAGCGACCAAACAAAAAAAGGACACTCATTTTGTACAGGGGCGGAATTATTCCTTTTTGCCCGGGGCGGCGTAAACGCTAGAGCGGGCGCTGCGCTGGCCGGAAGGTTTTTTGTAGTCAAAATTTAATAACTTCAATCGATTGTAGGCCGTTTGTAGATCTTTGTAGTATATTTATTTTCGTTTGTAACCCTTTAGTTTATTTGTAATTAACAATCAAAATTTTGTATTGAAGTTAGCCGGAAGCAATCGTGAATGTAATTTTTTTGGTAACAACAGAAGGATTATCGTTTATAGTGTCTAAATATAACGGTAAAATATTCGTAGGATCGCTTGATAAAGCATAATTAATTAAAAAGTTATTTAAAAAAATTGCGCATGCGTACCATTCTAAATTTGCTCCATGTGAGTTCGTTATTTTAAATTTGACGCATGTATAGGTTTTATTGCATTATATTATTCAAAATTTAACAGATTGCGTTTATGATTACAGTAAAATTTGATCTAAAAGTTTTTTATTTTTAATTTCCTGGTTACAAAAAATTTATTCAGAATTAAAGAATTCCTTTTAAACATTTCTATAATGTTTAAAAAAGTGTTTAATTCGCTTTAGAACTCTAAACTTTTTTTTCTTACCGTGTTCGTCGCACCCCTACAAAATATAGAGCACACAAAAAATATATAACAATAAATAAAACAAAACTAAGTAATGTGAAAAACTTCACATTACTTAGTTTTGTTTTCTGGGCCCTTCAAACAACTGGGTCCTGATCATTTGTCTCATTTGTCTATGCGATGATCCGATGACACACTAAAATGTCCTTGATTTTTAATATTAATAGATCTGAGCGTTACTTTATGGTATTCCATATTTGTAAATAATAAACAAATATTTTACATCGCAAAATACCACTTTTATTTGTATATGATTTTTCTCTAATTTTTTCTATACATTTTTTTTCTGTGTAAAAGTGCTGATTCAAGAGGATTATCAGTAAGAGAATTGCACTCTTCTTAAAGTAGGGCAGTTGTTCCCCAACATATATTGCATTACAAATGAACAAAATTAGTTTTGATCGAGCAGTCTCTTCTCGGTTTTGGATTTTTTCGTAGCAAGACCAGTACCCAAAACTAGTCACAATATTTCTACACAATAAAACTAATTTCATATTTCAATAGTAATTACGGTGCTCCTGCTACTTTAATGGCCTTGGAAGCAATATGTTCATCTTTTGGCAGTTACGTCACATTCCATAAAATGTTGTTCTTCACGCATTCAGTGATGGTAGACATGATGTAGGTCAACTGGTTATAGTTGGGATTTAATTGAATTTCACGGTAGCGCTATGGTTACCATTACTCCGATTACGATGATAATAGGGAATATGCATGTTTTTTAGAAAATTGTGAAACCTTTTTTAGAATATTCTATACATGTCACAAATTCTTATGACAGTTATTTTTGTTTGATTAATTTTAGTTTTCATAACGAAATTAATGTAAATTATCTACCTTAAATAAAAATTCGGCCAAAACGGTACATTTGAGCAATGAGCGATCCTATTGATTGTGACGTTTAATGTATAAGTTTCATCAAATATGCCAGATATGTATACTGAATGAAATATGCACTAAAGGTATAACATAGAGTACCATAAATAATAGGATACACTCTATAAACTTTGTCACTGATACGAAAACATATATCAAATAAGGTACCTAAGGCATTTAAGGCCCAGCGGGTAATAAGGCCCATTAGCTATATTTCTTACCCAGAAAAGTTCTCGAACTTATCAACAAGTTTAAAATGAACTTTCAATCATTTCAAAACCAGATACAAAAGTTGAGCTACTCAGAGTAACAAACTCATGTCATATTTTAACAAACAAATTTAGAGGTTACGTTTTCGTTCGTTGATATAAAAATTGTGCACATTGTGAGTGTTATATTAATGATTTTTTAAAGGTATGTTTCTTTCAAATTGTTATCAAAATTGAAAAAAATTAATATTCTTTAAGTTTTACATCAATTAATTTAGTTTATTTCTAAAGTATTTATATAAAATGTATATAAGCATAAATATTGACATGTTGATAATAAGGCCCATGCAAATTTTGTTTGGGCTTTATTACCAACACAATTAAAATCAAATACTACAAAGTCAAATCAATTAAAACAGGTTTGAAATCATTAACAAATGAAGCAAAATTAGACGCACAACCTTAAATTACTATAGTTACTCTAATATAAAAATAACAAAAAGGAAAAAGGAAAAAGGACAAAAAACTAAGTATATTTAATTTTGATTTATTTGTTGCATCTGTTTAATGATGCCAGATCAGTTTTAGTTGGTTTGGTCGAATTTTTATTTTTATTCCTTAGTGTTTGGAAGTATGGCTGATAAAAAGAAGAGAGCGTTGTGGTCTGAGGAAGCACTGGCATCAGCCTTAAGCTATGTCACTCGACATGGCAATCAAAGAGAGGTTGCAAGGAGATTCGGAATTCTAAGAAGAACTCTTAGATTTAATATTTATTTATTTCGACTAAATATATCCAAACACCTAGTACTTGACTTATTCGAAAAATATGATAAACAAAATTAGAAATTAAAAATAATGACTTAGGTAATTATTTTTATTGTTGTTTTCAATAACAGTCACGCAGTCAAGCGGGATTCAAGGATTTTTGATCAACTTTTTTGAACATGTAAAAATAACAAAATATTTTGATATATTAGTTCAAGTTATTCTTAAAGTATTTTCAAGTTCAAGTTATTCTTAAAATAATTAAAATCCCCCAATTAATTTAAAAAAAAAATAATAAATGTACTATTTCAGGCAGTTGTAATAGGTGGGCCTTATTTTCTACACCAGTCGGAAATAAGGCCCAATTGCAGACACTTTTTAGAATCAAATTTTTGACTTGTATAATTACAAATTCATTAATTTTTTTAATAATTTATATCAAAAAATAAGTAAATTTTTATAATTAAATACTATATTTTTGATATTTTATAAGATATATAAATAATAAGCATATTTTGCTTAGGTGGGCCTTAATTGCCTCAGGTACCTTAGAATAAAAATTAATTTTTGAATATTTAAAAATATCTTGTAACTTGTCACAATCAATACTTATTATTGTTTAAAATAAATTGATTTAGGTAACTTGGAAAATATTAAATATTGGTCATTATTTTTTTAAAAAGGAGTTGTTATGAAAAAAAAAATATTCATTAATTTTTGAAAAAATTCGTAAGAGGAAACATTCTTAAAAGTTAAATTGAAAATTAATTATTTAATTCATTAACAATTTAATATATTTGCTAAATTTTGTTCGTCAAAAAAATTAAAATATTGGCAGATATGGAAAGCAGTGGAGAATAAACGATTAGATTTTTGATATTATCAGAAGCAGTGCCATCTACAGAACGAATTATATAACAATGCTGCTGACTTGGGTGGTAATAAATTGCTTATTTTAATATCTTCAAGTGACGTCAGCGCGCCAAATTGTGATGTTTAAATAATGATAATGTAAAATGAAAAATTATTTTTTTATTTTTCTGAAATAAAGGCGCAAATTGTACTCATAATATATTTTTGTGATTTTTTGACATCAACTTAAACTATTTTTGAAATAAATGAAAAACATGCATATTCCCTATTGTATCCTACAATACAGCTAAACATTGTAGAATGTTACAAAATTTAAAAAAAAAATTAACTAAAAAATCATATAGAAGCCGAATGAATTCGAACTGGGAATATCTTAGTTGCACGCATAAGTCAACATATTAACACACTTGGTTATACATACACCGCTGTTTCTGAACAGTATAAACTGATAATAAAGATATTATGCTATGTTTTTCGTAATTTTCCGGGCGTTTAATTCTTAAATGAAAACGTATTGGCCTAAATTATTGTTACTACAGTACTATGTGGGAACCATTCTACATGTTAATTTCTCTTAAATCTCCTCTTGTCAGTCCAAGGATAATATCAAAACCAAAATTACTAGCGTTTTGATCTGACAATGAGTGTATTGCATTTTTTCTTAACTAATTATCTTCATAAGAGAACTGATTTATGTAGATTTTTGATCAAAATCTAAGAAATGTTCACCACCCATAAACAGAGCTTTTCCTGTAATACATATGTATTTAAATACATTACTTAGTATGTGTATATTATATACCTACAAAGACAACATCAGTTAATGTCGGTTCTAACAACTGAATACTAAGAGTTGACGCTCCAACGTATTGTCCTATAGTGAAGAGTTTGTTGTCACTAGGGCTTAAGGATGAGAAGAGGGCTTCAGGGTGCAAAATGAAACTGTACATGTACTATTTTATTCTGTAGTGTTTCGCTGTTTCACTTGAAAAGAGTAATTATTCTAAAACTATTAAAGAAAGTATGTAATAAAGTTCAAAATAGAGTTCTTGATGACTAGAGTTATTTGTTTTGGCATGTGTGTGTACGTGTGTGAATATGTCGTAGGTAGGTTGCATAAAATGTCTTTGGGTAAATTTAGAAGACACTTTCAACGAATATCATACCAAATAGTAGGTAATTATTTGACCCAACGTGAATTTTCCTTCTCAAAGTAACAAAATTTTCCAAAAGAAGAGAACATTTTAGCAGGGCTGGATTAGCCGTGAGTGCCGGCCCTAGGCACCGTCAAAATACCGCTTCTACTTTTTCCTTGAAAAGAAACAAATCTTAATTTTTCCTGCTTTTTTTCAAACTTTCGCTTAGAAAATAACTGACAAGCAAAAAAAAAAAAGAAAAAAAACGTCAATTACGAATTTTGCCGCCCTGTTTTCACAATCTTCCGCACCTAAAAACTGGCCACCCCTAGGCCATGGTCTAGGTTGGCCTATTGGCTAAGCTGGCTCTGCATTTTAGTCAATAACGGATCCAATTGACAAATTAGGAGAGTCACATTTTGTCAATGGTTCCCTGAAAATTGCATGGAAATTTTTTGTTAAGAAGCCTATAAAAAGTGGCAATAAAAGTGAGGTAATAGTTAAAAAAAACAATAAAATTTTCATTTCGGAGGGCGAGGCTATGATCCCCATGACCATCTCAAATATCTGCGGTAGGTCCTACTTATCTAATTTTGGTAAAATTGAAAACAACGGTTTCGAATTTACAATTTTTATGGCATGGCGAATATTTAGCAAACTTGATGACGTCATCAAAATAAAGCCTTTACGGAAATGAAGGGCATTTACGGCATTAGGGTAATTTGGGTGTGAACTTTTCAATTTTACTATCAAAATAATGAAATTCCTTTTAGAAGCATGACCGATTCAATAGAAGTCCTTTTTTGAGCATAATTATTTGCTCAATTTTGGCAAAAATGAAAAGAACGAAGTTCGCTTGGAGTTTCATCATTCCATCCATTTTATTCACAGTTTTTAAATTTTCGAAAAATTTTGATAAATTTAATGACGTCTAAAAATTAAAAAAAAATTATTTTTCCTCAAACCAAACTTCATGGAATTGGTTCGAATAATAGTGATTAATTAAATTAAGATAATTTGAGTGTTAAGTTTTCATTTTTGCTCTCAAAATTACAGAGTCTTTTAGAAATATTGGTAATTGAATGATGACATCATCAACTAAGTTATAATAAAATTTGAATTAATCCTCGTTGATGGAGGAGTAATTATGGCTTCCATCGGCATTCAGCTATATTCGCTCTTGGTTTTAATTAAATTTATTCAGCGAAATAATAAAATTTTGCAGTATTTACATAATGTACATTGTTCCCAAGATAATATTGCTTTTTTACGTAAATAAAAATAAACTTTCAGTTAAAAAGCGACTTTGTATGTTAGACGGTTACGACATACAAACACACACACACACACATATATATATATATATATATATATATATATATATATATATATATATATATATATATATATATATATATATATATATATATACATATCATACCATCTGGCTCATTAAAACATCTATGATCCAGGTTCTATGCAGCGAACAGAGATTGTTATTATTTAACCTCCTCGTTCCAACCGTCGACCGTAGTCGACATAAAACAACATTTCGTAGGGAATTTTTATTACCGCTTTAGAGTGGGTTGACAACACTGACAGGAGTACCACAGTCGTCCTCATAGATAGCAGCACATTATAGATTTTTTTTTCAGTTGGATCCACGTTCATTGTTGATATTCCACAGCAGTTTGAAAAGAGCTCATCGCTACAAAGGGTAGTTCTCAGCGTCTTCGTGAATGTAAATATTTTTTTAGTACACTAAATAAATTATTTTTTAATATGTGGGGGTTAATATGTTATTATGAATGTCGAGAGAAGGAAATAAGATATTTGTTTAGAATGTCTCATGAGTTTGGTTGTCATAGTAACGCCAGAAACTTTCATGTCTACTGTAGTCGACATTTGGAAACCGGCTACGTAATAATTAAAAAAATATGTTTATGTAAGTAAGTACATTCCTGAAAATATTTTCAATCTGGTTACTTAATATTTTCAAAAAGGTTTTTTGGTGCCTCCATCAAAATGTCCGTAATGGGACTTCCAAGCACAAGAATGTACTATCATTCCAAAACAAAGGTTTCTTCCATTGCAATCTTGCCCAGAAATCAATTTTTTGCTATCATGAGAAATCTTATAAATGTGTAAACCCTCATGTGTTCATTATCATTACAATAATTATTTTGTAGTTATTACACATGTTTTCCATTCATCTATTGTGTTTCCTTAGCCAACTATTTTCAGAAATTCTTAAGAAATTAACATTGTTTTTAGATGTCAATTGAGTAAGCGTTATTCCAAATGTCTACTATAGTCGACATCAAGTTTTTTCAGTAAAAAAAAAATTAAAAGTGGTTTTTTGATTTCTTTTTATAGTAATGAACACAAATTTTAGAAAAAATCAAAAATTTGAAAAAAAATTTTTTTATTTGGAATGAGGAGGTTAACTGTAGGATAGGCTACAGTTGTTCCCTGCTCGTTGCATTAAACTGAATCCGTTTAATGCTTTGCTGAGCCGTATCGTACCGTATATGTGTGTATGAGTAATTGTAATAATTAGAATAAATAGTACGTATCTCTCATTACACAGGTCTTTCAAAAAAGTACATAACATTTTTATGACAAAAGAGTTCATTCGTAAAGTAGTGCAAAAAGAATACGCAATTATACAATACATGGATACAGACACAGAAATTTTATGATTATTGCAATTTTCTATAGTAAAATTCATCATCTAAACAACACCGGATTTACTATTATACCAGATAGAACTAAAGATCTACCTTCACGAGGACATACATATCTTAAATATGAAAATACAAGCGTACATAAAACTTATAGACACTTAACTCTTTGCACTTATAAGACATGTCTAGCATGACAAGGCGGTTTAGCCATTAGGTCAACCATATTTTATACATTTAAAATCTGGATTTGTGGACAATAAATCGCGTTGAACCAACTTTTAAAAATAACAAATCTAACAAAAAGAGTATTTTAAAACATTTAATTAGAGTTTTGAGAAAAAGATTGCAATTTTTTTTTTTTTAAAAATAGGAATCGAAATCATACGTCATGTCATGTGTTACGTGCTAATACATGTCTTGCCAGCTAGCCGCGAAACACGTTTATTTTTGCTTGAATGCAAAAAGGTTAAGTTATAGATAGACATTGCTCGCAATTTCATTCAACTTATTGAGAAGTCACATAGATGTACTCACAGTCATACGTACTCATTATCAGCGATACTGTGACAGTGTATCCATATGTATGGTCTGTCCATAAGTTGAATGAAACTGCAAGCAATGTCTATAATTAAAGTGTCTCTAAAGTTGAAATATGTACGTTTGTATTGTGTCCAAATGAAAGTTGGAAAATTTCTTAATTCTAGCTTTATTTTTTTCAGCCATGCTTAAGTTTTTGAAGTTACAATTTTTATAACGAGGGTAACGCATGAGAGGGTATTGAAATCTGCAATGTCCCATAGAGCACGAAATATTGCTGCAATATTGCAGCAATATTATTTGGAAAATTTGAAATATTGCAGGCAATATTCCTGCAGTATTCCAGCAATATTCCTATAATCGCCCTGTTATATTGCTAGCAAGATTGAAGGAATATTGCACCGCAACATTGAGAAAATATTGTGCAATATTGCAATAATAATTTTTTTTTTAAATTATATACCGTCAGTTCAAAGGTAAAACTCATTAAGTACAGTTTTTAGAGAAAACGATTCTAGTCACTAAGTGAATTGAACTTAGTGACTAGAATCGTTTGCTCTGAAAACTGTACTTAATGAGTTTTACCTTTGAACTGAGGATATATAATAGATATTTATTTATTTTATAGTTGATAATAAAAACAATTCTAACTTTTACCAATAAAATTGGAAAGTTTAGTACTTGTTTCTATCTTGTCCGAAATTCGAATCAACCTTTGATATTACTGATTAGGTTAGCTAATAATTTTTTTACTCCAAATTTAATTTTATAAATCTTTTTCGGGACTAAAAAAATAATTAGCCAACCTAATATTTACATGGATGGAAATAATATTTATTATCATTAATAAATTTTATAAAATTAACATCATTAACATTAAGTGTTAGAAATTTGAGGTTAATTGTAAATAAAATTGTTAATAAAAGTACAGTTTAGTTGATTCTTTATTATTAAAAATTAATACACTTCAAATTGTTTGGTGAAACACATAATACTAATATATAATAACACTAATAAATATTAATAATAACAAAATATAGTATAAGACGTATACATAAGTTATTCCATAAGTCTATACGTGATTAATTGATCAGTCAAACTAATCAAAGCATTTTCTAACCTATAATGAAAATACATTTTCATCAGGAACAACTTAGCATTATAACACCTTTTTGACATTGATGTCGAACGGGATTATATGTTATTAAAACATATAACAAAAATATGTAAAAATATTTATCTTGTATAACTCCTTCATAAATAAAATTAAATGAAATTTCGTCAGTTCAAAGGTAAAATTCATTATTAAGTACAGTTTTCAGAGAAAACGATTCTAGTTACTAACAAGGAAATGCACCCAGAGTGAAATTCGGGATTTTGATGAATCTTCGCTGGTGTGTAGAATAGGCAAAAATAAGGGACCCGTATTTTTTTTTATCGGCCATCTTCCACGTTTACGGGGTGAAACCAGCCCCTAAAGTTGGGGGTTCAAATCGTATTTCTTAAGATATCTCGAAAACTATAAGAGATAGAGGAAAACTTTAAATTGACGAAATGTTACTCTTTGAAAGACCTATTCACCTGTATAGGTTAAACCAGGGTCGGGTTCATAAGAGGGTCTGGAGGAGTGAAAATGGGGGTAAATTTTCTTGTACAGCCTGAATGGTTTAATTTATCAAATTTTTGCCATTTTAAATGGAAAGAGCACCAAAGATTAGGGGATACGTGTTTTTGCGTCTTTTCGAAATATGTGTGGTATCCAAGCCATATAAGGAGGAAAAAAATAGGGTAGATTATATTGCATTATTATTGATTGCAAATACCTTCTATATTTTTTTATTTTTATGTTTATTTTCATCATTAAGATGTAAATTTTTACTTTCCGATTGTGATTCATATATTTTTCAGTACTAACTCAATTGGTAATTTAGCCATGTATACATTTGGTTACTCATATTAATCATATTCGATATTTTTTATACCTATTTCTGCGAAAGTCAAAGTTCTCTGGTGTGCTTGTGTTAATGAATGCTCGACAAGTAGCAATAATCTCTTTCGCTCACTTGTCAGGTGCTTTGTAATAAATTTTGCGATTTGGGAAATGCGGTTGACACCTATAAAACATACAAAAGGGATAAGAAAAAAAGTTTCAATGTTGAGAAAGAAATAAACCGCGTTTATTTGGTTAAAAACGAATTTTTAAGAAGACAAAGGTAGTTGTTGAACGGAAGATTATTGCTTCTTGTTGAATATTCATTAACACTTGCAGACCAGAGAACTTTGGTAGAAATAGGTATAAAAAATATCGAATATTAGTAACCAAATATACACATAGATAAATTACCAATTAAGTAAGTACTGAAAAATACATGAATCATTATCGGAAAGTAAAAATTTACATTTTAATGATGAAAATAAACATAAAAATAAAAAAATATAGAAGGTATTTGCAATCAATAATAATGCAATATAATCTACCCTATTTTTTTCCTCCTTACCTATATGGCTTGGATACCACACATATTTCGAAAAAACGCAAAAACACGTATCCCCTAATTTTTGGTGCTCTTTCTATTTATGACGGCAAAAATTTGATAAATTGAACCATTCAGGCTGTACAAGAAAATTTACCCCCATTTTCACCCCTCCAGACCCTCTTATGAACCCGGCCCTGGTTTAACCTATACAGGTGAATAGGTCTTTCAAAGAGTAACATCTCGTCAATTTAAAGTTTTCCTCTATCTCTTATAGTTTTCGAGATATCTTAAGAAATACGATTTGAACCCCCAACTTTAGGGGCTGGTTTCACCCCGTAAACGTGGAAGATGGCCGATAAAAAAAAAATACGGGTCCCTTATTTTTCCCTATTCTACACACCAGCGAAGTTTCATCAAAATCCCGAATTTCACTCTGGGTGCATCTCCTTGTAAGTTCAATTCACTTAGTGACTAGAATCGTTTGCTCTGAAAACTGTACTTAATGAGTTTTACCTTTGAACTGACGATATGTTTTTTGGGTATAATAACAATAGTTGTACCGTTTTATTTCATCTATTGATTTGCCTTCATTTCTATAATATACTACATATTCCAAAATTTTGGACAGCTCTTATATATTTTTTGTAACATGACAATAACATTGAAACAATGTTACAATTAATGTAATATTACGAAAAAATATTACTGCAATATTCTTGTAATATTGGCAATTATGCTCAGGTTAGTAATATTCAGGCAATATTCCTGCAACATTGGTAATTATCTGCAACTTGGCAACATTCCAGCAACATTTCAGCAATATTTTATGCTTTAGGGGGTGAGATGAGAGTGTAATAAAATCTGTAATGGTCGAAAGTGAAAACGATAATGATTTGACTATAATGAAATTTACAGTGGTTGTAAGGCGAAACCAATACTAATTTCTAATTGATCATTGCTAAGTAATTTATAATTTATATTGTTCAAATTATTTAATTTATCCACAACATTTTTTATGTCTTATTTTGTATCATTCAAACTTAGGTAGGTATATTAGATTTAAGATATTATTTGGCGTGAGATAGTCAGGTACAAAAGTATATCAGCGAAAAAATTTCTTTTATCAAAAATTAAATAATGTATTTCAGTTATTATATTTGTATATAATTATTCTTTTTTTTAATTTCCGCGCGCTTATGTTGTAACAATATAAAAGCATTGTTGAAAAAGCGTTGTAAAAACGTTGTAAAATTATGTTTATAAATTATATTTCAAACACGGGGTGGTCAATAATTTTTATTTGTTATTAAATATGGTTATACTTGACACGTTTCATTTTATTCAAAAAAATCGTATAAATATGTCAACTTCACATAAGAGCCCACGTTAAAATTACAGAACTTTGAAACCGTTTTTCTCAAAATTGGGGCGGTCAATTTTTTTTCGATATAGGCTCGAATTATTGGTACTAAATTATATAAATGTCTAGAGAAGTTTTGTTAAAATCCTTTGAAAAATCGTTTTTCGTACCAACAACTTTAACTAGGTGTATATAGTAAGGGTGCAGCAGCATGTCACTGTTGAGAAATCTCATATTTAATGAAATTTTTCTTTACTGATAATAAAAATAAATAGGGTTGACCGGGATAATTGTGAATGGATTTTCATGAGTTGAGATAAAAGCGTTGTTTTAAGTATTTTTTATTTTATATATCACATTATGGTTGATTTATTTCTAATTCTACATTATTCAGGATGTACCACACAAATTTTGATCAAATTCGTATGAAAAATAAAAATTTTATAAGCCATTCATATTTCCTCGGTGCGGTTCTGCAAATCTTATGAATTTCGGGGTAAAAGTGAATGTCATCAGAAAAATTATTTATAATGGATTACAAGAGAAGTGTGGTACGTCAGAGTAAAGCCCAGCTCAAATTCTTCACATTTACTCCACTTTCAAATTTTTCATCATACTTTAGCGGTCACAATTTCTCTTTGTTTAATGCAAGTTACGCATACCTCAAATTTCTACAAAAGATCAAGGTTAAAGAAAAAATACAAAAATTGTAGGAACAAATTTATTACAAACATTTATGTACAACGGAAACTTGTACAATAAGGTCACCAGCACCTTCATCAAGATTTTCAATTCTGAAAAGGACACTACTGAAATTTTTGACGGAATGGGGGCATTTGTCAATGACGTTCACAATTACCCCACAATTTTAAAATCATGGGGTAATTGTGAATTAGTTATAAATTGTCCAATTTCTTTAGCAATTAATAAGGAACCCTCTCAGGGCTTAGACCACTTCTTTAAAAGTACTTTTAACCATTTCTTACCTTTTAAAAAAAAAAATGTATTTAAATAGAAATTTTTTTTGAGGATTGGTCGAAGTAAGATACATAAAATTTTGCAAGGGTTTTTTCAAAATAAAAAAAAAGATACTAATACTTGGAGAATTGTTATCAAATTTTAATCGCATATTAATAAAGGACGGAAAAACATATTAAGAGTTGATTTTTAACAATATTAATGTTATTTTAGAAATTATAGGCGCCGTTCACAATTGCCTCAATTCACAATTACCCCGGTCAACCCTACCTATATATTTTACATACTAATAAGGGCATTCTTACGTTTAAATTAATATCCATAAAAACATAAATGTGAAAAATGGGCAAGTTCTATTATATTGGGTTAGCCTGAAAAAGAATTGAAATCAAAATAAACTTTCAAGTTCCAAACAAATTTTTCGTGCAGAATCGAAATAAAATAAATTGTTTCAATAAATACACATTAAGCTTTTTTAAAGTAAATAATAGAAATACATTAGAACTTGGTGAGTTTTTATTCGTTTATCATGTATTACTTGTTGTTAAAAACTCCCCAAGTTCTAATAAAAAATTTGTATTATTTACTTTAAAAAAGCTTAATGTATATTTCTTAAAACAATTTATTTTATTTGCCCATTTTTCACATCTATGTTTTTGCTGGGATTTCACGACTTTTTGTAGGAAATGTAGTTTAATACAAACTTGTTCAATTTACAATTATAGTAGAAGAGCCAGTGGCCGATTTGCAATGGTCATTTCAACACACATCAAATTGAGAGGATAGGCTCTTGGATACTGACACTACACAGAAATTCAGTTCTGGCAAGCCTGTTCGGCCGGGTTGAGTCATCCTTAACGTTTAAAGAGGGTAAAAAATAAGGCCCAATTTATATAAAGTACCTAACAGTTCTGGAATTTTGATGAAAGTTAAGAATATTTTTTATCGCTAAAAATTTTCTGGCAATGATTTTTCTTCACCAAGGTACCGCCAAAACAATCTAAAATTGTGATAAATTTCATAATTATTTTGACAAATTACAAAATATTGTGTATCCATGGTAATATGATTTAAAAAGAAGAGAGATTACAAATAAGAAATTACACTGTTCTTATGAAAAGCTTCTGATTACATTTGTCCTGAGTCCTATTTATTTAAATAATTTAAAATAACAAAATTTTAGTTTATTTACGTTGCATAATAGAGTCCAATTACATTTCGTTTTAACCAATTTCCAAATTCAGCTACTAAATCATATTACTATGGATACACATTATTTTGATATTTGTCAAAATAAATTATTATGAAATTTATCTCAACTTTAGATTGTTCTGGCGGTACTTTGGTGAAGAGGAGACATTTCCAGAATGTTTTTTATCGATAAAAAATATTATTAACTTTCATGTATAAATATTACATTAAATTCAAACTTGATACATACATATATACACAAAACAAAAGCAAACCCATGGAATAATGATTAATACTGTGATTTCATTGGTCAAGAGGGTATTGAGTAATGAACATTCCTCCACACCTTTGAATAATGCCTAACTTTCTCAACAATTAACGGATATATAATCAGTGTGTTCTTCAACAGCAGTAGAAAAATATTTATTAATCATACTTATAAGGATATTTTTATAGGTAATATTTATACGATTCATAGTAGGTAATTTGTTGCTATAAATAATTATTTATTTTTCATAGTTACTGGCAACCACAGACCAATGAACACTATTATATTACACTGATTATACTACTAGACAAAGCGTAAAACCAGTTTCTAGGTATTTTTCTTGAAGCAGGTAACAAGGGTGAGACGGGTGAAATTTAATGAAATAATATAATGTCAATTTTTGAGCAAATGCGACAATAATTATTGCAGGACGTAATTTGTATACGTATGTATTTTGAAAATAAAGCGAATACCACTTTTCTTCTTTCAAAATTTTGCAATTTCTTCTCCAAAAAGTAAAATTTTATTATCAATATTATATTTTGACAATAATTATTTGAAAGTGTAACTACGGATACGAATCAATTACTATATAACAGAATACTATTGAGGACGGAACTTAATCGTAACTGATTGCTTCAATTATATATTTATATTATATGTCTCTATAATATAAAATATAATATGTTCACTGGTCTGTGCTGGCAACTAATGCAATTGAGTATTTAGTAAGGCTTTGAGTAACCCTTACATTTTATAAAATTGCCCTGTATTTTCCGAAAGAAAGGACACAAATAGTGAAAAATATTATGATTTTAGATTTTTCCCGTTACTTTTAGACTAAGACCTATACTCTGATCGAATTTCATTGTCCTAGGTCCACTGGAAGTAGGTCAGAGGTTTTGATGATCTGTCAGTGAGCGGGTGAATGCCAAAATCACCGATTTTTGGAGGTCTATATCTCGGGAACTACGAAAGTTAGATCGATGAAACTTGAAATTCAGAGTGATTTCGAATATGTTATTGTGTGTGAAAAATTTTAATTCGATATATCAAATAGAACTAGAGTTTTAGGGAGGTCAAAAATGTCTTGAAATGGTTCGTGTAAATATAGCTTTGTGCACTTACGGCTGGTGAGAACTTGCCTACGCGCTACCGTGTTCATTGGTTTCTATTCGCTACAAATTAGATAAACATTTTTCAAACTATTAAAATTTAATAAATCTATGGAAACCCAAATAAATTAAAATAAATTTTAAAATTGTAACAACTGAAGTCACATTTAATGTGCATTTGATTGATATCAAATATACTTGTATTATTAAAGTAGCAACTTAACCCTAATTTTTAACAAAAAGCGACCACGAGCGTTCTACTTGCTGATTTTTCTTTTAATCAATTCAAAATTTAAAAAGGAATAAAAAATTCCAATACTATTTTTTTACCAAATGCCGGCGTCACTGTGAAAAGTTGAAATTAATGAAAGTAATACGTAAGATACATGTATAAATTTTGTATTTGTAGTATTCTCTAAGCACAATTGATGCATAAAAAAAAATTATAACATTTTTTTAGATAAAGAAAAAATATTGACAAATATGATATTTTAGAATGAATACGTAGACTGAAATCATATATTTATAAAATTTATTATTTATTTTTATCAATTTCTAGCATTGAAGCCGTGATTTAATCAAAAAATAGTATTTGAATTTTATATTTTATTTTAAATTCTGCATCGATTAAAAAAAAAACGCCGTGAGCAGCGGGGCCCCATCACGGTAGTCGAATTTTCCCCTTCATCTTCGGTATTGAATGTCTACAAGCGAAATGTGATTGAAAGTCTACAACCGAATTGTCATTCTGTTGGTTTCAAAACTGGTGATGAGTGTTCGGCTGATCGAGGCTTTAAAAAAAGGTTTTAAGTATTTAAGGGCTGTATCTCAGTAAATTTCAATTTTGTGCCGAAAACAGGTAGCAGAAAAAAAGCCAACACAATTCGTACGAGGACATTCCTGCCCATGTTTATCCGCTAATTACCTTTATGTTTTAGTTTTAAATATTAAAAAAGGACCTTAAATAGTAAACTGGAAGGCCTTTATAAAGATATTTTTTCTTTCCAAAAAAATCCAAAATTTCTATTTTATAAATACTAAAAATTCAAAATTCCTAATTTATAAATAAATAGTGACTTTAATAACATTTTTAAATTACTTAATATGTATGTATTTCATTTGTCATAAAAGTAAGTTCACTTTTTTTTAAATTTTTTAAAATTACTATTCGCCTACTTGTATTTAGAATAAACATAATGCTTTTAAAACACATTTAACAATAGCATTCAATTCCGATGTAAAAATGGGAGAAGTGGGGGGAAAAGTGATGTGGACTGCCTACAAGGTAGTAGCTGGATACTAACTGAATACACGTACAAAATTTCAGCCCTCTAGGTTTCCTTATGGAGTCTCTAGACGTGTTAGAAAACAAGCAAAAAAATTAAGGAAATATTGGCGTAAAAATCGTGGGGGTAAGGGTTAAAAGTTGAAACCTCCAAAAAACAGTGTCTGGCTATTAGCTTAACCTGTACACCAAATTTCAGCCCTCTAGGTTTATTTGGGGAGATTTTGACCCGAACGAAACTGTTAAAAAACAAGAAAAATCATGTTCTTTTGGGTATAAAAATGGTGGGGGTAGGGGTTAAAAGTCCAGACCCCCAAAAGGCACCCCTTTGATACTAACTCAATCCGAATACAAAATTTCAGCCCTCTAGGTTTATTCGGGTGACCTGTGCGAGTGGTACAAACTTCGAAAACGTCGAAAATGCATGAAATTGTAGCTTAAAAATGAGGGGGGTGGGGGTAAAATATTAAAACCTCCAAAAAGCACAACCTAGGTACGAACTTTATCAACACACCAAATTTCAACCCTCTACGTTAATTCTGGGAGGCTGGGGGCCTGTTAGATCCAGCGAAAATCGTTTTTCCCCCCTCTACTCCCACCATATCATCCTAGGAAGCTGAATTTTGGATATGTTGTAGATAATTGACCGAAACATTATTTAAAACCGGTTTGAAAAAGTTTTATTGCTTTCCCGCCCCCCACCACCCCCTTAAAGGTCGTGTCAGAAAAAAAATTTGCCCAAAATTTGACCCCACTTTTATAGTATGAGGTGCCTCGAAAATGAGCCCCATTTACCAAATTTCATCTCTTAACTTCCATAGGGGGGCCCTACACAAATTAAAAGGTGGCGGGAAAATATATATATATATATATATATATATATATATATATATATATATATATATATATATATATATATATATATATATATATATATATATATATATATCAGACATTTTTTTTTCTACATATTCGTGTTCTACGGGTCCGAAAACGGATAGCGCCCCTACTCTCGCCTCTCGCAGCTCTTATCGTATAGACTGTATAAGTCTAATTTTTCGGAGAAAATTCGACTAAAAAAAACAGCCACTAGAACGCTCGTGATCACTTTTTCAATTTCTATGCATATTTTTAAGGGTAAGTTCCTAGCCTATATTCACTTATTATTACACGAGAGGTTTGTATTTTTTCGAGTAAATTTGGGTTTATCTAATGGCAATTTGTTTCCTAGCAATTTAACGAGAAGAACTGTCAACTAACAAAAACGCGACAGCGAAGCTGAAGCGTTTTTGTTAGTTGAGAGTTCTTCGAGTTAAATTACTTTTAGGAAAGAAATTTGAGTTGTAGAAAACACAAATTTATTCAGAAAAAATTTAAAACTCAAGTGTAATACGGTAAGACAATTTAACGAATAAAATAAATTAGTATAATTCATATTATTATTTAATACATTGTTACCATGGTTCTGAAATTAGTTAAATTTACCAATACGAATTTTTGTTTAGTTTTTATCGTGTTTACCTACAGTGAAATGATCAATGAAATGTTTTGTACCATTTTTTGCGCTGTAAAAATCTATCCTAACTTTTTTTCCATAGTAAAAGTGAAAAAACTACAATATTCTTATGGGACTTAATACATATGAGTTAAATTGTCTATGATAAATAGACATTATTCTGGTTATTGATTCTGATCGCACGTCCATTATTACTCCAAATCGGTTACGAGATCGCCATAGAAGTTTTCACCTCAGTTGTGTAATCTTAAACACACTCAAAATTTTTCTTTCGAAACCCATCAACAGTTTGAGCTCCAAGTTTTAGATGTGGTTATCATTCTCTTCCTGCGAGACTGCTAATACGCTACCTTTTAATAGCTGTAAATGAGAGAGAAAATATAATGAAACCATAATATATATAGTTTTAATATAAAGGCAATCATTTGCTGACTATATAGACATGAATATACATGGCACAAAGTTTGATCGATTGCCGAGATTGTGTAAATTCTCTATGTTGAATGTATTTCTAATTATCATTGTATTCTGTTTGAGTGAGGAAGAGAACAAAGAAAAACCGGAAATGGATGTAAAATGTAACCAGGGAAATGTTATTCGTATTGTATGTACATTGTATCTATGTTTTCTATATCTATGCGAGGGAAAAATCACATGAAATATATATTTTGAAACCTATTTTACCATCCATTAAGTGTATGTTACACATGGACAATTTTTTTTGTAATTAATTTCGATCATTGTTATACGAAAATTTTCCGAAAAGGACGTCAAATAAATGAATCCGGACCTTTGCAACTATCATCAAGTTTCACCGTAGGGGATTAGTTATTACAGGATTATTAATTGTTGATTTTATATACTATTTGGAATTTACTCTTCCGTTTGATACATCGTCAGTTAATTAAGGATGTATTATATGTTAATGAGAAAGGATTGTTACTCCTCTAATGGTTAATTAATGAAATATCTCAATCGAAATAAGTTCACCAAAGCATGAATGAGTAAAATTTAAATCAATTTTAAAAATTGATGTAGTTATTCTAGTTTGAACAAGCCTACATGTTATCGAAATAAGAGTTTGAGAAATTTAGGCTCTGGACCAAAATATACATTTTTCATTGTATTAACGGCAAAAATTATTATCATATTACATGGGTCAGAATCAGGGGCAGATCCTGTCTTTTTTTTACTAGTGCTTAAGGTCTACTAATTAGAAAGAGGGGAAGTGAGAAAATCCTTTTTCTGTTTCCGTCGTCACCGATATTTTGTAGTTAAATATCGGTGACGACGGAACAGTCAGCCACATTTTGTAGTTAAATGAATTTTTAAAACGGCGATGCTTGAGTCAGAATCGCTCCAAGACGCAAAAATTGTAGTTACATTTTTTTTTTTTTTACAAATTTTAAAAAAACTTTCATTTTAAATTTCAGCATTTTATCATTTAAATTTACGGTATTTAATGTATTAAAAAATTTTAGTAGACTTAATGACATCTTCAAATTAAAAACAAAAATACCCCTGTCGCAACATCTGCATAAGCTAGCGAATTTTCATTTATAAAAATCCGTTTTTCTGTGATTTTTCACCCTTCTAAGTGATCTTCTCTTCTTTCTAATGGAGTAAATAAATGTCGCAAAATTTTTTTAACTTGAAACAATTTTGGCAAAAAACTAATTTTTGTCACTAAAAATTACCAAAAAAACCATGTTCCAGGCATGCGACATGGCTGGCTAACGAACTTATCCAACGGCGTGGGACTAAATACAAATATAATACATAAATTTTAGTGAATATTATTTTCTGTTTGTAGGGACCTCAAAACAAATTTCTACCATAGTCTTGGGCTCAAATCGCATCATGAGAGTGGCTGTAATAGCTAAATTCCATTCTGGAAATTCGCTAAAACCACCCATGAAACCTATAAGTCTAGCAAGTACTTAACACATTAATATTTTTTGTATATATCAACATCTAAAAACATTTCAGTCCCTTTTTGACAATCTTGCCAGAACTTAAACATTTTTTTAATTTTTTTTTATTGTTAAAATCGAAACGTTATTTTGAAGACAGTTAAAATTACTATATTTTACACCCAAATATCAACACAATCACCCCCTAGTAAATTACCCCTAGACTTGATGCTAGAAAATTGAGAAAAAACAGGTCATATAGATTTTTTTAATTTAGATTTTATTTGGAATGATTGAGTTACGAAATTCAAAAGGACATTTTAAAAATGTGTGTATTCGCTATGAGCTTTTGTCTGGAGGGAATCCAGCTCCTCAAAATCGGCTCCAGCGCTCAAGATGGACAGAACATATCAGTTTATCAGGACGGCATTTGTACATAATTTTAATATTTTCTTTAAGAAATAGTATTTTGTTCTAAATACTTGTTTGATTTTTTCAAGGCGAGTATTTATTACGATTTCTATTTACCAGCTTCTACAAAATAAAAAAAAATCCTTTGTAACACTACTATCAAACGTTATTTAATTTTGAAATTAAAAAAAAAATATATAAAAGTTACTTCTTATATGCTTTTTTGGGTTAATTATTGGAAAATATCCTATTTTCCGACTTTTTTGAGGTAAAATGAGCAGATGTAGGGTTTTTACTAAACAAATTTCAGCTTTTTAATATATTTTCGCCTTAAAATATTTAATATTTTTAAAAATGTATGATAGAATTTGTCAAAATTTAAAATTACTTGTTTTGTTTTCAAAAAAAAAAAAAAAAAAAAAATGAAAGTGCAAATTTATTTACGAGTAAAATGCTGTGTTTATACATAATAATTATAACAGTATTGTCATTTGGATAAAAAATTACGTAAATATATTATTGTTTGAATATGACTTAACGTAATTTTTATGCGATTGTAGCAAACTCTTATTAATTTTAGTAAGGTGTAAACATAATTAAAATTCTGACCGTATTACATAAAACAAATTTTCTTGGTAATTTTCCTATAAAAAAATGGAATAGATAGATTATAAAGATTTACTCAACTGAAAGAAATAGAATATAACTGAATCGTTAAACTGGATTAAAAAAATCATGACACGTCACTTATAAAGCTGTTTTTTTTAAATGTAGCATCGCAAAAAATGAGACAGAAAAAAAAACTGTGAGTGCGAGTGTAATAAAAAATGATTTCTTCCAACACATTTTCTAAATTTTCTCAAAAAGTAATTAATTTAGAGCAATGGTGTAAAAACATTTTTTAAGCCTATTGCCTTTTACGTTGGCTTGGTGTAAAAAAATTTGAAAAATTGCTTAATTCTGGCAAAAAACTCATTTTGTTGACAAAAAATACCCGAAAAACCTACTTCTGGGCATCCGACGTGTCTGGTTAACAAACTTAGTCGAGCCAATCTAGTCTTTAGTATGCACACAAAATTTCATAAGCATTAAACTTTTCTTTCAAGAGTTATTGCGCGGGTACATATATATATATATATATATATATATATATATATATATATATATATATATATATATATATATATATATATATATATATATATTAGTGAATATCATTTTCGTATTCTAGAGGCCTCAAAACATATTTCTGTTCTAGTCTCGGCTTCAGATTGCGTCATGAAAGCGGCTGTAATAGTTGAATTTCGAGTTTTCGAAATTCGTTAAAAATTGTCAAATCAAGCTGTTCGGAAATAATTTCAATGAGAATGATTGGTTGAGTTCGAGTAATTTAAACGCAATTTGGGAGAAGGTTGAAAAAATTCTTCGTTAAACGAAATATCTTTAAGAAATATGATTGATGTGATAAAAGTTTCTTGTTAGTGGTTATATTGTTTAATTTTGATAAGAATGAAAAGAGTGTCTTCGAAAACCTATAATTCACTTCCAATTTCATCATTATATCATTTTATTTACGATTTTTAAACATCATCAAATTAAAAAAATTCTTTTTTTCTCTCAAACCAAAATAGCTAAAAATGGTTTAAGGCGATATTGCCATGTGACGTTTCAAAATTTTCGAATTTCTTTTTAACATATATTTTAAAAGTAAAATACATTGAGAGTGTAATGTAAAAACTGTAGACCGAAATTCAAATTACATACTTACGAAGTTATAGTATATAGAGGAGCGTATAGCGAAATAGTGTTAGCGCTCTAAGAAAATGAACCTAACGAAGAAACGCAAGGGTTAGTCTATGAATCAGGTGTAGCTGATGTCAGTAAGTATCAGGGAACGGAGTACATTGATCCCTAACAGTGTTGGAGTGCATAATATTTTTGAGGGGGAAGGAGGCAAAAAATTTACTGTTTTGTGGAAAATATATCTGCTCTGACCTAGATATACATATACTTATAAAATAAAACGTGAATAAGGTAATTTTTGGTTTCTCGAGGTCTCAAAACAAATTTCTGTCATAATCTTAGGTTCCGATTTTTTCATGACACCAGCTGTAACAGATGAATTTCCATTTTGGAGAAAAAAAAGTAAAATAAATTTTGAGGGTCTGTAACTTTGTGACTGTTTGTAATACGAAAAACTTGTAAGGAACTTTTTTGTAAAGTGTCAGTTGGACTACAAAATTCTTATTTAACTTTTTGTCCTATCTTTAATAGTTTAGCTTAAAAATGTAAAAAAAAAGTAAAATTTCAATAAATTTAAATTTTTAGGTTCTGTAGAAAGTGAAATATTGGTGATAGAAATTTGTCTCAATGAAATTTTTTGTCCAAAATTTAATACTTAATAAGGTACTTTGAATCATTTTATGAAAAAATAATTTCTTCATAGTTTGCAGGAGTAAATAATATAAAAAAATGTTTTTCCTGTGTTATTTAAATGGGAAAACTTTAGATTCGATGATGCACCTCTAAAAATTGGAATTTTGAGCTGCGCTTTGGTGAGAATGTTTTTTTAGGCGTATCCTACGATATTTTGAGCGGAGAGATTTTTTTTTGGCACACCCTAATGTGACATGCATGCATCAAGTATGTATTTAACTAAATATAAGTACTTGTTTTATTTGTAGATTCAGTATGCATCGTGCGCGATTACTTGTTGCTATGGCAACAAAAACTACCTCTTACCACCAGTAGAAAGAAAACGACGAACTTGTTCTGACTTGGTCACTGTCATTATTGTCACCGGTGAGTACATCCAATGAATCTGCTAACCAGAAAGAAGACAGCGATATTGCGAAAGAACAACCGACTCTTTCGATATCTTCACCATCTGCAATTAATCAAGTACTTCAAGAAATTGACGTAAACAGTACCCTGAGTATGGTTAGTAATGTTAAACCGATAACTGAATGCAACCAAAGGAAATATTACATTTCACCCATGTACTCAGACCAGAGTGACTTTGATGATTCCGACCATGATCCGGATTTTGTTCCTGATTCGCAAAGTAAAACCATCAGTTTGCTTCGAGATCGAACAACAAAATCGTTAAGTAGCTCTTCATCAAGTAGCTCTTTTTCCAATAGTTCTTCATCGAGTAGCTTGGATGATAGATTTGTGGATAATTTAAGTCTCATTGCTGGAACCAATGGGTTGATTATTGAATCAAATGTTTATTCGGAAGAGCAAAACAATAATACTAAGGGCAAAAAGAGGGTACGTAATGTAGAAACCTGGAAACACAAGGTAGCCAAACGACTTCACAATACCGGCAAAGCGTATGAATCGGTGAGTAAAAAACAAGTACCTGCAAGGAAAATGGGTCCGACGCGTGGCGAAAAATCCAGGTTAAATTGTCGTTTAAAAATAGACGAGACATCAAGACAGGACATTTTCAACAAGTATTGGAATTTGGGAGACTTACAAAAACAAAAAGAATTTATAATTAGACATACTACAGACATTAAACCAAAATACAGATACTCGTCTACTCAAAATTTTCGTAAACTAAACACTGCATTTCATTTTCAAGTAAATGACAATTACATTAGAGTTTGTAAAACATTTTTTAAAAATACTCTTGCAATAAACGACAGACCAATTGCTACAGCATTATCAAAAAAAGAGTGTGGTTTTATACAGAAAGAATTACGCGGAAAACATGGTAAACAACGTACTGTGGAATCGGAGGTCTATGAAGGAGGAGGAAAATTTTATAAATGCTATACCAGGCGTCGAATCACATTATCTTAGAGCCCAGATCTATTCCCAGTCACGAGAATACATCCAATTTGACAATTCTTTAGCCGATTTATACCGAGACTACAAAAATAAATTTATAGAATAAAACTTATATTTGCGTCTGCATCTACTTTTAACCCCATTTTTAATAAAGATTTTAATATTTCCTTCCACACACCAAAAAAAGATTAGTGTGACCTTTGTGAAACTTTCAAAAATGCTAATGAGGATGGAAAACAAAGTATTGTTGAGGCGTACGAAAAACACTTAAAAGAAAAAGAATTGTCCAGAAAAGAGAAAGAAAAAGACAAGAAGACTAAAATAGATTCCACAATAGTTGCTGTATATGATTTGCAAGCCAATACCAAAGGGTCAAATTTCTTTATTTTATTATAAAAGTAGAATTAACTGTTTTAATTTTACTGTAAGCGACTTATACGCTAAAAATGCTGAATGTTACTCTTGGGACGAAACGGAGGGAAAACGGGGTGCGAATGAGATTGGGAGTTGTATTCTGAATTATGTGGAACAAATTATACAGGCTAATCCTGGTAAAGAACTAGATTTTATATTTTATTCTGATAATTGCTGTGGACAGCAAAAAAATAAGTAGGACCTCCTTACAGCTTATGCTTTCGCAGTACAAAAAATGAATGTAAAAAGTATAACCCATAAATTTCTAATTCGCGGTCATTTTCAAAACGAGGGTGACAATGTGCATAGTGTAATTGAAAAGCGAGTAAGGCGCTTCGTTAAATCTGGTCCAGTGTATGCCCCACAGCAATATATCACATTAATTCAGACCGCTAAAAAGACAGGAAAACCGTATAGGGTGACCGAAATGACTTATGATAAATTTTATAATCTTAAATTACTTCAAGAAGAGTGGGGTAATAACTTTAATATGAATGAGAATAGGAACCAAGTAAAATGGCATGACGTTCAGGTGTTTCGTTTTGAAAAAGAACATCCATTTACCTTTTTTTACAAAAATTCTTACGAAGATGATGATCACCAAAAAATTTTCGTACGTAATTTACGACGAACTGGAAACCAAACTTTATTATTTGCTAATGGTTTGACACAAGAATACACAAGCAAGATACCTTTAACTGAAAATAAGAAAAGGGACATAAAAGAATTACTCGAGAAAAATATAATACCTAGAAATTATTGTGCAACTTACCATAGGGATTTGACTGATTAAAAATAAATTAACAGTATTAATATTATATACTTGTATACTCATTAAAATTTCATTGTGATTTTCAGACTGATTAAAACTAAGTACTAAGTTTTTTTTTTTTTGTTTTTTTTTTTAAGGTAGGTTCTATTAAGTGACCACGAATCTTAATTACAATTACACCAGTAATTGACTAATTAAATATAAGGATAAATATTATTATTTTATTTTGTTTTCCTTGTTTTGGAAGGGTTATTTTGTTAAATGTTGATTAAGTACAAAATGTTAAGAATAAATAGTGTATTTTGTTATCTGTATTTGGAATGACTGTTTTTGTTTTGGAAAGTTTATTTTATTTTACAAAATGTTTCAACTCGTTTAGTTGCAATTATAAACGTAATAAAGAATAAGAACGTAATCTGGTTTTATTTATTAATATCCTAACCGAAGATTTAAAGAGATCGTATTAAACGTAAATAAAATACCGGGAATTAGTTTTGAAAATTGTTGTAAGTCCAAAAAATAACTGATAATCGTAGAAAAAATTAATAAATAAAATTGTAGTAACACAAAATATTTCAAAAATAATGATATAACTAAAAATAATATTTCATTTTGAACATTTTGTTTGGAACAATACAGTCTTAACTCAAAATTCTTAAATAATTTCACTATCAGTAATTTTTTTAATTATTGGCGAAAAGATAATTGCTTAAAGGGCATAGCCGGGTAAGATAGGGAAAACGGCCCTTGACGCAAAATTGATTGTTTTTATAGGAAATAATACTTCTTAGCCCCAGATACATTCCTGCCAAATTTCAACCTTCTGAGGCTAATAGTTTATGAACACACAAACAGACAAAATTTTTCAAAAAAATTTTTTTTTACGAAATTACTGAGCCGATTTATTTGAGTTTAATATATATTGTGTACCCACCTTAGGCAAAGTAATAAAAAAAAAATTAACGTTATATCCCTATATTATACTAATTTTTTTAAATTTTTAAATTTAAGTAAATTTTTTTTTGGCACTTACGAGTTAGCGACACCCACCATTTTTTGTTCAATAATATGTCTCTTAGTACTCTATAACATATATTTTTACGGAAAAATTTTAGTTGGTAGAACATAGTAATATTTCAATACAAATGCATGTCATGTTCGGTACTACATATATTACTTATGTATAAAAAGGACAATAAAGTAAAGCATCTGCCGGATTTCTAAAACACAGTAGAACTCTGAGGAGTGCAATAAAATGTTCTCTTCCCCCCTGAGTTGCAGTTCTTGGAGTTCCTGTGACGGTCTAAAAAAATTTATATTTTGACTTGTTATAAAAAATATGTTTTAACTTGTTAAAAAATAATTTTCAAGGTTAATTTTACCATGAATCTGAATATTTGAATGAAATCAATAAAATTATCGCAACATACTTACTAATTAAAATTACATCTAACTCAGCAAAAATTTAGAAACTTTATTTAAATAAAGATAATCATAATAACAATAATACGTCTTAAGTGTTATATTGCTTTAATAATAATAAGTATTAACTTAATAGATTGAAGCAAAAACTTCAACAATGTATAGTAACGACAACAGTCCGGCTAAAACTTGTTGTAGTTATAAAAATATGTAGGTAAATTACATGTAGGTACATATAACTAACTAGAACATACCCTCTCACTTGATGTTTTTGTTGCACTTCTTGAGGAGGTGCAGAAAGTGGATTTTTTCTGTAATAAAATTACATACGTCCATAACAACGAGAAACAAGCTTAGACAAATGTCTAGCTTTATCTGCTGTTTGTCTTCTTTTGTTAACACGATGACGGGTCATGGGGAATGATAACGAAATGACCAACTGGTATACTATTTTGACAGCTAATAAACTTTGTATGAAATTGTTGACGTCGTAATACGTGGTGTATGAGCTAATAAAGTTTCACTTGACGTCTTACAAAGAAAAAAACTCTAACAAAAGAGAAATCAATATCTATTTTGTTTTATTAATAAAAAAAGACAAACGACAGATAATGTAAATTTAAACTAGTTTATCGTAGTTATGAACGTATGTAATTGTATTATTTTAGAAATAGGGTAGATATTTTACTTTATAGCCCTTTTTATACATAAGTAATATATGTAGTACCTAACATGGTATGCATTTGTATTGAAATATTACTATGTTCTACCAACTGAAATTTTTCCATAAAAATATATGTTATAGAGTACTAAGAGACATATTATTGAACAAAAAATGGTGGGTGTCGCTAACGCGTAAGTGCCAAAAAAAAATTTACTTAAATTTAAAAATTTAAAAGAATTAGTATAATAAAGGGATATAAGGTTAATTTTTTTTTTTTATTACTTTGCCTAAGGTGGGTACACAAGGGCTCAGTAATTTCGTAAAAAAAAAAAATTTGAAAATTTTTGTCTGTTTGTGTATTCATAAACTATTAGCCTCAGAGGGTTGAAATTTGGCAGGAATGTATCTGGGGCTAAGAAGTATTATTTCCTATAAAAACAATCAATTTTGCGTCAAGGGCCGTTTTCCCTATCTTACCCGGCTATGCCCTTTCATTTAAAAAACACATAAAGCATTCATTTTTTTGCACCTATAATAGGAAGTGATTAATCAGATTTTCGTTGATTCTGAAAAATGATCTATTTTGAGTTACAACACTATTGTATTATTAGTGCGATATATGTACCAAACTTTTAATTTCATATATGTTGCGTAGTAACGTCAAAGTAAACAAAGTAGTTTGTATTTTGTTTTCATCGTTTGTACATATATAAATATTTAATGAAATTAGAGATAGATTAAAAATTGTATTCTTTTAATTTAAAATTTATATTCAATTTTATTTAAATCAAAAAGGAAAAAAGTCGTAGAAAAAGTATCGTACTCAACTCGCTTGCAACGGCTATTACTCACTCAGATGCATTACGACACTCGCCTCGTAAACTCGGCTCGTGTCGCAATTTCATCTTTTTGAGTAATAGCTATCATTACCAGCTTGTTGAATAATAAACTAGGTAATCTTTTTCCAATGAAAAAAATCACAGTTTAAAAAAAAAATTAAAGTCCACAATTTTTTCATTTATTAATATAAATGCTTAATCCTAGTTCGGGCGATAGAGATAAATCTATAAAACATAAATATGGTTGATTTTTTCATTTCAGGTCATTACAAATGGCGATACACTGCCCACCACCCACTCATGTTTTTTTTTTCAGGAGTCCACTTTGACCCAAAAAAACAAAAACAAAACATTGTAATATTGAGTAAGAAAAAAGGCGCAAATAGAAATATATAAAAAACATGTAAAGATTGTATTTTATTTTGATACAGAAAAAAATCGTGAAATTTTTACTATGCAAATGGTAACATTCCTTTCTGAAATACGACTGATTCGACAGAAGTCTCTTTCTTAATGGGCTTACATTCCCAATTTTGGCGGAAATGCATAAAATAACTTCGAAAATCTTATTATTTTATTTACGGTGTTTAAGGACTATTCATAATACCTTTTTGATTCGATGCTCTCCCTATTTTTTGTGCTAAAAATTTTTTTTTTCATTTTCTATATTGTTAGGTAATATTTTTTATACACTATTAAACAGTAGTGTTGTATGAATATGTATTATGTATGCATAAACTAAACAATTAAAAATCATATTTCATTTCCACTAAACTACACTGAAAATTATCAAAAACCAAAAAGCTATTATGAAAATTCAATAATAGTACAAACAAAAAGGTATATTTAACATTTAATCATTAATAATCATGCGGCTGTGGCAAAGTGGTAAGTGTATTTTTTATACAGGATGTTAAAAAAGGCTAAATAATTTAGAAGCACCTAGTATTCGTAAGAAAATTATTTAACTGAAAATCAGTGAAATATGTTCTTAGAGTAAAATATAGAGTTCTTAGAGTTAAATACTTCGGAAACTAGATATAACGGAAGTGTTACAAAGGGAATCGAAGTAAAAACGAATATTCTGTTTCATTTTTGATGGACGTAGAGCCGGGATATTTGTATGAGAGGTGCGCATGTAGTAATAGGAAAAAAGAAGACGAATCATCTTTTTCTCACTTCCAAATCGAATTCTCCAAATTTTTGCCTTCGCATACAATTTCATTATAATATAAAACAGAAACAAAAACGGAATCAGAAGTTTTAATTCTTACAAAACTTCCGCGGTTACTCATCACTACTTGGAACTCACCATATAGTGACACCGGTCTTTTAAAAGTAGAAATACCTTTAAAATTATAAAAAAAAACTGATTTTTTTTTCATAAAATGTTAGTAAAACATCTAGAGAATATTCTCCCAAATTTTCAGAACGACATTCGAAATCCTTTACATGTTTTAGCCTTTGCGAATGCAAAATGCGTTTGCGAGTGTGAAATAACATCAGTGGCTTATTCACATGCCTGCGTGATGTATATAAATCTGTATATATATCCCACTGTGTGTCGAAGTAGTTTCGTTTTGATTATTACATATACTGAAATTTTAAACACGTTGTTCTCGAAACAACATTTTTACAACCGGCCGGTGTTCTCACTCAAAAATTACTCGACAATTTTTTTTGAAATGACGGGCTCCTGGGCACAACAAAAAATTTTTAAAGATTTTTTTTCCCAATATGCAGTTGACCAGCAAAAAAAAACCTCACACTTTGTCCGAGCCCGCTTTTTAGACGCGCCCCCCCGGACCATTGATTCACTTGCCCCCTCTCTCTCGCCGGCTCTGCTTCTATGTGAACTAAACTTATAATAAGTCATATCCGTCCAAAAAAATTTTTTTTTTTGCAATTCCGGGGCTAAAAGACATGATTTAGTCCCTCATAATAATAGGGAGTAAAGTGCCACTTTTAGTCCCAAGGGACTAAAAAATTATTTTGCTCCCGCTTTTAAACCAATCAGCAAGCATAATTTACAGAAATTTAACTTAAATAGCGTTGCTAGGTAATTGAAAATAATAAACAAATTCAAACTTGTGGATAAAGACAAACAGTTATATTGTATTGTACAATCCGATTAATTTATCCAAAGTATACTTGATAGAATATTATTACATACAATTGGAATGATATTTAAGTAATTTTTTTAATCTTTATAATTTTAAATTATCGGGAATTTCAAAAAATAGTATATACACCACAGGACTAAAGTCTTTTTTTTCATCCCTCGTCTGATTTGTTGCCCTCGGGCCTTTCTTCACACTCGGGATTAAAACTCACACTTTAATCCCTTAGTGTATAACATACTATTTAATGTAAAAATAAACAGAAGTTTCATTAAAAAAATTTTCTCAATTTTTTATTTCTTTGATTATTTTTGGTTCATCAACATTCTACTTATTATGTTTTATACATAATTGCGGTGATTAGAACGCCAGCCATTTTTATAAATATTGAAAAAAAAAATATGTTACAACATTTTAAGGTATAGTAATAAATAGAATGCCAATTTTTCCTTGTTAAAAAATTTTCCGAAATAGCCTTTATTTTCGCCTGTCTGAAAGGTATTTCTCCCCTTGAGTGGAGTTGAATTTTTAGAAATAATGTAACATATTTTGTGGTACCTCTTTAAATATTCAGTATGTTATATCGAGTGGTTTCATCCCTTTATTTGAACAAAGTGAAAATAATATTCTATATACAATTATATGTATGGAAGTGTTGTTATAAACTATTCTTCGGGTACTTTTAACTTATTCAAAAAGAGTTTACATATACATACATACGTATAGTGATTATTATTGGACACTGTTTTTATCTCTCTGTATGTATCATTTTTTGATGGACGTAGGTATTGATGAAAAACAAAGGTACATTGAACATTCCCGATAGATTATAAGTTGTGTGTCTATTATTTTCGAATTAAATAAAAGTCTGGCTATGTCAGTTTATATTTTAATCAATTTGTTTTTTACAAACATAAAACAAAAAGTTGCAATACTGATAATACAACTATTGGCAAACAATTTGAAATGGTTTCTAAATAAAAATTCTATACATAGTCGGTGGGTACGTAAAACAATAGAAACAGGTTTTGGGGGTTTTCGAATTCTCCCACAGATGCAGCTTTACGCCTACCTAACCTACTATGAGCATTAAATTTTTGTGACGTAATTTGATCACTTATTTCAGCTGTCTTATTGGCCTCCACCAATTTTTGACAATTACAATTTTAATTGTTACCATTCACATCTCAAAACTCATTTTTGTACCCAAATTTCATAATTTTAATGAGTGGCGTCCTTAAAAATGGAGTCCTGTTATCAGGGACAGATTAACCTTAAGTGCCGCCCCTAGGCACCGTCAAAAATAAGAAAATCGTAAATTTTCCTATCTTTTTTTGACTTTCCTGTAAAAAAATTACTGACGAGTAAAAAAAGAAAAAAAAACTAAATTTACAACTTTTGCCGCCCCTAGGCCATGGCCTACCTTGACCTATTGGGTAATCCGGCCCTGCCTGTTATTCTATTTTAAGAGTGATTGTAGCAATGAAGACGTCAAAACGCAGAGGAATTGCTTTGTATAAAGGTATACATTAGCGCATACTTGTTGGAGTTTCCGTGCAGTCATATTTCGTTTTTATAATCCATAATTAATCAAAATACAGGTTATGATTTTTTGATTGTACCGTCACGCAATCTAGGAAATATTCTTGAAAAAAAAAATTGCCAAGTGCATGTTGGACAAGCATCAAGTCTGGGTTCCTTAGTAGGTAGAATTTTTTTATTACGCTTTATCATAAAAGTACATAAATAAAGACAGCTAGCTGGAGTTACCCTTGCTTCGCCCATACAATGATAACCAGAATATTTTGGGAATGTTCTGGCCAGTCTCGGCCACTTCTGCACTCGATTCCCAGCTGCTTCAACGACTTCTTATAAGAAGTCTATTCTAACCTAATCTCTACAATTCCAAACCGAAACCTTATTCATGTTTGGGGAATAGAGTGGAGTTATAGCGACACGCACAGACAAACCACGCTTACATTTATATGAAATCATCAATTGACTTAAACTGTAGGGAACGTGACAGTCGAGCGGACATTTATTTCTTTGGAACTCTAAAAGAAGAAAACATTTACTTATACCTACTTGAAAATATAAACCGTTTACTGTTTAAATAAAAAATATAATTTTCTTTGTCAAGTAATTCCAGTCAAAGATAATTACTAATATAAGAATTAGTTGTGGATATTTTTATTTTATTTTACAATTAGTCACAATTAAGCTAATCGAATACATAATTATTACTTTAGAATCTTATAAATTATACATTAAAAAAAACCCGATGTTAAATAATAGTCAAAGCAAAATCGATGTTTGTGTAGGCATAATGATATTAGATTTGTAATTAAAATATTAACTATTAATATGTTTAACATTGAAGTCAAATTTGTGATTGTGTTTATTAGATTGGTCTTGGGCATATTCCTGGTACAAATATACGTAAAATTTTCATGATTCATGAACCTAGCTTTTAGAAGGATATACAATATTTGATATCTATCCATCTATCATACGTGAAGCTTTTGTAGGTCATATATACGTAATTACCCAGAAATCAGTAAAAATGTACTGTTTTTATTAGTGGTGGAGAACTATCGATAGTTTTGATTATCGAAAACAAAACTATCGATAACAAAACAATTAAAAACAGGTATAAACAATGAAATTTTTTAAATCTCTGTTAAGGGTATTATTAACTATTGTATAAAGAATTAAAAAAGATATTATTTATATTTTTTTTTTAAATATATTTTTCATGGGTCAAAAGTACCCAAATTTGAGATTTTTCGAACCTTTAAAAATTCATATTTCTAAAAATATTAACTTTATCGTGAAAAGCCATAGGACCTTTTTTATTTGTATTTCAATAAAGAATATAAAAAAAATTTGTTCGGTTGAAAAATAACAATTCGTTGCAGTTGTTTAAACAATTTCGGTTTAAACAATATGGCCCCGGGTTGCCCCATGGCAACATGCATTTATACCATCAGTAGAGCAATTTGAACAGGATTGCATAAAAAAATTGAGGTGGAATAGCTTTCGGTACTCATGCGCCGATACCTCCTGGACTAGTTATAAAATGAAATTTAATGACAAAAGAAACAATTAGATAAAAATGTCAGTTCATCCAAACCATTACATAAATAAAGTATAGCCAAGAAATTTTTGTGTATTAAAGTTTTTGTCGGCAAACTTGCAATAATATTGCAGGCAATAAAGGGCTGTTTGTTTTCTAAATTGTATGTTTCATATTTATTCAATATTTATCTGCTGTTTTCCGGCAATATCTCTTTTTCATCTATAATTTTAACTATAAAACTCGCAAAAAAGCATTCTTAGTTAATTTTTTAAAACTAAAGTTCAAGAAATCTTTTTCAATAAAATGTTTGTTAAAATTATTAAAATTTCTTAGGAGGTATAGCATGTTCGAAAAAGTGGGATTTTAGATAAATACAATCTGGATCAGTGTTGGGCAAGATATCGAATTTCATTATCTAGATAACAGATAATAGATAACATAATTTAAAATATCTAGATAAAGGTAACAGATAATTAAACCGTTATCTAGATAAAATTTTAGATAACAAATAAGATAATCTTTACAAAAATAATGCACGAGTTCAATGTTTATCAAAAACCGATCCGCGGACCGGTGCCGGACCACGAAGGTATCTGGCGCGCAGAAAGATGTGTGAATTACAACAAATGACAAAAATATTTAAGGTGAATCGATCAGTACTGACAAATTTGTGACAAATGAATTATTAAGTCTATTTTTAGTCTAATTTTCTCCAAAAATTTAGACTTATACAGCCTATACGATAAGAACGGCGAGAGGCGAAAGTAGGGGCGCTATCCGTTTTCGGACCCGTAGAACACGATTCTGTAGAAAAAAAACTCAGTCAACATTCTGATGTCTTAATGAATTCATAAAGAATTCAGATTTCTGATTTGGACGTCAGAAAACAAGAAAGATATCTTTATGAATTCATAAAGATATCTTATGCGTCGATTTAGGAACAGTTTATGAAGTCTTAAATATGATGTCTTAAAGAATTCTTTTTTCTGACTTCAGAATTGCGATGTCTTAAACAGCTCATATTTCTGAAGTCTGAAAAAAGATATCTAAATTGAAAATTTATTATTAAGAAGTCATATTTCTGACTTCAGAATTATGATGTCTTAAATAGTTGATATTTCTGATGTCTGAAAAAAGATATCTAAATTGAGAATTCATTATTAAGAAGATATATTTCTGACTTCAGAATTATGATGTCTTAAATAGTTCATATTTCTGATGTCTTAAATAGCTCATATTTCTGATGTCTTAAATAGCTCATATTTCTGACGTCTTAAAAAAGATGACTTTAAGAGGTCTATACCAAGAATTCATTGAAAGTATTAACTGTAATTTACAAAATAAGAAAATATAATTAATTTAGTTAATTTTATTTATTTACATAACTGTATATGTACAACGTATATTAAATGTATTTAAAAAATTAACATTTAAAATTAAATTTAAAGATTAAAATTTAAAATATTTACTTTCTGATAATGTTTTCTGACATCTTAAATATGACCCCCACCCCCACCATTTTTAAGCTACAATTTCATGCTTTTTCGACGTTTTCGAAGTTTGTACCACTCGCACAGGTCACCCAAATAAACACAGAAGGCTGAAATTTGTGTTCGGATTTAGTTAGTATCAAGGGGGTGCCTTTTGGGGGTCTCAACTTTTAACCCTTACCCCCACGATTTTTATACCAAAAAGAACATGATTTTTCTTGTTTTTTAACAGTTTAATTCAGGTAAAAATCTCCCCAAATAAACCTAGAGGGCTGAAATTTTAAGTATAGGTTAAGTTAATAGCTAGCCACTGCTTTTTGGAGGCTTTAACTTTTAACCCTTACCCTCACGATTTTTACGCCAATATTTCCTTGATTTTTTTGCTTTTCTTCTAACACGTCTGGAGACTCTCTAAGAAAACCTAGAGGGCTGAAATTTTGTACGTGTATTGAGTGAGTATCCAGGTAGTGCTTTTTAGGGATTCCACATTACTCCCCCCCACTTCCACCATTTTTACATCGGAATTCAATAGTATTGTTAAATGTATTTAAAATGCTTTATATTTATGCTATAAGACAAGTAGGCGAATAGTAAATTTAAAAATTTTAAAAAAATGAACTTACTTTTATAACAAATGCAATACATACATATTAAGTAATTTAAAAATGTTATAAATATTTATTTATAAAGTAGGAATTTTGGATTTTTATTTATAAAATAGAAATTTTGGGTTTTTTTTGTAAAGAAAAAATATCTTCATAAAGGCGTTCCAGTTTACTATTTAAGGTCCTTTTTTAATATTTAAAAATAAAACACAAAGGCAATTGGTGGATAAGTATGGGTAGGAATGCCCTCGTACGAACTGTGTTGGCTTTTTTCCTGCTAACTGCTATCGGCACAAAATTGAAATTTACTGAGGTTCAGCCCTTAACAACTTAAAACCTTTTTTAAAGCCCCGATCAGCTGGACACTCATCATCAATTTTGAAACCACCAAAATGACAAATCACTTGTAGACTTTCAATCACATTTCGCTTGTAGACATTCAATACCGAAGATAAGGGAAAAATTCGACTTCCGTGATGGGGCCCCGCTGCTCTCGGCATTTTTTTTACTTACAACTCATGATGTCACACGTCTAGCACAACAGAAAATAAAATTTTTTGTTTTAAAAAAGAAAACGGCGGAGCTAATTTTATACCCAAAAGTTAATTTGCTAATTTTTGAATATAAAATTTCGGGATTTAGCGTCTATTATTTACGACACATGATAATACACGACTAGCGCAATATCGAACAACCATTTTGTTTAAAAAAAGAAAATGGCGGGGTTAACTTGGTGGAAACATCTTTATGGTCAACCTTTCATATACGAGTACCATAACCTATATAATGTTATTCTATATAATGACGAGAATCATTCCAAACTAAGTGAATTTTATTTATATTTAAAATTAAAGAACTGGTTAAGTGTCGATATTTATCTGAATTATATGGTCGACCAAGTGGTCGGAAAACGACATTTTATATTACATGACTAAATGTTATTCCAATAAATGAATGAAATGATTCCACGCTACAAGAATCCTATTTAAAATTACAGAATTGCTTTTAAACATTTCTCTAATGCTTAAAAAAGTGTCGATATTTTTCTGAATTACATGGTCGACCAAGTGGTCGGAAATGACATTTCATATTACACAACCTAATTTTATTTTAATAATTAGAATCATTTCCGCCATTAATGAGAATCTAATTAATGGCAAAAATGATTCCAGTTCTATCATGTCACTTACAAGGAAATGCACCCAGAGTGAAATTCGCGATTTTGATGAAACTTCGCTAGTGTGTAGAATAGGCAAAAATAAGGGACCCGTATTTTTTTTATTGGCCATCTTCCACGTTTAGGGGGTGAAACCAGCCCCTAAAGTTGGGGCTTCAAATCGTATTTATTAAGATATCTCGAAAACTATAGGAGACAGAGGAAAACTTTAAATTGACGAAATGTTACTCTTTGAGAGACCTATTCACCTGTATAGGTTAAACCAGGGCCAGTATAATAAGGGGGGCTGGAAGGGTGAAAATGGGGGTAAATTTTCTTGTACAGCCTTAATGATTCAATGTATCAAATTTTTGCCATCGTAAATAGAAAGAGCACCAAAAATTAGGGAACACGTGTTTTTGCGTTTTTTTGAAATATGTGTGGGATCCAAGCCATATAAGGAAGAAAAAAATAGGATATATTATATTGCATTATTATTGATTGCAAATACGTTTTATTTTTTTAAATTTTTATGTTGATTTTCATCATGAAAATGTAAATTTTTACGTTCCAATAATGATTCATATATTTTTCAGTACTAACTTAATTGGTAATTTAGCCATGTGTACATTTGGTTACTGATATTCGATAATTTTTATACCTATTTCTGCGAAAGTTAAAGTTCTCTGGTGTGCTTGTGTTAATAAATGCTCGACAAGAAGCAATAATCTCTTTCGCTCACTGTTCAGGTGCTGCGTAATAAATTTTGCGATTTGGGAAATGGGGTTGACACCTATAAAACATACAAAGAGAATAAGAAAAATAGTTCGAATGTTGGGAAAGAAATAAACTGCGTTTATTTGGTGAAAAACGAATTTGTAAGAAGATAATGGCAGTTGTTGAACAGAAGATTATTGCTTCTTGTTGAACATTCATTAACACTTGCAGACCAGAGAACTTTAGCAGAAAAAGGTATAAAAAATATCGAATATGAGTAACCAAATATACACATGGCTAAATTATCAATTATGTAAGTACTGAAAAATACATGAACAAATGAATTTACATTTTCATGATGAAAATAAACATAAAGATAAAAAAATATAGAAGGTATTTGCAATCAATAATAATGCAATATAATCTACTCTATTTTTTCTTCCTTATATGGCTTGGATACCACACATATTTTGAAAAAACGCAAAAATACGTATCCCCTATTTCTTGGTGCTCTTTCTATTTATGATGACAAAAACTTGATACATTGAACCATTCAGGCTATACAAGAAAATTTACCCCCATTTTCACCCCTCCAGCCCCTCTTATTAACCCGGCCCTAGTTTCACCTATACAGGTGAATAGCTCTTTCAAAGAGTAATATTTCGTCAATTTAAAGTTTTCCTCTATCTCTTATAATTTTCGAGATATCTTAAGAAATACGATTTGAACCCCCAACTTTAGAGGCTGGTTTCACCCCCTAAACGTGGAAGATGGCCGATAAAAAGAAATACGGACCCCTTATTTTTGCCTATTCTACACACCAGCGAAGTTTCATCAAAATCCCAAATTTCACTCTGGGTGCATCTCCTTGTTAGTAAATATATGAAAATGTTGAATATGTCAGCTAGTGAATATAATTATATGGAAATGGTGAATTGGGTTTCAATGTTCTATTTTTTTTTTTTAAAATCAAGAGATGTCGTTATCTTACCTTTTTCCTTCGCTTAATAAAACGATAAGATAAAAGATAACTTATTTTAAAAATATCTAGATAAAGGATAATAGGTAACGAAAACGTTATCTAGATAAAATTTCAGATAACGTTATCTAGATAAAATTTCAGATAACGTTATCTAGATAAGCACAACACTGATCTGTATAACCAATTGTTCCATTGTACAAGTAAACTTTTTTTTGTGCGGCGGATAGGGACCGCATAAAATAATCGCACAACAAAAATACATTCAAAAATATCATAAATAGCTATAAAAAGTTTAGTTCGATCCAGATTGTAAAAAAAAAAAAAAAAAAAAAAAAAAAAAACAAAAAAAAAAAACATTTTATGCGGTGAATCGGGACCGCATAAAAAAAGTTTCATTGAAAATACATAACCCAAAACTTCACAATTTCCTTAGAAGTTGCTTTTATAAAAAAGATAAAGCATTAATTTGCACGTGAGAACATTTTATTTCATTTTTATAATATTATGAAAATTATGAAAAGTACATCTCTAAAAAAACTAAATACAGTCGACTCTCGTTAATTCAAACCTGCGATAGTCGATAGTCGGGACTATCGATAGTTTTCCATCACTAGTTTTTATAATTTTCGCATAGACTAGATATCAACTCTCAACCTGAAGATTAAACTGAATTTTGTCTTATCGAAATTTTTTATTTGTTCAATTAATAATATGTTATCTTCGCCCTAAAAAGAAGCTCACAAACAAAGGTTTTCTATGGCCACAAACAAACAAACGCGTATTTTCTTTTCCGTCACAAGTGATTACGAAATGCCTCATTTTTGATGGCTCCAACCCTGTCGACCGTCATCGATTTAAGTTTTCTTTAAAGAAAGGCATAAAAAAGTTACTTTGTTCTGTTAAATTAATATAATATTAATACTATAAACGGTTAATTATAGGATCGATACGGAAATAAAAATTATCTATTTGTTTTCATGTTAAATTCGAATTGTTCAAGTTATTCTGCTTCCAGCTTTAATCAAATATCGAAGACAAGTAAATAGGTATCAACATTCGCTTGACACGACTTACATAAAACACGTAAGATTAACTAACTTTCGAACTTTTATTTTCTTATTAAAATCTATGTAATCAAGCAACTTTTTTTGCAACAGGTAATTTTTCTCTTACAAATAATAAAAAACCACCAAAATTGGGTGCGTAGTAACAACGGATACCAGTGATGGAAATGTTAATGAAGATTTGATACTTCGTGGTGAAGAAGTGAAGGGACCGTTTTGCAAACAAAATGTTGGACAATATTTTTTGGATTATATGCTACAGTACGGAAATAGGATTGGTCTAGTAAGTTTTTTTAAGTAGCCAATTTTTTATATTTTACATAAAATTGAAACATGTTAAGTTGATTTCGTTTTTCCAGATTGATCCAATAAGTAAATTGCAGTATACTTACAATGAAATTCGGACACTTTCAATACGTTGCGCGTTGGAAATGCGTGCTCGTGGTATTGAAAGAGGAGATGTTGTTATCGTTTGTGCCAGAAATCACATAAACACTACGATTCCGATATTGGCAGCCGTGTATTTAGGCGCAACGGTCAATCCACTTCATCCGAATTATTCTTATAGTAAGTTACTTATTTCAATTGGCGACCCCCTTTGTTTTATTAAAGTCGAAAAAATTTCCAATTTTCCTCTAAAATATATATAATTATATACACACATCTCTCCCGTAAGCACTTCCGTAAATAAACTAAACAAAGTATGTTTTTTACATGGCTTCCAAATTCAAAAAGCGATTATTCGCAAAAAAAATTGTTTTGTTTTTTTTTCTTTTATTATTTGAATGTTAAATAAGTGCCGATATTAATATATGGGTGGTTCTACTTTTTAAGTCTCAACCATAAAAAAAAAATACAGAAAGCCATTTGGTAGATTTCATGCGACTAAAATGTAGGAAAATTATCATAGATTCGGTATCTGCAGACCAGCAGCGCGGTTTCATATTAAAATCAATATTTTTTTGCGGATTACTGAATCCAGACAGAAAAAAATGTTTAAATTAAATTTAAATAATAAAATTAAAATTATTATTTAAATAATATTTATATTATGTTCTCCTAATATCAATTAAAAAAAAAAAAAAAAAAATTGGTTTTTCTTTTGTCTGATTTGCGAAACATTTTGTGTGTTGTTTGTGTTTATGATATAAAAAAATTGGTTAGGAAAGTTGACCAAATTAATCAACAATTAACTAAAAAATTTAGTTGATATACAAACAAACACTGATATAATATATATATATATATATATATATATATATATATATATATATATATATATATATATATATATATATATATATATATATATATATATATATATATATATATATATATATACTTATTTTATTATCGTATCCTTCGCCACTTTCATGTCTCCTATCATCACATTCTACCGTGACGAAGGAGGCAATTTTCCAACAAAATCGTTATTAATCGTGAACAGCGATCATTTAGATCGAAAACTTGAGTTTATCGTAAAGCTTACATTATTACAAATAATATTTACGTCAAAACGATTTGAAATTTGTTAAATTCATACCAGAAAAAGCCGTGACGATGGGATACACTCAATAAACACACGCAGTCGGTTTTCTTGCTTGATGTAAAAAAAATGACAAGCTCTCTATGTCAATCACTTGATCTGATTTTCGCTTTATGTTCTATGGTCTTTGGCGTCTCGTTTCACCAAAAAACATGACCTTTTGACCTATTTTTTTTAAACTTATAGCAATATTTGACAGTCGTCACGAAGGGTACCCAAATTTTGGCGACAATTTTTCGTCACGCCAAAAAAAAATAATTCTGACGATAAATAAAATTTAACTTCCTAATTACCATGCGTAACAATTTAACTCTCTTTTTTATTTATAAAATTGCGTGGTTTCAGTAAACTTATTTTTAAAAAAACAATATATATAGTTACAAGCAATACGTAATAGGGACATGCGTTTTAGAACTGCAATAATAGTTTGACACCATTTTATAAAAAAAATTAAATCACAAATTAAAGTAAATGTAGGTAGGTCATCTAAATAGGAGTTACTTTATTTAAATAAAATAAATGACAGTATCTTCATTCTGTATATAGTTTTAACCTTCCTTATTGTGGAGACAACTTTAATTTTTTGAAGAACCTAAAAAGTAGAATCACCCATATCATATATGTAACAAAAAGTTTCTCTGCCACTAATTGCCTAAAATATGGTATACAGAATTTCTTTTAGGTAAATTTACTTTTTTTAAGCCTCTTTTATTTAAATTCGGTTTTACCCGTTAATTGATAACATTGGATTCTCATAAGGAAAAAGTTATGTCACAAGAGTGTTTTGGACAAACATTTATATATTATTGGTAATTTTCTTTTATAAAATAATTTTTTTCCACCTAATTATTTGTACTATTTCTTCAACAGAAAATTTTTTCGGTATTTTTATTATTTTAATATTTATTTTCAAGAAAATAAAAAAATATCTTTTGAATTAATAGAAAATGAAAAAGAAAATTTGAATTTATAGATAATACAAATATTTATTATAGTACAGGAGGTACTGGCCCATGAGTACCGAAAACTATTCCACCTCAATTTTTTTATGCGATCCTGTTGACATTGCCCTACTGATAATATAAATGCATGTTCCCGGGGGGCAATCAGGGACCACATTGTTTAAACCGAAATTTTTTATACAATTGCAAGGAATTGTTATTTTTCAACCGGACAAATTTTTTTTATATTATTTATTGAAATACAAATTAAAAAGGTCCTATGACTTTTTACGATAAAGTTAATAGTTTTCGAGATATGATTTTTTAAAGGTTCGAAAAATCTCAAATTGGGGTATTTTTGACCCATGAAAAATATATTTAAAAAAAAAAGATATATAAATAATATTTTTTTTTAATTCTTTATACAATACTTAATAATATCCTTAACAGAGATTTAAAAAAATTTTGTTGTTTATACCTGTTTTTTAATTGTTAATTTCGCGCACTCACAAGTATGCGCCCCCCACCTTTAAAATACCTTTAAGTATTTTTTCAACCGGAAAAATTTTTTTTTATATTCTTTATTGAAATATAAATAAAAAAGGTCCTATGACTTTTCACGATAAAGTTAATATTTTTAGAGATATGAATTTTTAAAGGTTCGAAAAATTTCAAACCTTTAAAAATTCATATCTCTAAAAATATTAACTTTATCGTGAAAAGTCATAGGACCTTTTTTAAACAATTTATGTCAAACACTGGAGAGGGGGGCGCCATTTTATATATATATATATATATATATATATATATATATATATATATATATATTCTGTTATCGTGCGAACATATATATATATATATATATATATATATATATATATATATATATATATATATATATATATATATATATATATATATATGTTCGCACGATAACTCTCCAACGAAATGTCTTACTTTTACGAAATTTGGTGAAATTATTGGACCAAACCGTTGGAGGAGTTCGTTAACCAAACACGTCCGATGCCCGGAACATGGTTTTTTTGACAATTTTCGTGAAAAAAATTAGTTTTTTGCTAAAATGTCCCCTTATTCAAAATTTTTTGCGACATTTTTTTACACCATTGAAAAGGGAGAAAAAATCACACAAAAAAGGTCTTTAAACTATTATTCTATGTCAACTAGTTTCCGAGAAAAACTAATTTTTGTAAACGGAAATTCGCTGTTATGCAGGATGCTGTGACAGGGGTATTTCAATTTTATGGAAAAAATTGTTCATTACAAAATTAAAGCTTATTTAAAATGGCGTACAAAAAAGGTTTTATACCTATTTTCCGCCAGACTAATATTTCGTCAAGAAATGACGTTATAAAGTTAAATCAAATTACTTGACTACTAAATTCTACAAATATTAAACACCTCTTGACCTAGCTCTCCCTCTCACTTAACAAAATTAAAAAATTAAATAGTGCAAAATTATAAATTGTTTATGAGCTTCCATATTCCACAAATTAAAAATTTTAAACTTGTCATTATGAACAAGAATTCATTGTTCTTAGTAGGAGGGCTTAGTGGAAATTGACTCAGCCCTTCCGCTGCTTAAAAATAAAAATATCAAATTAATCCTTGCGGCAGAATTAAGAGATATTTATGAACTTTTTAACTGATATAGTTTCGATTTTTAAGCTCACATTGTAGTCTTCAAACAACCCTTAATTACTGAAACTTAAGGAAAAGCTACTATAAAAATAAGAAAATTGATTGAATTTCAAATCTACTTAATAAATCTCTAATACTGATAAATCTTTTAACACTTTACTGACTTTCTGAGATGTTGCCGGTGGTAAATCCCGTCGGGTGGGTATACGGCTAGTGTAGTATAAAACCTTAGAATAAACCTTTAAAATACGCGTGGCTTTTTTGTAAAGGAGTAAAACTCAGTAGTAAACATTCCGGTACCATAAGGGTTTATTCTTGCAGTTTTACAGTATATAGGTATTTCAAATATAACGTATTTTCTTATTTTTGTACTTTCTTAAATTCTGGAAATTAAGGGTTGTTTGAAGACTGAGGGGATAAGCACAAAAATTGAAACCTTATCTTTTTAAAGGGTGTTACAGGATCTGAGTGGGGTCTTTATAGCTATCGTAAAATTGGTCCCTTTTCACAGCAAGAGAATTTTGGAAAAATTAAAAAAGTCATTTATGATATAGTTTTGTGTTTATTATTTACGTATATATGTACTTTAAACATTTAATATAAAATTGTAAATAACGTAATAAAAAAAAAAATACTAAAGGGCATAGCCGGGTAAGATAGGGAAAACGGCCCTTGACGCAAAATTAATTGTTCTTATAGGAAATAATACTTCTTACCACCAGATACATTCCTGCCAAATTTCAACCCTCTGAGGCTAATAGTTTTCGAATACACAAACAGACAAAAATTTTCAAAAAAATTTTGTTTTTACAAAATTACTGGGCTGATTTATTTGAGTTTAATATATATTGTGTACCCACCTTAGGCAAAGTAATAAACAAAAAATTAACGTTATATCCCTTTATTATACTAATTTTTTTAAATTTTTAAATTTAAGTAAATTTTTTTTGGTACTTACGCGTTAGCGACACCCACCATTTTTTGTTCAATAATATGTCTCTTAGTACTCTATAACATATATTTTTATGGAAAAATTTTAGTTGGTAGAACATAGTAATATTTCAATACAAATGCATACAATGTTAGGTACTACATATACTACTTATGTAGTTATGTAATCAGGCAGATGCTTTACTTTATGGTCCTTTTTATACATAAGTCATATATGTAGCACCGAACATGACATGCACTTGTATTGAAATATTACTATGTTCTACCAACTAAAATTTTTCCGTAAAAATATGTGTTATAGAGTACTAAGAGACATACTATTGAACAAAAAATGGTGGATGTCGCTAATGCGTAAGTGCCAAAAAAAAATTTACTTAAATTTAAAAATTTAAAAAAATTAGTATAATAAAGGGATATAACGTAATTTTTTTTATTACTTTGTTTAAGGTGGGTACACAATATATATTAAACTCAAATAAATCGGCTCAGTAATTTCGTAAAAAATAATTTTTTTTGAAAATTTTTGTTTGTGTATTCATAAACTATTAGCCTCAGAGGGTTGAAATTTGGCAGGAATGTATCTGGGGCTAAGAAGAATTAATTCCTATAAAAACAATCAATTTTGCGTTAAGGGCCGTTTTCTCTATCTTACCCGGCTATGCCCTTTAAATGTAAAATTAAACCATTTTTAAAATAAAATTACCAAGTTTCCGTTTTGTCTTAAACTTATTATAAATATTTACTAAAAAAATTTTTCTAGGTGGTCAATATAAGTTACTTTACAGATTAAATAAAGGTTAGTAGAGTTCATTTCAAATGGGTTGACCATTGTTACTATTGAATTTACATGAGAAAAAAATTCGCCAAGTGCGTGCCGGACACGCATTATCACAGTTGCGTGGTCAATAGCGAAATTTTTCACAATTTTTAGGATCAAATGTAGAAAATTTAATAGTACGTATCGACGGATTACTACTAGAACCACGTTGCCGATTTTTCACTGTTTTAAGATAATTGACCGAAACATTATTTTCACCGGTTTGGAAAAGTTTTATTGCTTAGTTGTCCCCCACCACCCCTTTAAAGGTTAGGTCGGATCCAAAATTTGACCCTACTTTTATAGTATTGTTGCCCTATTTGGTCAGCCCCACTTACCAAATTTCAGCTCAGTTCGTTCATAAGGAAGCCCTACACATGCAAAAAGGAGCCACGAATTATATATATATATATATATATATATATATATATATATATATATATATATATATATATATATATATATGTAAGATATTTTTTCTTCAGAATCGTGTTCTACGGGTCCGAAAACGGATAGCGCCCCTACTCTCGCCTCGTCCCGTTCTTAGCGTATAAACTGTTCTAATTTTTTCTGTGAAAAATTCGACTAAACGACTGAGCACTTCTGTGTTGACCCTCGTATGGTAACATACCATTAAATTATGACATAATTTGAAATTTGGAGATATAAGGTTTTGTTATTGTTAAATAACTTTCATTCTGATAAATAAAATAAAATAAGATTTTTATTAGCATATGATCAGTATAAGATGATTCTAAATATTTATATCTAATTATCTCAGAACAGTGAAAAATCGGCATACGTGATTCTAGCAGTAAGCCGTCGATACGTACTATTAAATTTCCTACATTTGATCCTAAAAATTGTAAAAAATTAGCTGTTGACCACGTAACTTTGATAATGCGTGTCCGGCACGCACTTGGCGAATTTATTATTATTATAGTACCAATTTATAAAAAAAAGAAAGATAATTGTAACCAAACTCTTTTGTACAAGCGGATGCTTAAAACAAAATAAAAATTCTAATTCTAATTCTATTAATTGTTTTATTGAATTATTGAATTAATTCATTCATGCATAAGTATTACTTCCACTGTAATTATGAAAACTTTTAAAGTAACAGAGAATTATCTAATTTTGTGAGATACGAGGTACTGCATTCAATTATGTCAAAATAGTATTTCTAACAGATGGTAGTATTGCCGTTTACCGTAGAAGACCATTAGATAACGACACAAAAATAGACTGATATAATACAGGTATCTATATTGTATACATATAGTGCCATCTCGTTGCGTCGGTATGTAGGTCTAATTGTGTCGGTATAATATCGATTTTGGTATGTTGGTATGTATGGATTTTAATGAGATATATCTTACCATCACGTGCTGCCACCAAAATCCGTCCAAAAACGATGGGTCATTTTTTTAACTAAAAGTAATTCAAGAGCAAACATACTACAACGATTTAGTGGTGCACTGACAATGTACGCTTGAATGAAAAATATCTCACTGCCTAACTTTTTTAGTGGAAAGCGCCATCGATGTGTATAGGAAATTAATGATCACTTATGAAGACTTATGAGTGAATGCATAAGTTACGTGGTTTTTCAGGACCACGTAACTAAAAAGGGTCAAGTTATTTGAAATGAATTATACAAATTTTGATTTTTACTGAATGAATAACTTGGAGCACCTGGTATCATACAATATACAAAAAGATAATGCATACGTATATACGTAAATAATAAAACAAAACTATATCATAAATTACCTTTTTTCATTTTTTAAAAATTGTCTTGCTGTGAAAAGGGGCCAATTTTATGATAGCTATAAAGACCCCGCTCGGATCCTGTAACACCTTTTAAAGCTCATAAATTTTTTATGAGCTTTATTATATAGCTGATATTTTCATTTTTCAGCGACGGAGAACTGAGCCAATCTTGACTCAGCTCCCCAAATAAGAATGTTAAGTTCGTGCTTATTGTGACGAGCTCAAAATTTTTAATTTACAGAATATAGAAACTCATAAGTAGTTTACAGTCTTCTGGTATTTAATTTTTGAATTCTACTAGATGGGAGGGCTAGATCAAGACTTTGTTAACTTGGCGAAGAAAAAGTATAATATCTTTTTTGTAGATAATCTTATAAGCATTAATTTTGTTCAGTATCATTTTTCCCGTAAAATTGAAAAAACCAAGGAATTGGCCAGAAAGTAATATTTCACTCTTTCTTCCTCCTCAAAGAGGGGTACACGGTACGGTGCTCGCTGGGGTGGGAAAACTTCATAATTTATTAACGACACCAAAATTATTAATTTTATGAAAGAAAACTTAGGTGGAATTTTTTCTAAATTCCTTACTAAATATCGACTCGATTACTGTTTAGGGATGTTATGGATATCCGTGACCGTAACCGAAATTGCTGGATATCCGAAATAATTACATATCCGAAACCGAAACCGTATCCGAAAATAAAAGTTTCGGATTTGTTTCGAATAATAACAGACAATTGCCGTTGGAAAACGAAGCAAATTTTTGCTGCATGTATTTCTCTTGATAAATTTCCGTTTATTTGTACTTGACGTTCACTTTTTGGGGTAAAATTTTTCCCTTTTATCTTTTAAAAGAATCTCTTTTTAAAAAATTTTTATGTCTATTCTAAAATTAATATATAGATAATATTTAGTGCTTCTGGACTATAGTACCATATGATCCATATGAATTTAAAAAAAAAAAAAATACTGATAATTTAAAGAAATTGAAGAAAGAAAATTTAATATTAATAGATTTGAGCGTTACTTTATCGTATTCCATATTTGTAAATAACAAACAAATATTTTACTTCGCAAAAATACCACTTTTATTTTTTAACAATATTGCCACAGTTTCCAAGTAAAAGTGGTATTTTTCGGAAGTAAAGAAAATTTACCTGTTACCACTGATTTTTTAAAAATGGCCCTGTCACCAAAAAGAAAGTGTTAGACTTAATGAATTATAAAATTTTAATTTGAGATAAAACGTGATTTAGTCAAGTTATTTTCAATAAGCAAAGTTCGTTGATTTGACAGTTTAGAAGTAAGGAAGTTTAATTTAAACTTGAAATCGTTTACATAAAATTGTTATTTTTTTTTTTTTTTTGTTTATATATACTTATTATGAAAGAAAATTTAACATAAAAAACTTTTTCTAAATTTTTAGACGAATTGTTTCGTATGATAAATATTACCGAACCGCGGCTAATCGTATGTGATGAAAAAGTTGAAGATACAATAAGGAAAATCCGTTTTCAATTAGGTTTAACATCACAAATTGTAACATTTGAAAAGGATTTTGAAAAATTTATTCAAATTCGGGACGATAGAAATGATAAGATTGAAACAAAATTTCAAGCAGCTGAAGTAGATGTCGACAATGACAATATTTTTATTATGTGTACAAGCGGTACCACAGGTTTGATTAAAGGAGTCACATTAAAACATGAAGCATATTATGCTACGTTAGTTATATACGGGTAAGTGAATATTTATGCTTAATTTTATAAATCATAGTATAAAAAATTAGAAATTGAAAAATGTAAATGATAATAATTCGAAAAATACTGACAGAATTTCGAAAAATACTTCGAAATCATCGAGAATTATCGACATTATTGAGAAGACAATTTTACACAATTCTCAATATTAGCCTAACTCTTTGGCTAAAATAAGTAAAAAAAATGTTTCTAAATCAAGCTTTTATTAAAAAAATGTCTAAAAAGTATAAAATATGTTAACCTTTAAGTAAAGTTTAAAGAAATGTGCCACGCAATTAACAGGCTCGACGAGCGTGTGGGGTAGCCGGGGTTGTAGCCCCGGGGCCCGGGCTGAAAAAGGGGCCCCCTAACGGTTAGTAGGGGGCATAAAAACTTTTTTGTTGTTCGTCGCTTGTTTTCTCGAGGAAGAATTTGTAAGAGATATATTTTATTCCCACGGCCCGCCATTTCTTTCCACGGCCCTGGTAATTAATAAAAGCTTGAGATGAAAATTAATTATTTCCATCTCAGAAGTAAGTAGCTACTTTAGTTCTCATAAGTAACACTACCCAAGTGCCAATCGCCAATTTTCTTGAAACTTTGCTGGTGTATCGAGTAGGCAAAACTAAGGGACCCGTATTTATTTTTATCGGCCAAGGTCCATGTTCACGGAGTGAAACCAGCCCCTAAAGTAGGGGGTTAAAATCATATTTCTAAACTATCTCGAAAACTATAAGAGATAGAGGAAAACTTTAAATTGACGAAATATTACTCTTTAAAAGATCTATTCACTTGTATAGGTTAAACGAGGATCGGGGTTATAAGAGTGACTGGAGGGGTGAAAATCGGGATAAATTTTCTTGTATCGCCTGAATGGTTCAGTGTATCAAATATTTACCATTATAAATACAAAGAGCACCAAAAAATAGGGGACACGTGTTTTTACGTTTTTCTGAAATATGTGTTTTATTCAAGATATATAAAGAAGAAAGAAATTGAATAGATTATATTACATTATTATTGATTGCAAATATCTTTATATTTTTTTAATTTTATGTTAATTTCATCATGAAAATGTAATTATTTATTTTTCGATAATGATGTGTTTTTCAGTATTTACTTAATTGATAATTTAGGCATGTGTATATTTGGTTACCCTTAGTCTATATTTTTTACATCTATTTCTCCGAAAGTTCCCTGGTCTACCTGTGTTAATGAATGCTCAACAAGAAGCAGTAATTTCTTTGTAATAGATTTTGTAATTTGGGAAATGCGGTTGACACTTACAAAGAATACAACAAGAATAAGAATAGTAGTTTGAATATCGGGAAAGAAATAAACCGCGTTTATTTGGTTAAAAAAGAATTTGTAAAAAGATGAACGTAGTTGATTTGGTGATCGGAAAAAGTTACTGCTTCTTGTCGAACATTCACTAACACTTGCAGACCAGAAAATTTTAACAAAAATAGGTGCAAAAAATATAAAATATGAGTAACCAAATACACACATGACTAAATTACTAATTAAGTAAGTATTGAAAAATACATGAATCATCATCGAAAATTAAAAAATTACATTTTCATGATGAAATAGTAGGTATGGCGGCGCTTGGCAACGCAATGTAATTGCCTATATTGCAGGGGCAGTTGTGTGTTTAAAAAAATTGCATGTATTCCATGTCGGCCGACCATGTTGTGACGTCAGTTGTTGGTCGATCGGCCATGTTGTGACGTTGGTCGGCCATGTTGTGACGTCGGTTGTCGGTCGATCGGCCACGTTGTGATGCGACTTCGACGGTGGGTGATGACGTAAATTTATTTTTTTCTTTCAAGTTGGCTTGCGGACTGGAACTCACGACTTTGTGTACACTGAGCCGGTGCTTTACCAATTGGACTACGACGGGGGCCCGTCTATAGTATGTTAAAACTGAAATACTTTTTAACAAGTGGTGTTTTGTTTTAGTTCAATATATGTGTTTTAGCAGTTGTGTCCTTATTGCGTACACATTAATATATCTATAGGATGGAATCAAATTTCTGGTCACGTAGTAAGAACAATGGAAAATAATAAATTTATACATTTTGATCCATTGTCTTGACACAATAAAAAATTAATACATTGTAATCAAATTTTTAGAATAATATTAATTAATTATTATTCATAATAAGAATATTTAAATATTCTAAACACAGTTTTAGTTATTTTTATATTTTATAGATATTTCCACAGTCGCCAGAACGTCTGGTCACGTCTGCAGCCGCCGCTGTGTCTAATCACGTATTTGCAATAAAATAAATACAATTAAAAATTTTCGATACATTGTAATCAAATTTTTAGAATATTAATTAATCATTATAATAAGAATATTTAAATATTCTAAACGCAGTTTTAGTTATTTTTTACAGACGAATATTTCCACTGCCGCCAACATGACTGGTCAGTGGTCACGCACACGTTCTGTCTGAAAAGAACGTTCCCGAATATTTAATATATTATTTCCTCATTCAAAAAATTGTATAAAAGCAGAAAGATACTGCATTATTTCATCAGTTGCTGTGAAAACACGTTAAAAAATTTCCAGTAGAACCCCGAATTAAAAAATGTATTACTGTACTAAACACAATTTTTGTGAACATGGGAAATATAAATGTGGTTGTCTTGTTTGTTGGGGATACAGTGGTACGAAAAATAAATTTTTATTTATTTGTATATTAAATATTACGGTATTTATAACTAATTTATCTTATTAATACCAATAAAAAAATTAATTTTATTTCAATTATTGTTAGGCCAATGCGAATTCGGTTCGTATTCTCAAATAAACTTGAACATGGATGTGGCTGGATCTAGCCGAGATGAAAATGGGGTATCCGAATTTGACGGAAATACCAACTTACTCTCGATGTTACATGATCTGGACTCCGACGACTCTATGGAAGATGTGCTAAAGGAGATGGAAAACGACGAGGAGATTCCGTGGGATGTGTTGGATGAAATCGCACAAAGTATACCGATGATGGGAACGGAATTGGTGGAGGCGGAGGAGGAGGAGGACGATGATGGTGATAAATTTGAAATACTCTCCGATACGGTTTCAAGGGTGAGACGGTACAATTTGAACGGACGTAAAATTGTTTTTAAAATAAAAGATGTGCCCAGTGGTAGGGATGCATTGAATTGGGTCAGAGATGGCGTCAATAAAATTATACGGCGGATTTCATCAGACGTTGAACCGGAGGACAAGGTCGGATTTACCTTTACCAGTGAAAATTTCGAGAAAGGACCCGGCTGGATGACTTTTCGCAATGGTAAAGATGTGACGTTTGAAGACGTTTGGAAATTACTTGGAGCCATATTCCAGAGCAATTCAAATGGTTTGGCTACGGACAAATTCCGATTGACCACTACATACGTAAAGATGCCTAGAGGAAATGGAAGAAAAATAAGAACAGCCGCATTTAACACGTACGAAGAAGAGTGTAAAAAAAGGCGTGGAATAATTTTCATTAAAAACGACGATAATCTGTGTCTTCTTAGAGCAATCGTAGTTGCAAAAGCCCACGTCAAGAAAGATGTCAATTTTGAAAGAATTCGTCGCAACTGTCATAACCTACAAAGTGAAAAAGTGAGTAAACTACTTCAGAAAACGGGGTTGGTGATTCCAGAACAAGGAGCCGGGATTGAGGAGTTACGAATTTTACAACGCCACCTACGGAAATACAAGATTACCGTTTACAAACATCAGACTAAGGGGCGAAGTGTAATATTTGAAGGCACCAATGATGACGCAGTTTACAAAATAAATCTGCTTTTACACGGACAACACTACAATGTGATCACAAGTTTAACTGCAGCGTTCGTTTGTAGTTACTATTGCGAGGCGTACCATACACCCTTTGACGCAAGAAATAAACATCGATGTGGCGCCACCTGTCCATGTTGTCAACAGGCTCCACCATGTATCAAAACGAATGAAGTTAAATGCGACGATTGCAATCGAGAGTTCCGTAGCCGGGAATGTTTTGACAAACATCTCAATCAAGGATCACTGGGTCGAAACTCTATTTGTAATGTAATAAAACGATGTGGCAGGTGTTTCAAAACTATCAATATGAAGATGCGAAAACAAAAGCATGTGTGTGGCGAAATATTTTGCAAGATATGTGACCGCTACGCTCCAGCCAATCACCTCTGTTACATCAATAAGGATACAGGTCGACCGAAGCTGGATAACACATTGTTTGTATTTTTCGATTTGGAAACAAAACAAGAAAAGCCAATGAATGAAGGTAACGACGCTGTTGTACACGAAGCAAATCTATGTGTATATATGCAGCGTTGCAGTGTGTGTATAGATAAAGAAGAAGAAGGTGACAATGAAAGAACTAGATATTGTGAAAAATGTGGATTACGACTGCGGGTGATAAAAGACAACGTTATTGAGACATTTACGAAACAAATACTGGACGCTCGAAAGAAATTTAAAAAAGTTATTTGTATCGCCCATAATGGACAAGCGTTTGACCATCAATTTATTTTAAAATATATTATTGAAAAAACACAGTTACAAGCAGATATTATAATAAGAGGGTCGAAAATTCTAATGTTGGAGATCGATAATGTACGTTTTATCGACTCTCTCAATTATTTTCCGATGGCGTTGACAGCGCTCCCCAAGGCTTTCGACCTACCACCATCTTCGAAAAAGGGCTATTTTCCACACTTATTCAATAAGGAAGAAAATAAAAACTACGTCGGACCCCTTCCAGACATTTCGTACTATTGTCCTGAAACAATGAGAGGCACAGACAATCCAGAAGAAGAAGACGAGCGAAAAAAATTCATAAAATGGTATAATGAAACGAAAGAAAGCGGTTACGTATTTGATATGCAGAAAGAAATAGTTGAATATTGCACCAGTGATGTAGATATACTGAAAAAGGCGTGTTTAAAGTTTCGAACAGTATTTTTAGAAGAATGTGACGTTTGTCCATTTACGGAGGCGATAACCATTGCATCAGCTTGTAACTTGGTATTCAGGCGGAAGTTTTTACAACCGAATACAATAGGTGTGTTACCAAGAGGTGGATACCGACATGCGAACAACCAATCGAAAATCGCCCTACAATGGTTGATATATGAAGAAGCGGAAAGGCAAATTCCAATTTTACACGCAGGAAAGGGACGAGAGGTTGTTCTGCCAGGTAGCAGTTTTAAAGTTGACGGCTATTGTGAGGAGACTAACCAGGTTTTCGAGTTCCACGGTTGTTATTATCATGGACACGATGTATGCCAGCAAACTCGCCGTAATGAGCCGTTACATGAAGCACCGGATGATACATTGAACCACAGACTGGAGCGTACAAAAACCAAGACACAACGAATCAGAGAACTGGGCTATGAAGTTGTGGAAAAGTGGGAGTGCGAATTCAGAAAATTTTTAAAGAACAGGTCTGATTTAAAGTATTTGGAAAAACACCCGCTGATTAATTACACACCGATAAACCCACGTGATGCTTTCTACGGTGGACGTACGGGCTGTACCAAACTATATTACAAAATCAGCGAAGGAGAAAAAATTAAATATATTGATGTTTGTTCACTGTATCCGTGGGTATGTAAATACGGTAAATTTCCTCTGGGTCATCCGAAAATTTTTGTTGGTGATGACGAATGTACAAAGTTAATTGAAGACCTCGGTTTACGAAATATTAATGGGTTAATTAAATGCAAAATTTTACCACCACAACTTTATATCATCCGGTGCTACCAGCAAAGCAGAATAATAAGCTGATGTTTGTATTGTGCCGTTCATGTGGAGAAGAGTGTAATCAAAATGAAGAGTGTGCGCACACCGAAGAAGAACGGGCACTCACTGGTACCTGGGTAACTGACGAGGTTGAAAAAGCTATTACACTGGGTTACCGTTTGATTGAAGTGTTCGAAATCTGGCAGTACGATGTAACCCAGTACAGCAGAGAAAGTGGTATTGGTGGTTTATTTGCCGATTTCATTAACAAATTTTTGAAAATGAAGCAGGAAGCATCAGGATGGCCGGCCAACTGTAACACCGATGAAGAACAAAACCACTACATTGAAGAATATTTTGAGAATGAAGGGGTTCGATTGGAATTCAGCAAAATTTTGAAAAATCCAGGCCTACGATCGCTCGCCAAACTAATGCTGAACAGTTTTTGGGGTAAGTTTGGTCAACGAGAAAACCAACCAAAAACCAGCATTATTCAAGAGCCGAAAGAATTGTATGATTTACTCACCAACCCGAGCATTGATGTAAATTACATTCAAGAAGTAAACGAAGACACGATCATAGTTAACTGGGAGCGAAAAGACGAAGCAGCAGATTTATTGTCCACCGTAAATTGCGTCATCGCTGCATACGTAACTACTCAAGCTCGGCTCAAACTGTATAGCTACTTGGAGAGACTACAGGAAAGAGTTCTGTATTACGATACAGATAGTGTTATTTACATTCAGAGGGGTGGTGAATACGATCCACCAACGGGCTCTTTCTTGGGTGATATGACGGATGAGTTGGAAGATTACGGCGTTGGTAGTTATATCATCGAGTTTGTTTCTGGCGGCCCCAAAATGTATGGCTATACAGTATATTCAACGAGGGAAGATAAAGTAAAACCACCCACATGCAAAATTAAAGGCATCACAATCAATTATAAATCCGGGAAGTTGGCTAATTTTAACACTCTCAAGCAGATGATCCTTGAAAACGCGCCTCCGGTCACTATTACATCGAGAAACATCCGTCGCACCGAAGAACATGATATTGTCACCAAATCGGCGAGTAAAGTATTCAAACCTACATTTAATAAACGCCATCGTATACCCGATTTTGATTCAGTGCCGTATGGATTTAAAAAACAAAGAACCGAATAAACTTATGAATTTAATCATTGTGTTGTGTGTAAATTTTAAAAAGATAATGACTTCAAAAACTATTGGCCATTTTTATTAATTGAAATATTTATTAACAAACATTAATAATAATACATGCAAAAATTGTATAAGATTATATATGATCTATAAATAAGTGTTCTCGTAATAATTTATCTACATCCAAATATTCTCGTAAATTGGTTGATGCCCACGGTCCTCCATCTGGCCCCGATTCAAATCCAAGACGAGCTGCTGGGTCTGTGGTACCCTTTGCAATATTCTGCCGAATCCAACACACCAGACAGTCACCATCGTCATCGTCATCTTCTTCATTCAAGCGAACGCCTCGAATCTCGTAATTTTTTATGATCTCCAACACATATTTCAACAGTTCCGGTCGAGCGTATTCTATAGCTGTTCGTAACCAGTTTGGGACAATATCTTTAAGCGAATCTACAATGTTTTTGTCCTCCGTATCAAAGGTATAGTTGAATAATATATCCAACACTTCTCTAGATGTATTAAAAATAATCCCATATGTTATTTTTCCAGGACAGAACAGATTACGCTCTTTCATCGCTATACAGTTAATTGTTTCCACATCACGCAGTCTAATGGCTTTGTCCAACATTTTGTTTAACAATCGATGCCGCACTCGGGTTTCTTCCATTGTTATTTGCTCCTGGATGGATTCCTCTACTGATGCCATTGCTATTTCACCAAGAATGATTGTAGAGCGCCGCAGTTCAATATATTTATACCAAATCTTTGTTATAAACCCAAGAATTTTCGGAAGAAGGAAATCCAAGCCACTTCACATATACTCTATCTTTCTTTTTTTTTTAACACTTTTTCAACCAAATACACGTCTGGGTATTTTACTTTTTGGACTTCTTCTTGATAAAATCCACCTTGGATGGGATTACCGTGGTAATCTTCTAATAGGTATGTAACTGGATTGGTTAACTGCACCTTCTTGATTTTAAAAAGTTCGGTCGTCCACGATGGTAGATATCCTTTGTCAAACTGAGATTTATACTTGCTGATTCGAACAATATCACCAACTTTATATTTTGGTTTGGTTGCAATTTTCACATAATTGTAAACAGTTGAAAGAAGCATATTCTCCTTTCTTGGTGTTACATCGCGCGGTCGCATTTTAATTGTTCTATGCTTACGCGAATTGTAATCATCAACCAATTTGTCCAACATATCAATCCATCGATACGACCCATTATAGCTAAACATTTTCCACATTTCAGTCTTTAGCGTTCTGTTAAATCTCTCTACCACTGATGCTTTTTTCGTTGAAAATGTCGAGTAGTGGTTGATATTGTATTTATTCATTAACGCTTTAAACAGCTGATTAAAAAATTCCTTACCATCATCCGTTTGTAAATTTCTCGGTACACGACCTTGTTCAAGTATTGATTCAAATGCAGCCGCCACTTCATTTCCAGTTTTATTTTTAACCGGTACAGCCCATGCCCGTTTGGAAAAAACGTCAATTGCTGTTAGCAAATAATTGTATTTTTTATTCACAGAAGCATAAGTACCCATTTCAATTAAATCACATTGCCACAGATCATCAATTCCTTTTACAATAACACGTCTACGTGGGAAATTTTTTCGTGCGGGTCTATGTAATTCACGTACCACCTGTAGTTTACTCATTTATTCTTAGTATCCTTAACCGCTTTCAGTAATTCATCAAGACGTTCTTCAATCCTCGATATTCGAAGATTAAATGCAGAAGTTTCTTGACTTTGCGCTGTTTTATGTTGTGTTAAAAGTTGCGCTGCCAATGTCAGCTTGTATACAGCATTTTCAATTTGTGTTTTGTTCATTTCGACTGTTTCTGTCAATTCGGAAAATTTCTCCATTACAAAACTTTTTAAAAATTTCAGATTCACCACATCTTTATCACCGGTCGGATCCCTTACATTTGTTAATTGCCTATTTCCAATATCATAGTTCCCCATATTTGTCAGCTTTAAACCAATGGATTTAAGAGCTTCCTTCTTAATACTTTTGTCATGCACACGTCCAAATTTATCGATAGTTATATTTCTGTTACGCGTACGACCAAATCTATCCATGTTCAATAAAACCAGCTTCCATCAATTCCTCTAAGATCGAGATAATTTCGTTGTCCTGCCCCGTGTTTCCCGCTAGTTGTGATGCCACGAGTAATCGTAGTCGAGTGACCAGTTCGTTGGGGTTGTCCCAGTATATATGCTCCTTTTTCATATTGTTGAATCGCATCAAACCAGTCCCAAATACTGGAGTGCTAGCCGTGCGACTTCGTGTTTTATATCTTGGAATCGATCTTGGAATTGGTACCATTTCACTAATAATATTTCGATATTTATAACTTGAGCTGCCTTTTATTTGTTGATTGGGACTGTGGTTTCGCCGATGTGCATTTGTTTGCTTTAATATTCGTTTATACTCATTTAAATCTTCGGTGCGATATACACTTAGTTTTGGTACATTCATGAAAATCAACTCATATAAACCGGGTGTTCCTTTATACGTAATACCATTAATTATTATATCATCACCGTCTATTTGAAACGGTTGATTTCCAATCATCCATTCGTCATCTTTTCTGTACGGTCCGTATACTGTATCAACACCACTATTGGGTTGAAGATATAGCTGTAAGTATTTTCTTGCTATCGGTCCAAACTCTTTTGTAAAATCGTCAGACGTCGTCATCAATTTTCTAGCAACACTTTGTGCCGAGCTGGGGAGTTTTGGTGTTTCAAATTGATTTTGTTTTTCTATCGCAGACGATTCAAAAACATCTTCCACGAGATCTGGTTCTTCCTCTTCCCCCTCTTCATCCTCTAGTGCTTCCTCTTTCGTCGGTAAATAGCAATACTCTTGTTTTCTCTTTTTAATTTTAGGTGTAAACGTATCCGCTACTTGTGTCTGTTCTTCTTTCGTTTCGAGTTTGATAGGTTGATTGTATTTCTCAATTAACTTTGTGGCTATTTCTTTGAGTGGTGCAGTCACTGGTTCCAACGTAGTTTGTAGCAACATGTCTGATTCCACCTTCCCAGATCGTAAGGCTTTAAATTTTTTACGTATATTGCTTGCCGTTTTTATAATGCTTTTTTTAACAAACTCCTTCTTCTTATCCATTTTAACGACAACTGTTTCATACAACAGTCTCTTAAGAACTGAATCTTTATCTTAGACAGCTTTTAATTTATGCAATAGCCAGACTGAGTTAACAGTCTGGTTAAAAGTGGGTACTGCTCTGGTTAATAGCGGTTAACAATCAGTTCAAACCAGTTACTGCTCTGGTTACTAACGGTTAACAGGCAGTTTAAACCGGTTACTGCTCTGGTTACTAGCGGTCAACAACCAGTTGAAGCCAGTTATCAATATCGGATGACCAGTTCATCAGTGTCCTCTCCAAAAGCTATCAAGTTTGTTTCGATATCTACCGTTATGAATATCGTCCTCCTTACAGATGGTAAAAAATCCATATCTATCACGCCAGCACTCTTGACAAAGATTTTTGAACTCTGTAAAAGACATGTCGGAATTGATATGGTCATCGTAAATATGTCTAAGATTCAGATCATCTTGTTTGAAGACAGCAATAAAATTTGTATTGTCCCGTACATTGTGCTTGGGTGTTGCTGTATACGTTTGTGTTAGGTAAAAGCAGTCATCGTGGTAGTGTCGAGAGTGACAAAAATATTCTTCTATTATGGCTTTTTTCTCCCGCGCAGATACATCATCGAATATTATTAATGAATTTGGTAAAGCATCCATTGGTGGTATGACATCTTCGTTATTGGAGAATGTAAAATAACCTATACCTTTAACAAGTTTAATAATTTGTTTTAGATATTCATATTTTGGTTGGTGCAGTGATTTGGAATAGATGTATATATTTTCAAACGCCAGGCCATCGGGATGTTGGATTAGTGAGATAAGCATTGAAGTTTTCCCACATCCGCTTGGTCCACAAATGATTGCTCTAATACTGTCCGGTAGCAATGGACCGTTTTTCTTGTTACCACCATCCGATGAAAATTCAAAATTGACTATCGGAAGCGTTTTTCGTTGTTTGATAAACGAAGACATTTAGCCGACGTTAACGGAATTAGACTATTTCATATACTAACAAGTACGTGATATTTTAATCTATTTATAATAATATCTATAAAAGAGTTAACATACGTTTTCTGTTTTCAGTTCACTTTAAAATGCCTGTGCGAAAACAACGAGCTGTCAGTTGCAAACAGACAAGCGACGTGAGAACATCGGGTCGCGGACTAATAAATTCAGCAATCAACAAGTTACCATTTGAATTACATATACCCGGTTATCAGTATTGTGGACCTGGAACGCAACTTCGTGAACGACTATTACGAGGCGACTCCGGTATCAACAAATTGGATGCTGCATGTAAAGAACACGATATCGCCTATTCTCAGTTCAAAGACATCAACGATCGACATAAGGCCGATTTAGTTTTAGCAAATAAAGCGTGGGAGCGAGTTAAATCATCAGACGCAAGTTTTGGTGAACGAGCCGCTGCTTGGGCCGTAACAAACGCTATGAAATCAAAAGTAAAATTAGGAATGGGCGTTTCGAAGAAGAAGAAGAAAGTTATATTTGGTGCCGGTATTCGCAATATAAGAAATATATTGAAGAAAAACAAACCAAAAACTGTTAAAGATACAATCAACTTAGCCTTGAAAGCTGCCAGGAAAATTTTTCAGAAGAAGAATAAAAAGCAATTTACATCACCGAGAATTATCCCGATCCCCAGGACTGGTGGAATTTTACCATTTCTAGTTCCACTTTTTGCCGGGCTATCAGCCGTCGGATCGCTTGCAGGTGGCGCTGCTGGAATTGCGAAAGCAATAAACACCTATAAAACAGCTAAGAAACAGTTGGATGAAAGCGAGCGCCATAACAAAATGATGGAAGCAATCGCTCTTGGAACGAAAAAGTCCGGTGCCGGCCTATATTTAAAACCGTACAGAAAAGGTTTGGGGCTTTACATCGATTCAAAAAACCACTGAGCAAGCTACCCCATGACAGACCGTTAACTGATCACGACATCTTTCAGTTTGGAAAGGAACATTTACCAAATTTCCGCGGTGTGTTCATGAGAGATGAATTACCGAAACGACCGTGGCAAAAAGAGTGCGCTGTTGTCAATTTAGATAGTTCATCTGGAAGCGGAAGTCATTGGGTAGCGTACGTGAAAGACAAGGAGAATGTGGAATACTTTGATAGTTATGGTAATTTACCGCCACCTGTTGAAATTGCAAGATATCTACGTGGAAACAACATTAGATATAATTATAATATTTATCAAAAGTATGATGATTTTAATTGTGGTTACCTTTGTTTAGAATTTTTATGTAACAAAAATCTATTCATGTAAATAAATATTGTTGTAGAGTACGCTTTTGTTTCATTTATGTATTAAACACCATGTCGTTCACACTAACCTTAAGTGGAAATACTTCAACACTCAGTGCCGAGTATTTTCCACCTATAGAATTAGTGGGTGAATACGTTTGCGGGCTGGTGAATTTCGAGACTTACAATTCGGTGCCAAATGTCGATGAAACGAATAATTTGTTTCATTTTAGTACCGATCCTAACGATGAACTGCGTTGTATCGAGATACCTGTTGGCAATTATGATTTGGAGGATTTGGAAGCTTATCTAAATGATATGTTAACACCGAGTGGGGCAAGTGCTAATTCGCAAATTATATTACATGCAAATAACAATACGTTAAAAAGTTCGATAAAGTGCACGGAAACAATACATTTCGATAAGGAGCGAACAATTGGTTCACTATTGGGTTTTAATAAACGAAAACTGGAGGCGGGTCATACTCATTATTCAGATAAACCGACGAATATTATGAAAGTCAATCTGGTGCAAATTGAGACAAATATTACGACAAACAGTTATTTGAACAACGTCCGAGCTCATAATATTTATTCGTTTTCTATCCAGGTTGAGCCCGGGTATAAAATAAGCGAGACACCAGCTACAATCATTTATATGCCTGTAAGCGTTCAACGGATAACATCTCTAGTGCTACACGTTGTTGATCAAGACGATAATCCAGTTAATTTTCGAGGTGAAACAATAACCATAAAATTACATTTAAAACCGGTATAAGTAATGTTAGTATTTAACGACGACAAACCGACGCAATCAAACAGTCTACAATCTACCATCAATCAGTGCGGATCGACGACGACAAAGCCACCATTAACGCTAGCGAACGCAAGGTTTTTACAACAGTACATACGGCAATACGGCTTGGTTTTGAAGAAACGAAAAAATGAATAATATTTTGCAAATTAGAACCGGCGGAGGAGAACTCGATGAGAGTATTACAAAATTGGAGGAGCATGCGTATTCACCATTCTTGAATAGCTTTAACAACAACGACCAGATTTCCATCTGTATTCAAAACCAAGACTTGATTTTATTACCACATAAAAGCTACCTATACATAGAAGGACAGCTACTGAAGGGAGATGGAACGGTATCGACTACGGCAGAGCTAAGCAATAATTCAATGGCGTACCTGTTTGACGAGATGCGTTACGAATTGAATGACGTGGAAATTGATCAATGCAAATACGTGGGACCGACCACCACTCTAATGAATTATTTGTCTTTAAATGGAAATCAAAGTCAACAACTGTACAATGCGGGCTGCGCTGGTGCCCAGGTGAAACTATTAAAGTATCTGACAAAGGTTACTTTAATTTCTGTCTACCGTTGGATCGAGTGTTTGGTTTCGCTCATCATTACAAAAGAGTTATTCTCAATGCAAAACATCAACTGATTTTGATTCGTGCACGGACAGACCATGATGCAGTATTGTCGACGACTGATGATGTTGTATTTCGTATACAAAAAATTCAATGGATGGTCCCACATGTGACGGTGTCTGACGAGGCGAAACTGAAATTGTTAAAATATGTGGAAAAGAGTCAAGATATACCGATAGGTTTTCGTGCGTGGGATATGCAAATTCATCCTACGCTTCCAACAACCAAACACAACATTTGGACGGTGAAAACAACATCACAAGTGGAGAAACCACGATATGTAGTATTTGCATTGCAAACAGATCGGCGTAATAAGAAAGATAAAAACGCCTCTGTTTTTGATCATTGTCAACTTTTTGATGTTAAAGTATATTTGAATTCGGAAAAGTACCCATACATAGATCTGAATTTAGATTTTACTAACGACAAATTTGCCCTTGCGTATCAAATGTTCTCGAAATTTCAAGAAGCCTATTACAACACTAACAAAAATGAACCATTACTCAATAGAAAACAATATAAAGATATTGCCCCCATCATTTTCATTGATTCTCATCAAAACGAAACTATAAAAAGTGGGGCTGTGGACATACGAATTGAATTTAAAACGTCAAAAGAAGTACCATCCGACACAGCAGCATTCTGTCTTCTATTACACGATCGAGTAGTTCAATACAACCCGCTGACAAACATCGTTACAAGGGTTATATAAAATATAGTGCTCACCTACAGATTGATTCATTTACAAACTAGCTTTCATACACGTTTGATCATCATCGGTGAAAATGACTGATGTGGCGATTGTTGATTTCCAAGGCTTTCAAAATACAACAAAGAACACTTTTTATATAAAAGAATTGGCTGTGTTGAAATTTAATTCCTGGAAACAAAATTACAACGAAGACTACGCGTTAGAACATTACATTTTTAAGTCGCCAATTCCGTTTTGTGGTTTGAGTGAAAAAGACCAAAGGACCGCACGATGGCTTCGAGCCAAACATCATGGATTCTCATGGACGGACGGCCATATTGATTATGGACAATTGCAGTATATTCTAATGGATACGCTACGCACGAGCCAGATAATCTATGTAAAAGGTGAAGAAAAAGTCCGACATCTTAAGCAACTTGTTCCAGCGACAACTGTAACGAATTTGGAAGAAGTATTCAGCTGCCCTAGATTGGGTTATCTGGTGACAACCTTTACAAGTCCTCGATGTGGAAATCACTTTAGCGGATATTGTGCGCTACAGAACGTTATTTCATTATATAAACATTATAATAATAACAATAACAACGATTTGAATGCGTCTTGAACGAAACAAAATCAGCGTGTGGATTCAGTTGCTCCAGGACGCAATGAATCTAGTTACGCCCCTGTAGTCAGCAGTTGAAAATAACCACATTTGTGCGTTCCAAAAAAAAAAAAAAATCTAAAACTTTTAAACAATTTTAATAATTTGTTAAAAACATCAACCAAAATGATTTTACTTTTACAACGAACTATGAAAATGTTATATTATGTGCATCTTGTGTATCGCCCTTCGTGCAATTTTCTGAACTGCACAATATAGGCATTGTTCTTACTTGACCCTGAATATAGGCAATTACACTGCGTTGCCAAGTGGTCCCATACCTACTTATTATTATTATTATTATTATTATTATTTTATTATTATTATTAGGTTTTTGTAAAACTTTGCATATTTTGTAAATAAATATCAATTTTAAGAAAAATATTGTGTTTTTATTTTTTATATAAAAAGGGAAAATGGGAATGGGTATATAAATAAAAAATACATAGATTTTCAGTTTACATTATTTTATTAACATGCCAATTGTCAACAAAATATACATAATTACTGAAATAGTCATAACATTCATTATTAAATAAAATTTTATTGAACTAATATAGATACATAATTATTGAAATAGTCATAACATTCATTATTAAATAAAATTTTATTGAACTAATAAGATCCATCTGATGAATTTTCGGTATCCATATTGCTGAATCAGATCAACAACATTAATTATTTTCAACAAAATGCGCCGCATTACTGTAATATTCCAACACATCCATTAACTTAAACTCGACTGAATATGTTTTTCCTATTTCTCCACGATTAATAAGACCTATTACTTGTGGTGAATTTTTTAACAGGTTGAATCTTGCGATATCCATATTGTTGAAACGAGCCGGTAGTGTTAGAAATCCATTTTCCAATTCCACCACTGTTTGCATCTTTGTGGGATCAAATTTGGATTGCACGTGGTTAGCATCGTAAATTTTATAAAATTTATCCACCTCAAGCTCGCCCATCTTTATCCATGGTTTCACCTTCCCCGTCTCGTTCAGTCCCCGTAACAATTCTTCAGATGTAAGAGTCTGTTGTTGAGTTACGAAAATGTTGTTGTTTTTGATCGTTTGTGTTTTGTTGGCTTCCATTTTCTCCATAAAAAATCTACAAAAATCAAAAATTTTGTTACAACAATGAAAAATTAATTACAACAGTGTAGAAATTAAACACAACAACTAATTATAATAAATTAAACAAAATATATATAAAATATATAATAATAGTAAAAAATTAGCACAATAATTACAATAATAATAAAAATTAGCACAATAATTACAATAATAAAAATTTAGCAAACTTACCAGAAAACTGTTAGTTTCTTGAGAAGAAAAGTTTCACAACGACTTGATATTAACTGATAAATTCATCAACTCTCAACCGTCCTTATATAGCACTTACTATGGGAAGACGGTGCGTGACCAGACATGCTGGCGGTTGTGGACGTGACCAGACATACTGGCGGCTGTGGAAGTATTTGTCTATAAAAAATAACTAAAACTGTGTTTAGAATATTTAAATATTCTTATTATGAATAATAATTAATTAATATTATTCTAAAAATTTGATTACAATGTATTAATTTTTTATTGTGTCAAGACAATGGATCAAAATGTATAAATTTATTATTTTCCATTGTTCTTACTACGTGACCAGAAATTTGATTCCATCCTATAGATATATTAATGTGTACGCAATAAGGACACAACTGCTAAAACACATATATTGAACTAAAACAAAACACCACTTGTTAAAAAGTATTTCAGTTTTAACATACTATAGACGGGCCCCCGTCGTAGTCCAATTGGTAAAGCACCGGCTCAGTGTACACAAAGTCGTGAGTTCCAGTCCGCAAGCCAACTTGAAAGAAAAAAATAAATTTACGTCATCACCCACCGTCGAAGTCGCATCACAACGTGGCCGATCGACCGACAACCGACGTCACAACATGGCCGACCAACGTCACAACATGGCCGATCGACCAACAACTGACGTCACAACATGGTCGGCCAACATGGAATACATGCAATTTTTTTAAACACACAACTGCCCCTGCAATATAGGCAATTACATTGCGTTGCCAAGCGCCGCCATACCTACTTGAAATAAACATAAAATTAAAAAAATACAGAAGGTATTATTTACAATCAATAATAATGCAATATAATCTATTCAATTTTTTTCTTCCTTATATGTCTTCAATAAAACACATCTTTCGGAAAAACGCAAAAATACGTATTCCCTATTTTTTGGTGCTCTTTCTATTTATGATGGTAGAAATTTGATACACTGAACCACTCAGGCTGTACAGCAAAATTTACCCCCATTTTCACCCCTCCAGCCCCTCTTATAAAACCGACTCTGGTTTAACTTATACACGTGAATAGGCCTTTTAAAGAGGAACATTTTGTCAGTTTAAAGTTTTCTTCTATCTCTTATAGTTTTCGAGATATCTTAAGAAATATGATTTGAATCCTCTACTTTAGGGGCTGGTTTTACCCCGTTAACGTGGGCCTTGGCCGATAAAAAAAGATAGGTGTCCCTTATTTTTGCCTAATCTACACAACAGCAAAGTTTCAAGAAGATTGGCGATTGGCACTTGGGTAGTATTACTTGTCAGTAGTAACCAAACTTAGTTAAACGCCTCAAGCTTTTATAAGTGAGATTGTACATTGATCAGACTTCACTTAAAAGTTATTTTATACTTTATAGTATATTTTTAAATAAAAGCATGATTTAAAAACATTTTTTTTTTACTTAAATTTTATACATTTTAATTTGAATATTATTTATCTTAATCCATTTCTAAAGTGAAATTATCGTAAAATAGTTTTGAATTTAACATTGATATTTTTAAATAAGTAGATCTTTTTTGACTCTTGATTTTAATATGGCCAAGCTTCTAGGCTCTAAGGAATAACTTTACAAAATTTCGTCGAAATTTGTCTATTGGTTTTTACGTTGACCACGCACATCGAAAATTCGACTTATCATTTTATTATATACACAAAAACTATGTAATTGGCTCAGGAGACGTTGTTCTGCCCTTTCTGATAGGTGGCGCGATCGTAGTACCAAACCAACACGTATTAAACTTTTCTAAGTTATAAACCATCGTCTCAACAAAACAAATATATATTATTATGTGAATATGATCTCGATCAGTCAAGTCGTTCAGTAGTTAGATGATCACTAGCATACGCACCAACGATTATACGTATAAAGTTAGATTTCAAATTTTGTTAATCACTTTAAAACTCTCATTTTAGCGATTACGTGGACCCCGATGAAAAGATATTAATGTATTCACCGTTCTGTTGGATCACAGGAATTTGGAGTTTGGGTATGCCAATTTTTAAGGGTGCTTTAAAAGTTACAAGTGATTTTGATCCAGACCGTCTTTTCGATACTCTACGTGACTATCAGGTAAAAATTGTTGTATTTCTCAAATAATGATGCGTGTTAGCAGTTGATGTACCTAAACATATATTAGGGGATAATACCTACTAATAATATATTATGTACAGAAAATAAAAAATGGTTTCCAAAAAGGCATTTAAAATACAAAATGGAAAATAGTTTTGCTGAACATATTTAAAATTGAAAATGGAAAATAGTTATTTAAAATGGATTATAAAATGCAAAATGCTTTTTTTACTTTAAATTTATTCTATAAATTTTTATCATTATTTAGTTATATTAATTAAAAAAAAAAAAAAAAAAAAAGTTAAGAAAATATCAAACGTACTGAATCTAAATACATAAAGACTGTCTTTTGAGAAAATTTTGTAAAGTTTGCATGATATGAAAACGAAACTTAACTCTTCAAATATTGTTACTTAAAAATATTGTAAAATTTAATTCGACCTTGACGTATTCAAACCTTGACGACGCTACGACTGCACTTCTAAATAAAATTATGAAAATCATCTACTCGAAATATGTATAAAAACATTTCTTATCGACGTGTCTTAAAGATAGTAGTACACAACTTGAGTCAGAAAAGTTTGACTTAAGGGAACTCCAACTCTAGTAACAAATTTAACTCAAGTGACATTGCAACTCGAGTTATAAAAAATTTGTATCAATTAAATTAACAATTAAATTAACTTACAATTTGTTAGACTTCAAGTCGTTCAATTCAAGTTCTATAATTAATATTGTATACACATAAATTTGAGTATACATGTATTTTCATTTTAAGTGTAAAATGGATTCAAATTTCCATTTTAAATACAAAATGGAAAATGGTTTGACCGAACTAATTTAAAATAGAAAATGCAAAATAGCATTTTGTATTTTAAATAGATATTTAAAATGAAATCATTTTAAATAGTTCCCAGCCCTGATTATGTAGTACAATTTTTATAGATTACGTGGATGGTAATTAACCCTTTTGGACTAACAAGAATGGTTAACAGCACTTGGTTTCCGAAAGTAGTCAATAATTTCAAGTGTGTTATGTTTGGCGGTAGTTTAGTAACGGACCAGCAATTTTTGGTATATCAAAAGCATATCCCGTCAAATGTATTTTTACTTAATGCTTATGGGAGTACAGAAATGCATTTATTGCATGCATATTTTCAACCCAAAGATCATGAGCTTATGAAGAGAAAGATAAACTCGAATGGCTACCCACCACCTGGCGTATACTGGAAAGTACTGGCAATAAACATTACCGACATAATCTTATAAGAAAGGTGAATTCTGTTTTCGTGTTCTAGATTGTTGATCCTGAAACAAAACAATTAGTGGGGTATAATACACCCGGTGAATTATGGATCAAAGGTCCAACCTTAACCAAAGGTTACTATAAGGATCCTGTGGCTACCGCTAACGCAATTGATCAAGACGGCTACTATCATACCGGTGATCTGGTCCGGGTGGACGAAGATAATTGCTTGTATGTTGTTGGACGTTTAAAAGAACTATTTAAATACAAAGGATGGCAGGTAAGAAAAATTTGTGCATATGAAAATATAGTCTGTACAATTTTCTTTAAATGTTTATACATTTATAGATTTCCCCTACTGAATTGGAGCAACTAATTCGTGAACATTCGGCGGTTTTTCAAGTTTGTGTTATGAGTAAACCGGATCCAGCTGACGGTGATTTGCCACTGGCGTTTATTGTAAAAAAACCAGGATACGATCATGTTACGAAAATGGATATAATGAACTACGTTGCCGGTTGGTTTCGTTTTATTTGTAAAAGTATAAAAGTATTCTTTTAAACGAGTAGTTTTTCTCAAAGTTAAAAGGTTACAAAGAATTAAAATTCATTTTGTTTTTTAAGGGTAGATAGGTACGTTTTTAAGTGAAATTTTCGGGAATGAATTTCTAAAAATTCTATTTTATAAAATTTTTCGAAATTTTGCTCCCAGAAGGGAAAGATCATATTATATCAAGTCACTCCTACTTAATGTGACGCCATTTTGTAAAAAAAAATGATTGTCGATAGAAAATATGCTACGACCATGAGTGGATTTAAGGGGCGAGGAAGCATGGCGGAGCAATGCCCCCCCCCACAACTTTTAGAAAAGATATGAAATATTTCCTCTCTGATTAATTATTTAATGGTTTTGAGTTCCCGAGCAGGACTTAATTTATTAAAATATGAGAAATAAAAAATTATAATTGAATTATAATGCTAAATTACAATTCGAAATGTATACAGTGATTTGATTTTTCGTATAGGTATATACGCTTCAATACTCATTAGGTAATCACTATGTAGGATGAGTAATGTTGCACCCGTCGCCTTGTATTGTTGCATCGTACTAGTACTATCCGTCGCGTAGACTAGCTGCTGTGTTGGCAGTTTTTCAAATAAAATTATAGTGCTGAAAACAAGTTACTATACCTATACAATGAAAAGAAAATCTTAAGAATTGTGCCCCTCCCTACAAACAACCTCTAACTCCGCCCATGGCGACGACTCCTACTTTACTGCAAAATTTCAAAAATTTTTCAGTTCTGCTAAAGAAGATAAGGGTCTTTGAAATAAAATACAATAAATCAAAATTCTCCTGTCACGTTACTTACGAAAAAAAATTTGTCCTTAAAGTAGTTAACTGAGACCTTTTGTTATATCCTTTATCGAAATTTTATCGATTCAATCTGAAAGAAATAACAAAAAATCAAAATTTTTCGGTTTTTCCAAAATGTTAAAAATGGCGATAACTCCAGATTCACTAAACAAAACGTGTTAAAATTTTGCTCCTTTTAATGATTTCATTTCTCTAGTCCCAATAGAACCGGAGATATTCGTACATACATATATATATATATATATATATATATATATATATATATATATATATATATATATATATATATATATATATATATATATATATATATATATACAAAATTTTCAGGTAAAAGTCCAGGTTCCAGGAAAAATTTCCATCCTGATTTTGATTTTTTTTTTGGGTTCCTGACGCCCCAAAACGTCAAGAAGCGGTGAAAACCGCATATACTTAAACTGGTCTGATTATTTTCATACTTTCTTATAGAAATAGCTTCGCTATGTAGCTTATACGGACGAGAAAGTAAAAATTTATTTTCAACAACAATTAGTAACCTTTTTTGAAATTTAGTAATCTTTTGAATCGCGCTAATCACTTTAGTTTTATAGATATTTATTACCAATTTCTATTATCGTTCTTTTACAGAACATGGATCAGATGCTCAAAAACTTCGCGGTGGTGTCCATTTTCTTGACCGTATGCCGATGACTATTTCTGGGAAAATTAAAAAGAGTGATTTGCAAAAATTAATACCAGATGTAACAGTTGAATAAAAATCAAAACAATTCATTTAACAATTTGACTACCAAATTTTTTTCACTCACAAGAAGAGGTTCCGGGAGGGAAATTTACTTTTGGATGAAACTTGGAATATTCATAGTATACCTTCAGGGTGTGAACATAGTAAAATAGTAAAACTCACTAGGCAGCCATATTCGGAAAAAATGCCCTTAAAATTTTAAAAACTTTTTTAATGTCTTTTTATACGAATTTAATATGATGTTCAGTCAGAGCGACAATAACTTAATGGTTAGAATAGTTGCTGCGTGTCCTTGAGGTCACGGGTTCAAGGCAGGGTCTATCCAGTAATTTTTAAATATTTTTGTTTATTTAATTTAAAATATTATAGAAATTAATAATATAATATATATAAATGCTAATTGTGACAATGTAAATAATTTATATTTGAAAATTAATGTTTAATTTTACAATATATACATTGCAACGAAAATTTTATTTGTAACAATAACTATGAAATTACAGTAATACTGTTAGCATTAAAAAATAATTAACATTAATTTTTATAGCTATTATACTAGAGTATACGGGAGACCTCAGAGACACGGAGCACCTGTTCTAACCATTAAGCTATTTTCGCTCTGACTGAACATCATATTAAATTCTTATAAAAAACACTAAAATTTTTTTTAAAACTTTAAGGGAATTTTTTTCGAAAATAGCTGGCCAGTGCATTTTACTATTTTAATATGTTCACACCCTAAGCGTATATTATTAATATTCCAAGTTTCATCCAAAAGTGAATTTCCCAACCCGGAACTTCTCATTGTCAGTATTATTTTTAGCACTAATATAAACACTAAATTATGTTAATACTGTTAACAGTACTTTATATTTATATATCCTTAGCATTCCTTACAGATTTGTAACAAAAAAAAGCCTAAACACGCAAGTTTTGTATTGTTTAAAAGCAATAAAAGTAATAAAAAATGTTTGTGGCTTAAAATGAAATCAGTATTTATTATTTTGAAATTTTTATATGATGTGGTTTGCAGGAATTATGAAATTAACAAAGGTGTGTACAGTAGACCTTCTTAATAATGCCCTTTCCAGTAATATTATTACACTAACGAGCGAAATTTTGAATCGCTGAATACGAAAGATAAATAATTCAAATTCTACGAGTTTAAAAAATTTTATTGATTTTAATCGTTCCCATTACTCTAAAGGCATGCAACTTTACCATAATTTTCGATTGATGAAATAGTGGCTGGTAATGTCAGAAAAATTTATAGAACACTAGTAGTTTGTTAGAAATAGGTGTGTCACTAAAAGGAAATGCTACAAACATTATAAGCCATGAAATTTTAATTTTTTAACACAATGTGTGGTATGTATGGTAAAGTTATGTTCAATAAGTAAAGTTCGGGATGTTGACGATATTGAAAAAAGACGCCGTGAGCAGCGGGGCCCCATCACGGAAGTCGAATTTTTCGCTACATCTTCGATATTGAATGTCTACAAGCGAAATGTGATTGAAAGTCTACAAGCGATTTGTCATTTTGGTGGTTTCAAAATTGATGATGAGTGTCCGGCTGATCGGGGCTTTAAGAAAAGTTTTTAAGTTTTCAAGGGCTGAATCTCAGTAAATTTCAATTTTGTGCCGATAACAGTTAGCAGGAAAAAAGCCAACACAGTTCGTACGAGGGCATTCCTACCCATGCTTACCCGCCAATTGCCTTTGTGTTTTATTTTTAAATATAAAAAAGGACCTTAAATAGTAAACTGGAAGGCCTTTATGAAGATATTTTTTCTTTCCAAAAAAATCCAAAATTTCTATTTTATAAATAAAAATCTAAAATTCCTACTTTATAAATAAACAGTGATATTAATAACATTTTTAAATTACTTAATATTTATGTATTGCATGTGTTAAAAAAAGTACGTTCATTTTTTTTTAATTTTTAAAATTACTATACGCCTGCTTGTATTAGAATAAAGATAAAGCATTTAAAATACATTTAACAATACTATGAAATTTCGATGCAAAAATGGGAGAAGTGGGGGGAAAAGTAATGTGGAATCCCTAAAAGGCACTAGCTGGATACTAACTCAATACATGTACAAAATGTCAGTCCTCTAGGTTTCCTTAGAGAGTCTCTAGACGTGTTAGAAAAAAAGCAAAAAAATCAAGGAAATGTTGGCGCAAAAACCGTGGGGGTAAGGGTTAAAAGTTCCAAAAAGCAGTGGATGGCTATTAACTTAACCTGTACACAAAATTTCAGCCCTCTGGGTTTATTTGGGGAGATTTTGACCCGAACGAAACTGTTAAAAACAAGAAAAATCATGTTCTTTTTGGTATAAAAATGGTGGGGGTAAGGGTTAAAAGTTGGGACCCCCAAAAGGCATTCCCTTGATACTAACTCAATCCGAATACAAAATTTCAGCCCTCTAGGTTTATCTGGGTCACCTGTGCGAGTGGTACAAACTTCGAAAACGTCGAAAAAGCATGAAATTGTAGCTTAAAAATGAGGGGAGTGGGGGCAAAATATTAAAACCTTCAAAAAGCACAACCTATCAACACACCAAATTTCAGCCCTCTACGTTAATTCTGGGGAGCTGGGGGCGTGTTAGATCCAGCGAAAATAGTTTTTTCCCCCTATACTCCCTCCAAATCATCCTAGGAAACTGAATTTTGGATATGTTGTAGATAATTGACCGAAACATTATCTACAACCGGTTTGGAAAAGTTTTATTACTTTTCCGCCCCCCACCACCCCCTAAAAATTTGGTTCGGATCCAAAATTTGCCCAAAATTTGACCCCACTTTGATAGTATTGTTGTGCATTGGAATGAGCCCCATTTACCAAATTTAAGCTCTGTATGTATATATATGTATATATATATATATATATATCAGACATTTTTTTTCTACGGAATCATGTTCCACGAGTCCGAAAACGGATAGCGCCCCTACTCTCGCCTCTTACCGTTCTTATCGTATAGGCTGTATAAGTCTAATTTTTCCAAGGAAAAAAATTCGACTAAAAATGAAGCGTGAAACGAAATGTGACGATAAAATACGCAGTTACAATTTCTGCAGGAACAATTTTTTTCTTATAGAGAATGTTCACTGTATACATAATAAAATGTACTCATTGTAAATAAAGTTCTTATAAGCTTATAAACGATTAAAATATGAAAATACCATTAAATAAATATACTAATAAATTATAAATTACGAAGAGAATTTAACGTTAGATAATAATTAAATACTAGCCGTACCCGCGACATCGTTCGCACAAAGCATTTTTATAAACTCAATGAGAAGCATGTAAGTGTAGTAATTATACAGAACTTGCAAAGAATAATAATTTTTGTGTAATGCATGCACATGCTTAAAATGGTTTTTCTATTTTCCCGTAGGAATGAGGAATTTTCCCGGAGTAAAAAGTATCTTAAATGTTGACCCAAATAATAAGTTATCACCACACCAAATTTCATAAAAATCCGTCCGATAGTTTTTGCGTAATACGTGCAGATGCACAAAATGGTTTTTCTATTTTCCCGTGGGAATGAGGCTTTTGCCCGGAGTAAAAAGTATTTAAATTTTGCCATAGGTAATAAGTTATCACCACAGCAAATTTTATTAAAATCCGTCCAAGAGTTTTTGCCTAATGTGTACACATGCTCAAAATAGTTTTTTCTTTTTCCCGTGGGAATGAGAAATTTTCCCGGAGTAAAAAGTATTTTAGATGTTGACCCAGGTAATAAGTTATCATCGCACCAAATTTCATTAAAATCCGTCCAATAGTTTTTGCGTGATGCGTGAACAGATAGACAGACAGACAGACAAAAATTCTAAAAATAAAAATCGCTGTTTTGGTATCTACATCGATAACTATTTACAGTACCAGTATAATTTTCAAAAAATATTCCATGTACAGAAATGGTCTCGTTACAATTTTATTATATGTATAGATAATGTTCATAAAGTGATCAATAACAATTTTAATCCTGGAGCAAGTCATTCAGATACAACTAACTAGAACTCCTATTTTAGAATATTTATTACAAAATTCAGTTGAGTATTTGACTAAATAAATTTATTTTATATACATATATGGCCGCCTATAGTACCGATTGAAACATAATTAAGTATCTAAATATTAACAAATTTGCTCTAGAAAGAAAATTCAATTATTACAGCCACTGTCATGGTGAGACTTGAGCCTAGGAATGTGACTCTGGAATGAAGCACGAAACACCCTATTTTTACGAAATTTGGTGGAAACATTGGATGAGTTCGTCAACCAATCCCATTTCATTTCCAAAACCGGGTTTTTTTTTAGGACTTTTCGTTAAAAAAATTTTTATTTTCCCAAAATTTATCAAAATTTAAATATTTTTCAATTTTAGAAGAAATCACATGATTTTTCAAAGCACTGGTTTTCTAGAAAAATTAAAATGAATTTTTTGTCACAACATCGCAAAGAACGGAAAAATCATACGATAAGTTTTTGAATCACTATTTTGTGTAAACTATTTTCCGAGGTAAAACTAGGAGATTCACTATGTTACGGAGGATGCTGTAACAAAGTTATAATTGATTAATGATGGAAATATTAAATTTATGAACTTATTTTAAAATCGTTTTTAACAATTTAACAAACGATTTTAACAAATCTCATCGATTGAAACAACTGAATTTTTATCAAAGTCTACCAAATCCAGTTTATTATTTAAACAATTTTATTGTTTACATTTTATTTCTTTCAGCATATAATATAAATACATACATAATTTTACTTTTTCGAGAGGCAAGCAACCCCTTCCAGCTTCACACGGGAATTGTTATTTTATTATGTTTTGATTACACAGGCCTGCGAAATTTGACTTTTTTCCCTTTCCAATAATTATGATTTTTATTTAAATATCTAGGTATGTTAAATTAAAATACAGCTCTGTTTTTTTTTTCTAGCACATCAAACAAGCAAATTTACTCAAAAAACCAACAGTATTAGTTGAAAAAATGCTAAAGAAACTAAGTAAATTAAAAGGATTTATAATATCTTTTTCTACTTTCTTCAAAACTCCTGTTCAATATTTTTCTGTTATGCTTTCTATCCGGTTCATCTCTCTTCAACATCCAACAGTAGTCTGCCATCATGCTTGCGTCCCACCTTCCTTAGTATCTGCTCTCCATAACCTTTATATCTTGGTGAAAGCGCTCACCTTGTTTTTCACTTACAGCACCAAGATTCGCAGGAAAGAAATCAATATGAGATTGCAGAAAATGTAACTTGACACTCTCATTGCAAACCAGTTTATGGAAATTGCTGAGCATATTATTCACTATATTTTTATAATCTAGGCTTTTTTGTTTCCAAAAAAGTGTTTCACTACCTCTTTAAACGAATTACAACTTTTTTTTTAGTTGTTTTAAACTAATTTTTATTAACAGCCGATGATTAACAGAGAATATATCGATATAATTTTTTTTAATTGTATTTACGCCCATTTATTAATTTTCAAGTTTTTATAAGTAAAAATTTAGTCAAAAATTTTAATACCTAGTATCTAAAAATTTTGATGTGTTGGAATTTTTTGAATATTTTTTTCGTAATCAGTGCCCTAAAATATATCAAAATCAGTTGTCAAATTTTAAAGGGGGAAACCATCGCAGGCCTCTGTTATTCTTGCTTGAACGCCTAATACCGTACGAATAATTTATGGAAGCTACATTTATTATGAGTATTATGACAAAGCAACTTATTTATTGATATATATTCCGTGTTTTGGTTTTTTGTATGCCTGTTATCATTATTCAACAATTAATTTTACGAGATGATTTGTATTTTTTTTTAAAATTTGATAATAAAATATATATGGTGTTCCATGATATTTTAACGAAAGATTATTTTAAAAAAGCTTTAAAAATAAAAATTGGCAAAACATGATTCAGTGATAAAAATATACTCCTCACAAAGGACCCCTCCGGATAAGATAGGTGAATCTGCCTAAGGAACCTTCAGATGCATGTGTCCCGACGAAACTGCTTCCCAACTGCGATAAAAATTTTTTGATTTATAACATTTTGTGAAACCTTTCCATACTGATGAAAACACTGGTAATGAGCCTTAATCGCTCACACTTGCTTTTTTTAAAGGTGACAGGAAGGCGTCGCCGTATTTTATGGCTAAACAAGCCCACTAAAACGGCTGCGACACTGAGTGTCACTAGAGCCACTTGTATTTAAATCCTTACATTTGCCTTACTTGGCCCAATTTTACGAAATATTTTTAGACATATATTTATTAATTTAAAGGCGTAAATTTCAAAAATCTATGTCTCATTTTGGTCCAAGGTCGCGTTTTATGTGTTTTTATAGGTCATTTAGAAATTTTTTAAAATATCTTCTTCTAAACACCGTGTTTTGGAGAGCTCCATGCATTGTCTTATGGAGCTCTTAGAACCCTACATGCCTATATATATATATATATATATATATATATATATATATATATATATATATATATAATACATATGCACTTAGGCGGGGGGGGGGGGGAAAGTGGAAAATCGGAAAAAGTCCACAATTGAACATTTTGGTACAACTCGAAAACGCAAAGCTACCTTGACCTAAAATTGCAGCTATGGAATACATGTGCAAAGGCGCACGCTACCATGGCACTCACGACCCAGGTTGGGCCTTAAGCATATTCCGCTATCTTATCCGGAGGGGTCCTTTTTATATTTATGCTAATTACCGAGATATGAGTTTTACACGTTAACGGTCATAATCTATAATGACGGAAGTTGACCAAATGGTAAACTATTTTGACAACTAATACACTTTATATAGAACTGTTGACGTCGTACAACGTTGATGACCATCTAGGACTCTAGGTGTTAACTGAAACAAAAAATTTATGAGTTTGGCTAACCGAATTCGGTCAGAACATTAATCAAACAATTTCCTATATTTTTTAATTTAAAAATCTTATCAGCATGCGTGATTAATATTGTGTATTCTTTTATCTTAATTAAAAAAATATATGTATACTACTCAAAAAAAAATAAGGGCCACTCATGTTTTGCTGCATAAGTTTATTTTTATATAAGTTACAGTATAAGGTATGCTTACATTTAATTAAGGAACTAATTTTTTACTAAATAAAATTAATTTTAATAAGATTAAATAAAAAATTAATCCATAATTACATTTTTTTAGGATTTTATCATTTTTATGGTCATTTTTACAGTCATCAACAAACGTTCACGCTTTGAGTAAAAGCACACATTATGCAACTTTTCGGTGATTTAATATCGAGTATGCCCTCCCCTTTTTAAAAAACATTCTTGAAGCCTCCTCGGCATGCTTTCAATAAGCTGCCTAACGGTTTCATCAGGAATCTCCTCCCAACATCTTCTCAAGACATCAATCAGTTTTTGTTGGGTGTGCACATCCTCTCCGGCTGCTCTGACTCGCCGTTTTAATTGATCACAAAGATGTTCTATTGGGTTCAAGTCAGGGCTATTTGCAGGCCACGGTAAAACCTGTATATTAGCCTCCCTAAGGACAGTTGTCGTCGCTCGAGCGGTGTGCGCTCGGGTATTATCCTGCATCAGGATAAATTCGTCGACCGCTCGTTGTGCAAAGGGGATCACATGGGGTCTGACAACCTGTTCGATGTAACTTTGAGCCGTTACAGTACCCTCGTTCAGGAAAACAAGCTCAGTTTTGTCTTGCAAACTAATGCCACCCCAGACCATGACATTAGGACCGCCAAATCTGTCGCGTTCATGAATGTGACGATCAGAAAACCTTTCCCCACTTCTTCTCCACACTCTTACACGTCGATCATCGCTAAAAAACTTCACCTTGCACTCATCCGTGAAGAGTACGTGACGCCATTCCTCCACGCCCCATTCAAGGTGTTCACATGCAAATCTTAAACGGTTTGCACGATGCGCTCCGGTTAGTTTGGTACGGATTACTGGTCTTCTTGAACGTTGTTGGTCTTCATGCAAACGATTTCGTATGGTCTGATTACTGACAACAGTACCAGTAGATCGATGTAAGCGATTTTGCAGAGTACCTGCGATAACAGTCGGCTCATGTCGTGCACACAGTCGAATGTAATGGTCTTCACGGGCAGTGGTAGCACGTACTCTTCCTGAGCCACGGCGCCGGGTTACACTACCGGTCTGCTGATACCGATTCCAAACATTTTGAATAGCCCTTCGTGAACAACCCAACTGCAGAGCCATGGAACGTTGAGATTGACCACCCTCAATCATCGTTACGGCTCTGGTAGCAGTAGCTTCGTCCATATGGTGTCGAATTCTCGGCATTGTAAAAATAAATGATTGAATAACACGCCAAACTTCAAAAAACAACCTCAGCAATCAATAATCTAGCGCAAACTGATATAAAATCAAATTCAAAAAAATAAGTAAAACTAACCACTTGACGCTCTCCGAGACAAAAAAACGTTTAAATCTTCCCCTCAACAATAATATCACTTAAACCTAACTGTTATCATTTACTCAACCACTAAATATCATAAAAACAGTCATTTAGAAAAGTTATCTTGACGTGGATCGACATAAATCAGTTTTAAAATACAAACTTTCAAGTGGCCCTTATTTTGTTTTGAGGAATATATTACGTTATCAAGAAGAAAGGTATTTTTCGCGCCGAAAATATTAAAAATTTGCTTTAAAGTTAGCGAAAACAGTCTAAACGAACAGAAAAATAACTTACTTCTATATCCCAATCAAATCTTAATTTGTACCATCCCCGCATACGTCCCGTAAAGTCAGTTGGAGAATAGACTTTAAGCAATATGTCTTTAAAGAAACTAGTTTATCTAAATTTTAAGCCCCGCCCAAAATATATTCAGAAAGATTTTCCTGTGTTCAAATCTTAACTGTGAGAAAATGTCCCATCAGTTTTTCATATTTTTTACTATTTCTGTTCTTAAATATTAATATCTAACACTATAGTAAAAGTTTCTGTTTTTATGTATAAAAATATGAGGATTTCTTCACACACTACATATTTTTAGATAAATACTTTTTAGACAGAATAAAAACAAAGATTTTGAATATGAAACCTATTAGTCATTCTTGTTTATCTTTCAAAAGTTACATATTAATTTTTAAAATTTAAATTTGTGCAAGGAAAAGAGCACGGATTGTCAACATTATTAGTCTGTATTTAACATCAAGAAGGTGGTGCCAAGAATATTTTGAATTTGGTAGTCACAGATAAAAACGTTTTACCATAAACTTAACGATTTTTAAACTTGTATTATTATCGAACATATTACTTTAACTATTTTAATATAAAAATTGTTTGTTTTTGGCCTTGCTGACATCAAATACGAGTCTAATGGCGATTGTTAACTCTTAATTACATTATTCTAGTCATATAATATTCTAATATTCCCGTGTCTGTCTCTTTGAAATGTTTAGATCACATTTTAATTAATTATGTACTGCTAAATGAGAAACGAGATTTTGTCTGAGAAATTTGGACACATTATTAACCTAGGTCTGGAACTGCTTTTTTTCAAAAACTTAAGACCCTATACAATATCCGTAAATCAAGAATAGACGACAATTTTAAAAAAAAGAAAGTTATAATTTTTAAATTTTTTTTATTTATTTAATAATCCCAGCAAAATATCATCAAAATTGTGTAAGTGTCAACGAAAGGACAAATATAGACTTATGTAGTTTTAAACTGTTACTAAATAATGGCAAATCCTCAGAATGTTTGGTTGATTTGGGTAAGGGTGAAGGCAGTGCAATAACAACATATACATAATCTGTTACTTTGACCAACTTTGACACATAAGTATGTACATGCCGCGCGTTCTCTGTCCCAAACTCGTGTATCAAAAATACATGTTTTAGGACACAAAAAACATATTAAATACTGTATTTATATATATACCTATATATATATATATATATATATATATATATATATATATATATATATATATATATATATATATATATATATATATATATATATATATATAGGTAGCCAACATCAAAGGGTGTAGTTAGCATAAATCTTAAGTTCATAGTGATGAAAACACAGACTTAAATATGTTTTTTTTGTATGTCCAAAAATTGGGAGTTTTCAGATACAAGGTTGGGACAAAGTACGCGCGATATGTAAAACATCAAAAATAACCTTTTTTTTTTTATTTTTTTATATAAATAAATATTTCATTAAAAATCTAAATGTGCAACATTATTTCTACGTGTATTAAGTTTACCAAAAAAATTTTTTTAATTCAAAAACGAGCTGAGTATAAATGGCGTTGAAATCGACACTAGGAGATTTTTTCACCTTGATGGTTTCGCGCGTTCTGAAATCCCCAGCGAACTGAAATCAGTTATGGCACAAATTAGGGTCTAAGAAATAAAATAAAACACCCGTGAGATATCACATTTTGAAAATAATTCATCAAAAATCACCGTTTTTTCTCGACTGTAAACAGCCGTCATTTTAAAAATATATTACGGAACCAGAAGATCCTAGTTTCTGCCAAAATGACGGTACTAAGGAATAATATGCACTTTGATTTATATCGATACCTCAAATACTTTTTGAAATTCACGCGGAACCATGTCGAAAAACATAGTTTCCAGGGAACTTAAATTTTTATGTCAATGAATTATAGTAAAGTGCGCCCATAACATTTTGATTTTTCATTTCAGCATCAACAAAACAAAACAAAAATCTTGAGCCAAATACAACAAAAGTTTTTATTCCGGAAATTAGTATTAATTTTTTTTAGATTATTTTTTTAAGTACCATCGGTACGTAAGCTTAGTTATTATAATTATAGCTGTTTTTGGCATAGCAATGGATTTCAATTATTTTTTTAAAGCTTTATTTTTTTTCTTAAATACAAATACATAATATTTTTGGCGCCATATCTTACAGATATTCTCAAATATCTGTTTTCGTCGGATTGTAAATAAAAAATTTACTTGAGATAAATTTCTAAATTTTAGAAATTTATCTCAAGTAGGTACATCCAAGGTAATTACACAGTTGGTGTCATTTAAAATATAATATTGCATTGTTAGTAACAATACAACATGTCCGCAATGGGCAACCAGAACGATGATTTAATTATACGTGGAAATGAATTAAATATTGAACCATGTACACAAAATGTTGGACAATATTTTTTAAATCACATGAAATTAAACAAGGATCGTATTGTGCAAGTAAGTGTCTCAATTTTTTTCTAAATTGAAAATAGGTACATAAACCCTGAGCTGGCTCAATGCCGCAGCCTCGTTCTTATCTGGTAGATCGTGAGTATATTATATTTACCGTAAAACACCCTATCTTTACCATAATTTTCAATTCAAATTTGAATAAAATAAAGACGGAACTAATTTAGTTATATTTAACTGCTTCAATAGAATAAACTGATAAAATACTTTGATTTAACTCATAAATAAATTTTCCAGAAACATAAATTACTAGTCAAAAATAAAAAAAATAGTAACAAGCTCAAATGTCGAGGAGTTCCCAACTTTACCATATTATTACTAATTCATATTTTTTAGTGAAATATAAAAGATATTATAAAATTTCTAAATATACCATTGTTGTTCATACTTTTTTTGTGAATTCCAAATAATATTTTACAATAACAATAACACGTCATTTCGAAATTTTCAACGATAAATCTAGTTGCGATAGAATTATGTTATGAAAACGTCAAATACAGCTGTTTTGACTGGGATGTACAAAATCAGTAAAAATTAATAAAACAAAATACCAGACACAGAAAGAAAAATAAATTTTGTTTAAAAAAAATAAAACGCAATGTTACATATTTGATATTATAAACTGACTAAGTAACAAAATCAGAAATAAAAAACAAAACAATTGTCTATTAAATCAATCAATCTTCCATTTCAATAAAATTGTCTAACTTACGAAATCAGAATCTTTTTAACCAAATCAAGATACTCAATTTTATTCTCTATTGTTCTATGGATTCCAATTTGTTTTTCAGTGTATAATGTTGTAATTTGTTTACTTTCTACCATATCAATTGCTAGATTTAACATTCTGCAGAATAATTTTTCTATGTCCTTGCACCAATTTTCTTCTTATGATGTTTACCAGACATTTTGTATATGTAAACCTGTAACAATTGTTTTTTACTTTAATATCTCAATTCGTGTAAAAATATAATGCTTATTCGTATATTTTTGACAACCCTGACTGTTAGCAGCGCTGTCTGGTAAAGTTGGGATTTGTTAAAGGACTCTAATTTTACCAAATTTGCTATAATTTTACCTAAACGAATTATTCGATAATACGCAAATAAGTAAACGTAAAAATCATTTTACATACTTACGAGGTTATGTAACTTTTCATATGATGAAATTATCTATGTCACTTGTACCTATATTTTTTTAAATACCAACTAAAGTTTGCACACTTGCTTAAAACCAAAATGTACGATAAGAACTAAAAAAATCCAATCATTTGAAGAAATTGTCGCTGGCAATGCCAGAAAAACTTATATAACACCAGTAGTTTGTTAGAAATATCTCCATCATTAAAAAAAGTGCTACAGAATATATAAACTATGAAATTTTAATTTTTTTTTACGTAAAGTGTGGTATGGCAAAGTTAGGTTTAATAGGTAAAGATAGGTTGTTTTATGGTAATTGTTAATCTTCATCTTACCAATCTCACACTTAATAGTACTATAACAAACGATGCATACAATCTAACTGTTGCGTATTTATTAATAAAAAGGAAAAAGAAAAATACATATATATATATATATATATATATATATATATATATATATATATATATATATATATATATATATATACAACACAGTAGACTCTCGTTAATTCAAACCTTCGATAATTCGAAACTCTATAATTCAAAGGTATCACGAGTTCCCTTCAAAATCCCTTTATATTTCGAACTAAAACAATAGATATGTAATTTAAACGAAAAAATCATTGCTAGGTAACAAAACCACGCGTCAGTTCGAACTCATTCGAACCAGTCTATAATTCGTAATATTTTAAGATTCCCTCGAGTTTCGAATTAACGAGAATCGACTATATATATATATATATATATATATATATATATATATATATATATATATATATATATATATAGAGTCGACTCTCGTTCATTCGAAACTCGAGGGAATATATATATATATATATATATATATATATATATATATATATATATATATATATATATATATTCGTATATATATATATACGAATATATATATATATATATATATATATATATATATATATATATATATATATATATATATATATATATATAAGTATATTGCTCAGGTTTACTAATGTTTATTTAAAACGTTTATTTTCATATTTTCACTTTCTGTAATTAATTCAGGATCATAAAAAATTTTTTGTTAATTAAAAATAATGGCGACTCACCAAAAATAATGACACGATGATGATGTACTTTCGAATGTATATACAATTTACAGATGGTGTCCGAAAAAGCATCGTTGGTATTCGATTATATTGCTCTGCTCTTTTCACTTGTTTTTTGAGATATTTATAATTTTAAAACGACGCGACGTTCACATGAGATACAAATGATGTTCTTTCGAATGCTGTTTCTAAAGTGCATAGCTGGACAAGATAGGGAAAACGGCTCTTGACGCAAAATTGATTGTTTTTATAGGAAATAATACTTTTTAGCTACCGATACATTCCCGCGAAATTTCAACCCTCCGAGGCTAATAGTTTATAAATACACAAACAGAAAAAAATTTTCAAAAAAAATTTTTGATGAAATTACTGAGCCGATTTATTTGAGTTTAGTATATATTATGTACCCACCTTAGGCAAAGTAATAAAAAAAAATCAACGTTATATCCTTTTATTATACTAATTTTTTTAAATTTATAAATTTAAGAAAATTTTTTTTGATATATACGCGTTAGCGACACCCACTATTTTTTGTTCAATAATATGTCTCTTAGTACTCTATAACATATATTTTTATGGAAAAATTTTAGTTCGTAGAACATAGTAATATTTCAATACAAATGCATGCCATGTTCGGTACTACATATATTACTTATGTATAAAAAGGACTATAAGGTAAAATATCTACCCTATTTCTAAAATAATATATTTACATACGTTCATAACAACGATAAACCAGTTTAAATTTAGAAAAGTCCAACATTATCTGCCGTTTGTCATTTTTTATTAATAAAACAAAATAGATATTGAATTCTCTTTTGTTAGAGTTTTTTCCTTTGTAAGACGTTAAGTGAAACTTTGTTAGCTCATACACCACGTGTTACGACGTCAACAATTTCATACAAAGTTTATTAGCTGTCGAAATAGTATAGCAGTTGGTCATTTCGTTATAATTCCCTATGACCCGTCATCGTACTAACAAAAGAAGACAAACGGCAGATAAAGCTAGACGTTTATCTACTATGTTTTTCGAAGTCATGAACGTATGTAATTTTATTATAGAAAAAATCCATTTTCTGCACCCCTTTAAGATGTGCAACAAAAATATCAAGTGAGAGGGGCGAGCTACATATTGCATACACATGTACGCTACTTTCTTCAAGTTAGTTACATGTACATGTAATTTACCTACATATTTTTATAACTACTACAGGTTTTAACCGGACTCTTGTTATTACTATACATTGTTGAAATTTTTGTTCTAGTTTATTAAGTTAATGTTTATTATTATTAAAACAATATAGAATTTTAGACGTATTATTGTTATTATAATTATCTTTATTTAAATAAAGTTTCTAAAACTTATAATTTTTGTTGAGTTAGATATAACTAGATGTTACTTAATTAGTAAGTATGCTGAGATAATTTTATTGATTTCATTCAAATATTCTGATTAGTAGTAGAAATTGGAGAGTTCTTAGCCCTCCTCCCAATTTTTTGGCCGACCTCGGGAGGAGGTAAAACTACCGAGGCGCTTCTAGAAGCCTCCGGCGGCGAGTGGAGTAAAATTTGGTCTCCAACCTAACGACATCTAATGAAATTTGTCCAACCTAAGTGAACCCAATGGAACTTGATCTAACCTAACCTAACCTAACAAAATTTTTTCTAACCTAACCTAACCTAACAAAATTTTTTCTAACCTAAGAATTAAAAGATTCCCGCGGTACACTAAATATACGTTCAATATTTTAATAAAAATATTGAACGTATGTAATAAAACCCCTCTCCATTCGTCATTTTCATGTTAGAAGCTAGCTAACAATATTCATCGCAGTGTGTACCCAAAATATGAAAATTCCCCAAACACTAGATTCTACTACTCTGATTCATGGTAAGATTAACCTTAAAAATTATTTTTAACAAGTTAAAACATTTTTTTTATAACAAGTCAAAATATATATTTTTTTAGACCGTTACAGGAACTCCAAGAACTGCAACTTAGGGGGGAAGAGAACATTTTATTGCATTCCTTAGAGTTCTACTGTGTTTTAGAAATAAGGCAGATGCTTTATTTTGTGGTCCTTTTTATACATAACTAATATATGTAGTACCGAACATAGCATGCATTTGTATTGAAATATCACTATGTTCTACCAACTAAAATTTTTCCATAAAAATATATGTTATAGAGTACTAAGAGACATATTATTAAACAAAAAATGGTGGGTGTCTCTAACGCGTAAGTGTCAGAAAAAAATTTTCTTAAATTGAAAAATTTAAAAAAATTAGTATAATAAAGGGATATAACGTTAATTTTTTTTTTATTACTTTGCCTAAGGTGAGTACCAAATATGTATTAAACTCAAATAAATCGGCTCAGTAAGTCAGTCAAAAAAAATTTTTTTTGAAAATTTTTATTTGTTTGTGTATTCATAAACTATTAGCCTCGGAGAGTTGAAATTTGGCAGGAATGTATCTGGAACTAAGAAGAATTATTTCCTATAAAAATAATCAATTTTGCGTCAAGGGTCGTTTTCCCGATCTTACCCGGCCATGCCCTTTCTAACGCCTTCAAACGCAAGGAAGTATACTCTCGGTTGAATTTCGAAAACGCTGTATCTTCCAACGCTTCAAAGTATAAACAGGGAAAATGGTACAATCAGATATAAACGATGCTATTTCGCGCACCGTTTTCAAATTTCGAATATTCGAAAGTCAGTTGCACAATTCTAATTAGTAATAAAATATTCTAATCAGTAATCACTAATATCGCCAAAAAAAGTGTCAATATTATTAATAGTATCTATATTAGTTAACGAGAACCGTAAGTGTTATTTTTGTTACCTCAGATGCATTCTTAAATATCTATGGTCACAAAAATAAGCTTAAGGGCTGAGTACATCTTTTTCAACCAAAAAATGCTGAATAAATTGAAAAAAGATGAATAGTAGACGTCTATAAGTAACTATTGCCGTAGAGAAATCTATTTACTAATTGACGGTAAGCAATCACGTACCTAAAAAGGTAAGTAAGCATTTGTGGCTTGTTATTTTTGTAATTATAGTAGGTAACTAGAAAACACAATGATAAATATTGCTTACGCGTCAAATTACTTGCTGCGTAAACGCAAACCTACGATTCGAAAAGTTGAAAAAAAAATTTACTGCAGGTATTACCCTAAAATTTTCTTTTATTATTACAGATTGATCCTGTTAATAATATTATGCAAACACATGGCGAATTACGAAAATTGTCAATCCAATGTGCTTTAGAAATGAAAAGGCTTGGTGTCAAAAAACATGATGTAATAACAATATGTGGAGAAAATCGTATCAATCTGATTGTACCGTGGCTTGCTGCAATGTATTTAGGAGCAGTGACAAATCCTTTACATCCCTTATTTCCTTATGGTAAGTAAAACCATCATACTAATATAATCAGGGAGTAAGGTTTGTGAGTTTGTTGAATTGGAAAAATCTCGAGAACTATTCAATAAATTTCAAAAATTCTTTCAATGGTAAATAAATGATACTTTACGTTCTAATATAGGTAGATTACATTTTTATTGGCTAAAATTACTCCTTCAAGACTATGAGGCCTCAAAAAAAACTCAAAATAAATGGCTAGACGGATCTTAATCAAATTTTGCTGGAGTACTATAAAGATCCTAGAAACCTGATCTTGATTAAATTTTTGAAAACTGTAGGAAAGCTTTCACAAGCATAGACGGTCACAGAATTCGAACAACGGACATACCAATTTCTTCATTTTTAAGCGTCCATTTGCAAGATCTTTACTGTAAACAATGCTCAGATTTTGATTGTTTTTTCAGTGAACGTTACCTCCCAAACTTACCAGTGAAAAATATCATATTTTTTCACATATGTATGTACATGCTTTCATTTTTCAAATAAAGAATATAAATTACATGTCACATTATGTTATTCGTCTTAATTTTTTTCTTAAACGTTTTTGTTCCTTTAAACAATTATTGATTTTATGTCAGACATATGTTTTTTGTCTTTAAATATCTAAATAAAAAAGATTTCACCACCGGAGTTTACAAAAAATAGCTGATGAAACGGAAGAAGTGTTGTAGTATACATTTTAGTAAAATGTATGCTTAATTTTACAATCTTTTCTATTTTAAATAAAGATAACAACATTCATTGTGAATTTTCTTTTTTTCTTTTAGATGAGATTGAACGAATGCTGGAATTAACGCAACCAAGCATGATATTTTGCGATGAAAAAATTGAACTCAGCATAAAGAAGATTACACAGGATACTTTAAAACAAACATGTAAAATTGTCGTTTTTGAAAGGGATTTTCTTTCGTTTATAGACACATCAAATTATGACGAAACCATTGAAAATAATTTTCAAGCAGAAACTGTAGACGTTGAAAATGATTTAGCTCTTATAGTATGTTCGAGTGGTACAACTGGAGCTATAAAGGGTGTAACTATTCGACATTCAGCATATTTTATTGCCATCAACACATTTATGTGAGTAAAATTGCATTGTATAACTCTAAACGATATAGTTATTTCAAAATTCATATTGTCAAATTTAAATAAATTATTAATTGAATGTGACCGTCGATTTTCATGCTCATTTTCGTTCGTTTTGGGTCATGTCTAATATACGAAATAAAAAATTTTAAAAATTTATTGTGTGCACGAATACTAGATAATTACCAGTTTTTCAGTTTTTATTAGTAAATAAATTTCATAATTTACATATTTTTAGGGATACAATCAAACCAGATGATCGGATTTTAATTTACTCGCCATTATCGTGGGTTACTGCACTGTGGACATATGGTATGATATTTTTTAAGGGAGCCACAAGAATAGTTTTAGAATACGACGTAAATAAAAATTTAGAAGTTATGTCAAAATATAAAGTATGTCTTTACAAATTGCCGATTTATGAATAGAAATTGATTTAAATTTTTATTTCTAGGTAAGCTGGATTTTATTTACACCATTAAAATTAACAGAAATGGTTCGTCATCCATCATTCATGAAATATCCAGAAATTGTTCGAAATCTGAAACTGGCTATGTTTACTGGTAGTGCGGCAACGCTAGAACAAATATTGGAATATCGAGAAAGACTTAAAAATACATTTTTGTGGAATGGTTATGGCACGTCAGAAATGATTTTCTGTGTGGCACACTTTGATTTGGACAAAGATGTAGAATTAAATATTAAAAAGATTAATTCTCATGGAAAACCAAACCCTGGTGTACATTGGAAAGTAATTATAACTGAGATATAAGGTTATTGTAAAATAATTAACAGAGAGGCTATTTTAGGTAATTGATCCCGAAACTGAAAAAATTTTGAAACGGAATGAAGTTGGTGAATTGTGCCTTAAAGGTCTCACATTAACAAAAGGTTATTATAAGGATTTGGAATCGACTCAGGCTGCTATTGACAAGGACGGGTGGTTTCATTCTGGCGATATGGCACGCGTTGATGAGGACGATTGTTTGTTTATTACTGGACGATACAAAGAACTATTGAAATATAAAGGCTGGCAGGTAAAGGCACTATACATTAAGAAGTTTTATCACTCATAGCTACCAAACCTTTACAATCTACCGTCCCCTTCCCGAAATCAATAATTTAACCCTAAGCTTTCAACGTTTTTGGATCAATGCCTACTTTTACTACGGGTTAATCTTGCTTAAAAGACATTTTGAATTATTTGTTGAAACATACATTTAGTATTAATCAAACATTTTAGCGCATTCTGACAAATATTGTTCTGGGGAGTGGCGGTCCACCGATGGATAGCAGTGGCCCCTTTACTTTATCCAGACGGTACTTCAAAACCGTTCGTAATATGAGCATGAAATTTACAGATTCTACATTAGTAAATATGTAAAAAAGCTTCACCTTAAAGACTTTAGAGACCTGTTTCTGAAATTTCGTAGACCGTTTCGATATAGTAAAAAATATGTAATGGCTTTTTTCTTTGTCAAAGTGAAAAAGTGGTAATGTCCTCTTATTTTATTATTATTATTATAAACTGCATAAAAGAAAATTCGTTAAGTGCGTGTTAAATACGCATTAAGTCAGGATTTCACAGTTAGTAATTAGAATTTTTCTTAATTCTCCATTAATTTGTTAATAATATTATTATCTAAATCTTCTATTTTCTACATCCTACAGTTTAAAAAGAACCGACACTGTCTATTAAATTGGGTAAGGTTCCGACACTGATTATTTAAAAGCGATCAAATGCGAATAGACCACCTAAAGAAATAATAGTCATGACCAATTTATAGAGATTTCGTTGTTTTACTACAAAATCCTACAATTAGAGTGATTTTAAAGATTTTGAAATTAACTAGGATGAGAGTTATTTTACTTTTTATTGACGATATTTCGTGCTATTATTCACTTTCCTAGGATTATCACAATAATCCGATTATTACTATTATCCCACGTCCTACAGCATATAAAATATATCTGCATGTATAATCACTTTGCTTTTACAATATTTACATAATACTATAAAGAATATATAATCATAATTATGTAATTTTACAAAATAATTATCTTTGATTGTTGTAGGTGACGCCAAGCGAAATAGAAAAAGTAATAAAAACACATCCTGGTGTTGCTGACGCTTGCGTCGTAGGTAAACCACATGAGATTCATGGCGATTTACCGTTAGCGATTGTAATAAAAAGGGAAAATTATCAAAATTTAACTGAAAAAGAGTTAGCATCCTTTGTAAATGGTAACTAATACGATACTAATATTATAAATTAGGCTTCGGCAATCTATGACCCATGAGTCACCGTGAAAAAGAATGCCGAGGTCTGCTTATAAATACTTTTAACGAATTTCCAGAATGGAATTCAACTATTACAGCCACTGTCATGACGCGACTTGAGAAATTTGTTTTCAGGTCCCTAGAAACCGAAAATAATATTTCACTAAAATTTATATATATATATATATATATATATATATATATATATATATATATATATATATATATATATATATATATATATATATATATATATATATATATATATATATATATATGTGTGTGTGTGTGTGTGTGTGTGTGTGTGTGTGTGTGCGTGTTACCGCACGATAACTCTCGAACGAAATGTCCCACTTTTACAAAATTTGTTGAAAATGCTGGAAATCACAAACTCTTGGATGAGTTCTTCAGCCAGACACGTCGGATGCCAGGAACATGGTTTTTGTTCTTGCAAAAAATTAGTTTTCTTCCAAAATTTCCACTTATTCAAAAATTTTTGCGAAATTTTTTTACACCATTTAAAATAGGAGAAAAAATTACATAAAAAAGGTCTTTAAACTACTCTTCTATGTCAACTAGTTTCCGAGAAAAACTAATTTTTACAAACGAAAATTCGCTATGTTATGCAGGATGCTGCGACAGGGGGTATTTTATCTATTTATTACATGATAAATTGCATTAATTGTTTTTTGAAATTTTAGATCGTGTAGCAGATATTCAAAAACTTCGTGGTGGAGTCATATTCACGGAAAGTTTCCCATTAACTCCAAGTGGTAAAATACGTCGGATTGAACTACGTAAATTAATACCGAAAAATTAGGAAAATTTTTCTTATTGTATTTCTGTTATAACACCTTTGCTTATTAAAAAGAAGTATTAAAAAAAAAAAATTATTAAGAAATGTTATCCAAAAACTATAAGTTTCCCTATTTGGTAATAGTCCAAACTCCGGTAGCACAAAATCATACCGGATAAAACACCTCAAATTAAAAAAGCTAAATCGATAGTAACTAATGTTGACAATAGGAAATGCCTGCCAGACCTTTAGGTTTTTGTTAAATTCTATTTCTAAAAAATTTTTGATGAATTTTTTTTAAACCTTCTCCCAAATTGCGTGGACTAGCTTTATAGAAGGATGGACGTAATGAAACCAATATCTTCTATTTCATAGCTTTTCTTTATTAAAATTGCCAAAATATTTTCGATATGTTTAATATCATCTTCAGTGGCTAAACATCAAAAAAAAAATTTTTTTTACAACGTAATAATAAACAATAACATCATTTTTATATATTTACAATTCTTCGTTAACTTATACTATTATTTTTTAGGTTATAAGCTACATATTGGATAGGAGGATTATTTATTTATTTTTGTAAAAACAACAAGAATTTGTGACTTAGTTGATATATAGGAAATTTTATGTTTGGAAGAATATCTATTTGTGTTAACGAAACAAACAAAACCTATTTTTTAATATTAGCGGATTTGAGACAGGACAAACTGAAACAGTATGTATATTAAAATGTTAAAAAATTTTTTTACAATCTTACTCACCAGAAATTATCTAAATTTCAGATTGTCATTCTTGGATAACAACCAACCATACCAACAATCCATTAGAACAATTTAACTAGTTTTTTTTTTGCATTTCACATGGAAATTTGTCAATCGAAAAAATTTTTTTTTATAAAATAATTACTTTAATTTAAAACAATTAAAAAAGTCAAACATATTTAAAATGTAAAATCAAAAAAATTTTAAGAGAATTTTTTTTTAAAATTATCACAGTTTGTACAATGTACTCCTCAAGTACATTGTTATTGGTATGGCAGCACAGTGATCAAATGAACTAAATTTGTAAATTTTTTGTTTAAAGATAAATTTCTCGAAAATTCTAGACAAAATTAGTCCGGTCTCAATTTACATATTGGTATGTGTTTATTGTTTATGTTTTTTGATTACAATGTATTATATAAGCATCTTTTGGAAATATTGTTTATTGATTTCTATTATTATTATTATTTTATTTTTTTAATAATCGGTAAATAGGCATTATCTAGAGCTAATGATTCTATCTGCTTGTTGCAATTTTTTGATTCATTCAGTTTTATGTAAAAACCTTCACTTAATAATCTTTTTTGGTATTTATTTTCTCTGTCTAATATTTCGACTTGGTCGAAATTAAACCTGTGATCATTATTTATCGAATGTTCAGATAATCCAGTTGCCTCTTTGCCCCTTTTTATGTCATATTTGTGTTGGGCTAATCTATTATTTAACGACTGTGACGTTTGTCCATAATATGATAATTCACAATCTTGGCAGTTTATTTTATATACTACATTGTAATCTTGTTTTATATCTGTTTTCACTCTTTTTTTAGTGTAAATGTTTGAAATTTTATTGTTAAAAGAAAAAGTTATTTTATTTTTGCTATTTTTTTCTATTATTGGTTTTAATTTCTTAGTTAAATTATTATAGGGTAAACAAATTCTATTTTTATGTTCATTTATTGTATCTACATTAGTTTTTGTTGTATTATATGCTAAATGTATAACTTTTTCTTTTATCATGTTAATTAAATTTATAGGATAGTTATTTTTAGTTAGAATGGAAACAGCTAATTTTATAGATTCTTTTCTATTTTTTATGCTATTTAAATGTACCGCTCTATGCATTAGATTATGTATCATGTTATTTTTTATGTATTGTGGATGATTCGAGTTGTAATTAATGATTCTGTCAGTGTAATTATCTTTTTTATGCCATATTGTGTTAATCACGTTATGCTTATCTTTTTTACCTAAGGTGTCAAGAAAAGCTATTTGGTTATTTTCTTCTATTTCAATGGAAAACTGTAAAGTTGGATGATAATTATTAAAACTATTTTTAATATGTTCTATTAAATTTTCTGGCGCTACTGTTAAAATGTCATCTACGTATCTATAGAAAAAAGCTGGATTCCATTTTTTGACTTTTTTAATACTGGCAGCACAAAGAAAATCCATTACATACGAAGCAATGATACTGCTAAGGTTCCCACCCATTGGGCAGCCAAATAACTGTTTATAAAATTTATCCTGAAATCTAAAAAAATTGTTTTCGAAAATTAACTCAATTCCCTCAATAAATAATTCTCTATCTATATCTGTAAATTTTTTTATGTTGGACCATTGTTTTTTAATGACAGCTATTGCTAAGTTTAGAGGAATATTTGTAAATAAAGATTTGACATCCAATGAAAAATTTTTTTCATTAGAATCTTTAAGTTGAATGTTATTAATTTTCTTTACGAAATCATACGAATTTTTTATGGAAAATTGACTATTTTCAGATTTAGTTAATATTTCAGAGAAATATTTTGCTATTCCCTGTATAGGGGAGTTGATCTGGCTAACAATTGGTCGTAATGGTATATCCTTTTTGTGAATTTTTGGTAAAAAATAGATTTCGGGTAAAGTTTTTCCTGATTTTTGAAGTTTGGTCTTCGTTGTGCTGTCAATATATTTATTTTTGTATAATTTATCTGTATATAGTTTAATTTTTCTCAAAATATTTTCATTTGGATCTTTTCTAATGTTTAAATAAGTTTTTTTATTGTTTAATTGTGTCATAGCTTTATTAAGATATTCTTCCTTATTTAAAATTACCGTTGAACCACCTTTGTCAGCTTTAGTTATTATAATTTTGTCAGAATTTTGTTTGATGAAATTTTTGGTCTGTTTATGGCAATCGTTAATGTATTTATGTAAAGGATCAATATATGATTTTTTATTAATATTATTAGTGAGGCTGTTTATTAACTTTTCTTTCCAAATCCTTTGTTGATTTTTTGGAAATTTGTCAATGTTAGATTCTATTGATTTAATTATTGATAATATTGTTTTGTTTTTATTTATTTTATTGTTGTTGAAATTGTCATCAATAATGAAATTCGGACTTAATCCTAATATAAATTTAACCTCTTTCGGAATTATTACGTTAGATAAGTTTTTTACCCAACCCTCATCAATGTGTATTTTTTCTAATAAACTTTGTTCAGTTTTGTAAATTTTATTTATTTGTTTCCGGCTGGTATACGAATCAACTTTGTTTTCAATATGTGACGATGCCATGGACAGCCCAACCATATCATCCTTACTAATCAAATGTTGTAGGTTATTCTTAATTTTCCTGTTTAAATTAATTAAATTTTTTTTGTTTAATATAAGAATCTGTAATAATTATTTTTAAGATTTTTAATGAAAAAATGTTCTTTGCAGAATCTAATTTCATCAGCGTTTTCCTATCCCAATATGGCAGGCATAACTTAATATTATTTTTTATGAATTCAGGAATTATTCCCTTTTTTTTGTATTGTGTCAAACAAGCAATATGATTTTTTAATTTTGTAAGTTTTATGTTATTGTTCACAAATTTGTTAATATATTTCCGTACATATATATTATATTTTAATTTGATATTTTTTAGGTTATTCATATTAAATTACAACAATATTTTTTTTGGGATATATAAATTTCACGATGAATTTTTTTTAAACCTTCTCCCAAATTGCGTGGACTAGCTTTATAGAAGGATGGACGTAATGAAACCAATATCTTCTATTTCATAGCTTTTCTTTATTAAAATTGCCAAAATATTTTCGATATGTTTAATATCATCTTCAGTGGCTAAACATCAAAAAAGAAATTTTTTTTACAACGTAATAATAAACAATAACATCATTTTTATATATTTACAATTCTTCGTTAACTTATACTATTATTTTTTAGGTTATAAGCTACATATTGGATAGGAGGATTATTTATTTATTTTTGTAAAAACAACAAGAATTTGTGACTTAGTTGATATATAGGAAATTTTATGTTTGGAAGAATATCTATTTGTGTTAACGAAACAAACAAAACCTATTTTTTAATATTAGCGGATTTGAGACAGGACAAACTGAAACAGTATGTATATTAAAATGTTAAAAAATTTTTTTACAATCTTACTCACCAGAAATTATCTAAATTTCAGATTGTCATTCTTGGATAACAACCAACCATACCAACAATCCATTAGAACAATTTAACTAGTTTTTTTTTTTGCATTTCACATGGAAATTTGTCAATCGAAAAAATTTTTTTTTATAAAATAATTACTTTAATTTAAAACAATTAAAAAAGTCAAACATATTTAAAATGTAAAATCAAAAAAATTTTAAGAGAATTTTTTTTAAAATTATCACAGTTTGTACAATGTACTCCTCAAGTACATTGTTATTGGTATGGCAGCACAGTGATCAAATGAACTAAATTTGTAAATTTTTTGTTTAAAGATAAATTTCTCGAAAATTCTAGACAAAATTAGTCCGGTCTCAATTTACATATTGGTATGTGTTTATTGTTTATGTTTTTTGATTACAATGTATTATATAAGCATCTTTTGGAAATATTGTTTATTGATTTCTATTATTATTATTATTTTATTTTTTTAATAATCGGTAAATAGGCATTATCTAGAGCTAATGATTCTATCTGCTTGTTGCAATTTTTTGATTCATTCAGTTTTATGTAAAAACCTTCACTTAATAATCTTTTTTGGTATTTATTTTCTCTGTCTAATATTTCGACTTGGTCGAAATTAAACCTGTGATCATTATTTATCGAATGTTCAGATAATCCAGTTGCCTCTTTGCCCCTTTTTATGTCATATTTGTGTTGGGCTAATCTATTATTTAACGACTGTGACGTTTGTCCATAATATGATAATTCACAATCTTGGCAGTTTATTTTATATACTACATTGTAATCTTGTTTTATATCTGTTTTCACTCTTTTTTTAGTGTAAATGTTTGAAATTTTATTGTTAAAAGAAAAAGTTATTTTATTTTTGCTATTTTTTTCTATTATTGGTTTTAATTTCTTAGTTAAATTATTATAGGGTAAACAAATTCTATTTTTATGTTCATTTATTGTATCTACATTAGTTTTTGTTGTATTATATGCTAAATGTATAACTTTTTCTTTTATCATGTTAATTAAATTTATAGGATAGTTATTTTTAGTTAGAATGGAAACAGCTAATTTTATAGATTCTTTTCTATTTTTTATGCTACTTAAATGTACCGCTCTATGCATTAGATTATGTATCATGTTATTTTTTATGTATTGTGGATGATTCGAGTTGTAATTAATGATTCTGTCAGTGTAATTATCTTTTTTATGCCATATTGTGTTAATCACGTTATGCTTATCTTTTTTACCTAAGGTGTCAAGAAAAGCTATTTGGTTATTTTCTTCTATTTCAATGGAAAACTGTAAAGTTGGATGATAATTCGCTGCTCTAGTATTGATTTGTTCTATCTCCACTTTTCAAAAAAATTGAGTTTGATACATTTTTGAACTCAGCAATTTTTTCTCTACCATTTTCTAGTTTCAAAATGCCAATATTACGTTTATAAATATGTTTTTTCTAGTATTATTTTGTACTATCTCCACGGATTTCACAAAAATTTATTATTGTATTGTACTAACTCCCATTTTTTGTGGCACATAGAACAAAACTATACTTAAATTTTAGATTTTAAAAAATTTTAGTATTGGTGTGTTCCATATCCCATAACAAGGTCTCTTATATTGCATGAATAATGTAGATATGTTTTATTTTTTCATTAAGATATTGTAATAATTGCAAGCCATTATAACCTACGTTATTTACTGTATTATAATTTCTTACAATCCAATCTTCTATTGTGTTAAAACTTGTGTATAAAGTAATGATGAAGGCATTAAAAATGTTTATGGAAAGTCATCCACAAATTAAAAACAAATTCTCATAAATTCTCTAAAAGTTGCCATAGCAAAGTTCAATACATTAATTATATTTTAAATTTTACATGTAAAATTGAACAGTTAGTTTACCTAAAAATCTTAATTTATTTAGAAATCTAAGTTTATCCAGAAATCTTAATTTAATAACAGATGAAAACAAAAAATTGAAATTATCCAATTAACATCTAAGGGTTTTTTTTTTATTTTCATAAAATTGCAAATTTGTATAAAAATTTTGATTATATGAAATTTTCGATAATTAAACTTTAATATGTATAAAACGAGATAAACCAATGCTTATATACCCTTAAATGATGAATATAAACGGAAAAACCGTATTCCTATCCAAATTCGGACGACCGAATCTATTAAATGATAACTTTACTTCTTTATTTCTTGAAAAACTAACTGAAATCGAAACGAACTCAGAAGTATCTAGATTCTAGAGACAATTAGAGATAAATCAATGTTCAACTATATGCTACCAGTAGAAACTCGTTTTTTTGAACATCTTTTTAAAAACGTCTCAATAAAATAGTAATCGGTTTCTAGAATTAATTTTTATACAATTCTTAACGCGATATTTCCCAAAAAGTTCTTGCCTATGTTTCAATATACTTCCACACATAGAAAATAAGTTTGTGTTAATTTTCTTTAAGTTTTGTTAACGTAGTTGCTCTGAGATAGTCAGGTACAAAAGTATATCTCAAAATAAAAATTTTCTTTTATCAAAAATTTAATAATGTATTAATATTCTTCAGTGATTACATTTGTATACCACTTGTTTGTTTTTTAATTTCCGCGCACTTATGTTGTAGCAATATAAAAACATTATTGAAAAAGCGTTGTAAAATGATATTTATAAATTATATTTAAAAACGGCGTAGTAAGTAATTTTTATTTCTTATTAAATATGGTTTGTAACTTTGTATTTTATAATATATTAAATTTTTATCAAATTCCTTTGACACGTTTTCATTTTATTCAAAAGAAAAAAAATAGAGTTTTCCCATAAGAGCCCGTGTTAAAATTACAAAACTTTGAAATCGTCTTTATCAAAATTGGGATGGTCAATTTTTTTTTCGGTAAGGGCTCGTATTATTGGTATTGAATTAAATAAATATCTAGAGAAGTTTCGTTAAAAGCCTTTAAAAAAATCGTTTTATCGAACAACTGCCTTAAATCAAACACAGAATAAAATTTTTTTAAGCTCAAGTCATTTTATGTATTACAATTTTCCCATTCCTATATGCAACAGACGGAAAAAATTATCTTGTTTTGTTCTATATCCACGCTTATAGTACAAACCAAGAATTATAAACTGAAAGTACAAAACAATATTAAGGGAATATGGATCTATAGTTCAATTTTTGCAATCATGAGAATATTAATTATCATTTTACTCCGAAATTCGAGGTCAGATTTCTATGAAATTGTATTGTATGACAACTAACTTATTTACAAGTAAAAAATTATTTTCTATTTGGTAATAAAATGTAAAATAAATAATATATGAATTTTTAAACTTTCAAACCGCAATATCTCAAAAGTAGAAAAAGTGGATATAGAACAGGCCAATACTAGAGCAGCGAATTATTAAAACTATTTTTAATATGTTCTATTAAATTTTCTGGCGCTACTCCTAAAATGTCATCTACGTATCTATAGAAAAAAGCTGGATTCCATTTTTTGACTTTTTTAATACTGGCAGCACAAAGAAAATCCATTACATACGAAGCAATGATACTGCTAGGGTTCCCACCCATTGGGCAGCCAAAAAACTGTTCATAAAATTTATCCTGAAATCTAAAAAAATTGTTTTCGAAAATTAACTCAATTCCCTCAATAAATAATTCTCTATCTATATCTGTAAATTTTTTTATGTTGGACCATTGTTTTTTAATGACAGCTATTGCTAAGTTTAGAGGAATATTTGTAAATAAAGATTTGACATCCAATGAAAAAATTTTTTCATTAGAATCTTTAAGTTGAATGTTATTAATTTTCTTTACGAAATCATACGAATTTTTTATGGAAAATTGACTATTTTCAGATTTAGTTAATATTTCAGAGAAATATTTTGCTATTCCCTGTATAGGGGAGTTGATCTGGCTAACAATTGGTCGTAATGGTATATCCTTTTTGTGAATTTTTGGTAAAAAATAGATTTCGGGTAAAGTTTTTCCTGATTTTTGAAGTTTGGTCTTCGTTGTGCTGTCAATATATTTATTTTTGTATAATTTATCTGTATATAGTTTAATTTTTCTCAAAATATTTTCATTTGGATCTTTTCTAATGTTTAAATAAGTTTTTTTTATTGTTTAATTGTGTCATAGCTTTATTAAGATATTCTTCCTTATTTAAAATTACCGTTGAACCACCTTTGTCAGCTTTAGTTATTATAATTTTGTCAGAATTTTGTTTGATGAAATTTTTGGTCTGTTTATGGCAATCGTTAATGTATTTATGTAAAGGATCAATATATGATTTTTTATTAATATTATTAGTGAGGCTGTTTATTAACTTTTCTTTCCAAATCCTTTGTTGATTTTTTGGAAATTTGTCAATGTTAGATTCTATTGATTTAATTATTGATAATATTGTTTTGTTTTTATTTATTTTATTGTTGTCGAAATTGTCATCAATAATGAAATTCGGACTTAATCCTAATATAAATTTAACCTCTTTCGGAATTATTACGTTAGATAAGTTTTTTACCCAACCCTCATCAATGTGTATTTTTTCTAATAAACTTTGTTCAGTTTTGTAAATTTTATTTATTTGTTTCCGGCTGGTATACGAATCAACTTTGTTTTCAATATGTGACGATGCCATGGACAGACCAACCATATCATCCTTACTAATCAAATGTTGTAGGTTATTCTTAATTTTCCTGTTTAAATTAATTAAATTTTTTTTGTTTAATATAAGAATCTGTAATAATTATTTTTAAGATTTTTAATGAAAAAATCTTCTTTGCAGAATCTAATTTCATCAGCGTTTTCCTATCCCAATATGGCAGGCATAACTTAATATTATTTTTTATGAATTCAGGAATTATTCCCTTTTTTTTGTATTGTGTCAAACAAGCAATATGATTTTTTAATTTTGTAAGTTTTATGTTATTGTTCACAAATTTGTTAATATATTTCCGTACATATATATTATATTTTAATTTGATATTTTTTAGGTTATTCATATTAAATTACAACAATATTTTTTTTGGGATATATAAATTTCACGATGAATTTTTTTTAAACCTTCTCCCAAATTGCGTGGACTAGCTTTATAGAAGGATGGACGTAATGAAAACTGAAAACAGGAAAATTAAGAATAACCTACAACATTTGATTAGTAAGGATGATATGGTTGGTCTGTCCATGGCATCGTCACATATTGAAAACAAAGTTGATTCGTATACCAGCCGGAAACAAATAAATAAAATTTACAAAACTGAACAAAGTTTATTAGAAAAAATACACATTGATGAGGGTTGGGTAAAAAACTTATCTAACGTACTAATTCCGAAAGAGGTTAAATTTATATTAGGATTAAGTCCGAATTTCATTATTGATGACAATTTCAACAACAATAAAATAAATAAAAACAAAACAATATTATCAATAATTAAATCAATAGAATCTAACATTGACAAATTTCCAAAAAATCAACAAAGGATTTGGAAAGAAAAGTTAATAAACAGCCTCACTAATAATATTAATAAAAAATCAAATATTGATCCTTTACATAAATACATTAACGATTGCCATAAACAGACCAAAAATTTCATCAAACAAAATTCTGACAAAATTATAATAACTAAAGCTGACAAAGGTGGTTCAACGGTAATTTTAAATAAGGAAGAATATCTTAATAAAGCTATGACACAATTAAACAATAAAAAAACTTATTTAAACATTAGAAAAGATCCAAATGAAAATATTTTGAGAAAAATTAAACTATATACAGATAAATTATACAAAAATAAATATATTGACAGCACAACGAAGACCAAACTTCAAAAATCAGGAAAAACTTTACCCGAAATCTATTTTTTACCAAAAATTCACAAAAAGGATATACCATTACGACCAATTGTTAGCCAGATCAACTCCCCTATACAGGGAATAGCAAAATATTTCTCTGAAATATTAACTAAATCTGAAAATAGTCAATTTTCCATAAAAAATTCGTATGATTTCGTAAAGAAAATTAATAACATTCAACTTAAAGATTCTAATGAAAAAATTTTTTCATTGGATGTCAAATCTTTATTTACAAATATTCCTCTAAACTTAGCAATAGCTGTCATTAAAAAACAATGGTCCAACATAAAAAAATTTACAGATATAGATAGAGAATTATTTATTGAGGGAATTGAGTTAATTTTCGAAAACAATTTTTTTAGATTTCAGGATAAATTTTATGAACAGTTATTTGGCTGCCCAATGGGTGGGAACCCTAGCAGTATCATTGCTTCGTATGTAATGGATTTTCTTTGTGCTGCCAGTATTAAAAAAGTCAAAAAATGGAATCCAGCTTTTTTATATAGATACGTAGATGACATTTTAGGAGTAGCGCCAGAAAATTTAATAGAACATATTAAAAATAGTTTTAATAATTATCATCCAACTTTACAGTTTTCCATTGAAATAGAAGAAAATAACCAAATAGCTTTTCTTGACACCTTAGGTAAAAAAGATAAGCATAACGTGATTAACACAATATGGCATAAAAAAGATAATTACACTGACAGAATCATTAATTACAACTCGAATCATCCACAATACATAAAAAATAACATGATACATAATCTAATGCATAGAGCGGTACATTTAAGTAGCATAAAAAATAGAAAAGAATCTATAAAATTAGCTGTTTCCATTCTAACTAAAAATAACTATCCTATAAATTTAATTAACATGATAAAAGAAAAAGTTATACATTTAGCATATAATACAACAAAAACTAATGTAGATACAATAAATGAACATAAAAATAGAATTTGTTTACCCTATAATAATTTAACTAAGAAATTAAAACCAATAATAGAAAAAAATAGCAAAAATAAAATAACTTTTTCTTTTAACAATAAAATTTCAAACATTTACACTAAAAAAAGAGTGAAAACAGATATAAAACAAGATTACAATGTAGTATATAAAATAAACTGCCAAGATTGTGAATTATCATATTATGGACAAACGTCACAGTCGTTAAATAATAGATTAGCCCAACACAAATATGACATAAAAAGGGGCAAAGAGGCAACTGGATTATCTGAACATTCGATAAATAATGATCACAGGTTTAATTTCGACCAAGTCGAAATATTAGACAGAGAAAATAAATACCAAAAAAGATTATTAAGTGAAGGTTTTTACATAAAACTGAATGAATCAAAAAATTGCAACAAGCAGATAGAATCATTAGCTCTAGATAATGCCTATTTACCGATTATTAAAAAAATAAAATAATAATAATAATAGAAATCAATAAACAATATTTCCAAAAGATGCTTATATAATACATTGTAATCAAAAAACATAAACAATAAACACATACCAATATGTAAATTGAGACCGGACTAATTTTGTCTAGAATTTTCGAGAAATTTATCTTTAAACAAAAAATTTACAAATTTAGTTCATTTGATCACTGTGCTGCCATACCAATAACAATGTACTTGAGGAGTACATTGTACAAACTGTGATAATTTTAAAAAAAATTCTCTTAAAATTTTTTTGATTTTACATTTTAAATATGTTTGACTTTTTTAATTGTTTTAAATTAAAGTAATTATTTTATAAAAAAAAATTTTTTCGATTGACAAATTTCCATGTGAAATGCAAAAAAAAAACTAGTTAAATTGTTCTAATGGATTGTTGGTATGGTTGGTTGTTATCCAAGAATGACAATCTGAAATTTAGATAATTTCTGGTGAGTAAGATTGTAAAAAAATTTTTTAACATTTTAATATACATACTGTTTCAGTTTGTCCTGTCTCAAATCCGCTAATATTAAAAAATAGGTTTTGTTTGTTTCGTTAACACAAATAGATATTCTTCCAAACATAAAATTTCCTATATATCAACTAAGTCACAAATTCTTGTTGTTTTTACAAAAATAAATAAATAATCCTCCTATCCAATATGTAGCTTATAACCTAAAAAATAATAGTATAAGTTAACGAAGAATTGTAAATATATAAAAATGATGTTATTGTTTATTATTACGTTGTAAAAAAATTTTTTTTTTTTGATGTTTAGCCACTGAAGATGATATTAAACATATCGAAAATATTTTGGCAATTTTAATAAAGAAAAGCTATGAAATAGAAGATATTGGTTTCATTACGTCCATCCTTCTATAAAGCTAGTCCACGCAATTTGGGAGAAGGTTTAAAAAAAATTCATCGTGAAATTTATATATCCCAAAAAAAATATTGTTTAAAAAAATTTTTGAAATGGCCGAAAAAAACGTCATATCTGCCTCACATAACACCTCGCTGAAATTTACATATGTTATTACAAATTATATGTATTTCACTGAACAATCGGTCTGTTTGGCATATTTTGATAATTAATGTCTGACAGACCTATTTTAATTAGTAAAAATTTTAGGCAAATCTACCTCACATAACACTCGCAATTTTTTTGTTTTAATTAAAAGTTTTTGACATCATCAACTTATTAAAATTGGTCTGTCTAATAAAAAACGTTATTAACTATGCCAGACTTAACCTCAAGTATTTAGCCTTCACGTATCAAACTGATTGCTGTTTGAAGCAATGTTATCTTTAAAAGTATGTTTTTTTTAGTCGAATTTTCTCCGAAAAATTAGACTTATACAGTCTATACGATAAGAGCTGCGAGAGGCGAGAGTAGGGGCGCTATCCGTTTTCGGACCCGTAGAACACGAATATCTAGAAAAAAAAAATGTCTGATATATATATATATATATATATATATTTTCCCGCCACCTTTTAATTTGTGTAGGGCCCCCCTATGGAAGTTAAGAGATGAAATTTGGTAAATGGGGCTCATTTTCGAGGCACCTCATACTATCAAAGTGGGGTCAAATTTTGGGCAAATTTTTTTTCTGACCCGACCTTTAAGGGGGTGGTGGGGGGCGGAAAAGCAATAAAACTTTTTCAAACCGGTTTTAAATAATGTTTCGGTCAATTATCTACAACATATCCAAAATTCAGCTTCCTAGGATGATATGGTAAGAGTAGAGGGGGGAAAAACGATTTTCGCTGGATCTAACAGGCCCCCAGCCCCCCAGAATTAACGTAGAGGGTTGAAATTTGGTGTGTTGATAAAGTTCGTACCTAGGTTGTGCTTTTTGGAGGTTTTAATATTTTACCCCCACCCCCCTCATTTTTAAGCTACAATTTCATGCATTTTCGACGTTTTCGAAGTTTGTACCACTCGCACAGGTCACCCGAATAAACCTAGAGGGCTGAAATTTTGTATTCGGATTGAGTTAGTATCAAGGGGGTGCCTTTTGGGGGTCTCGACTTTTAACCCCTACCCCCACCATTTTTATACCCAAAAGAACATGATTTTTCTTGTTTTTTAACAGTTTCGTTCGGGTCAAAATCTCCCCAAATAAACCTAGAGGGCTGAAATTTGGTGTACAGGTTAAGCTAATAGCCAGACACTGTTTTTTGGAGGTTTCAACTTTTAACCCTTACCCCCACGATTTTTACGCCAATATTTCCTTAATTTTTTTGCTTGTTTTCTAACACGTCTAGAGACTCCATAAGCAAACCTAGTGGGCTGAAATTTTGTACGTGTATTCAGTTAGTATCCAGCTAGTACCTTGTAGGGAGTCCGCATCACTTTTCCCCCCACTTCTCCCATTTTTACATCGGAATTGAATGCTATTGTTAAATGTGTTTTAAATGCATTACTTTTATTGTAAATACAAGTAGGCGAATAGTAATTTTAAAAAATTTAAAAAAAAGTGAATACAATTTTTTAACAAATGAAATACATACATATTAAGTAATTTGAAAATGTTATTAAAGTCACTGTTTATTTATTTATTTAATTATTATTTAGGAATTTTGGATTTTTATTATTTATAAAATAGAAATTTTTGATTTTTTTGGAAAGAAAAAATATCTTCATAAAAGCCTTCCAGTTTACTATTTAAGTTCCTTTTTTAATATTTAAAAATAAAACACAAAGGCAATTGGCGGATAAGCATGAATAGAAATGCCCTCGTACGAATTGTGTTGGCTTTTTCCCTGTTAACTTTTATCGGCACAAAATTGAAATTTACTGAGATTCAGCCCTTAAAAACTTAAAATCTTTTTTTTAAGCCCCGATCAACCGGACACTCATTATCAGTTTTGAAACCACCAAAATTACAAATCGCTTGTGGACTTTCAATTATATTTCGCTTGTAGACACTCAATACCGAAGAAATAATTTTTTATTTTTTATTTTTTTTATTTTTTATTTTTTTTTTCCTTTTGAAAGAAAAAATATCTTTATAAAGGCCTTCCAGTTTACTATTTAAGGTCCTTTTTTAATATTTAAAACTAAAACATAAAGGCAATTAGCGGATAAACATGGGCAGGAATGCCCTCGTACGAATTGTGTTGGTTTTTTTTCTGCTACCTGTTTTCGGCACAAAATTGAAATTTACTGAGATACAGCCCTTAAATACTTAAAACCTTTTCTTAAAGCCTCGATCAGCCGAACACTCATCACCAGTTTTGAAACCAACAAAATGACAATGCGGTTGTAGACTTTCAATCACATTTCGCTTGTAAACATTCAATACCGAAGATGAAGGGGAAAATTCGACTACCGTGATGGGGCCCCGCTGCTCACGGCGTTTTTTGTTTTATTCTTAAAATTAAGTCTGGAACCTCTTATATCAATTACAATTGACCCGGCTTTAAAAGAATATAGCTAAGTTTGTGAAATTAAATTTTAAAGTGTAGCGTTGACTTTTTTTTTAAACATATACACTTCCTTTGGGGCCGCAACAAAACACCTCCTATTTTCTTTTTTTAAAATGAAGTTTAAGATCTCCTCTAATCATAAATATTGGTCTGTCTCATAAAAACCGTTTTTTACTAGACCAGACTTCATGTTTTAAAGCTACGAAGCAGCAGTTTTCATTAAAAATCGCTTTTAACCATTCTCAAGCAAAGAAACAATTAAAGAAAGGCTCTTTTCCAATTTTAATGTAAAGTCTAAGATTGCCATTATTCATCGAAACAAATTTTTTTGAAAAATAAGGTGTTTTACCCAGTCAGCCTTCATTGTTAAGCCCAGCAGTGTCTATTATTTTAAATACACTGTTTTATCCATAAGCCGACGAACATAAATACATACATATAACTTAGTTGTCCATTCAGAGAAATATATATATATATATATATATATATATATATATATATATATATATATATATATATATATATATATATATATATATATATATATATATATATATATATATATATATAAAATATTTGTTAAAAGTGTTATTGGCTATTATTTTTTTTTAGGCATTAGTTAACAAAATTTTCCAGACAGATCAATTTCAATAGATTGGTAATATCTAAAAGTTTCATTTTAAAAAAAAAATTAAGGTGTTATGTGAGGGTAAGTTCGTCTAAAATTTTCACTAATTAAAAGAAGTCTGTCAGACATTAATTAACAAAAAATGCTAGACAGACCGATCCCTTAGTAAAATATAGATAATTTGCTATAACATATGTAAATTTCAGCGAGGTGTTATGTGAGGTAGATTTGCCTATAACATGTTTGAAATTCAACGAGGTGTTATGTGAGGGTAAGTCTACCTAAACTTTTCACTAATTAACAGAGATCTGTCAGACAGTAATTAACAAAATATGCCTGACAGACCGATCCCTCAGTAAAATATAGATAATTTGCTATAACATATGTAAATTTCAGCGAGGTGTTATGTGAGGTAGATTTGCCTAAAATTTTCACTAATTAAAATAGGTCTGTCAGACATTAATTATCAAAATATGCCAGACAGACCGACTGTTCAGTAAAATATATATAATTTGCTATAACATTTTTTTGGTCATTTCAAAAATTTTTTAAAAATAGAATTTAACAAAAACCTAAAGGTTTGGCGGGCATTTCCTGTTGTCGGCATTAGATACCATCGATTTAGCTTTTTTAATTTGAGGTATTTTATCCGGTATGATTTTGTGCTATCGGATCTTGGACTATAATATTTCAATTTCGAATTTCAAAAATCAAGATATTTTATTCTTGAATTCAATTTTCATAAAAAATATATTCTCATCGAAAAATCAATAATATAAGAATTTCTATATATTATACGCTTACGCAATAACGCGTTTTCATTTTAATTTAATTTTCAATTCAATCAGTTCAGCAGTTATCAATCACTTTCTTTCGCGTATTCTTTGAGAAAGCTCTCCAACAAAATCTTTAACCGAAACTCTAGCATCAAAATATTTAAGTCATAACGTTATTTAAAGTTTTTTAGATTTTCGCTTGATCACACACTGGCTTTTTTGTTTATTGTTTTGTATTTTCCATAAACATTTTGTTTAAAGCTTTTTTTGTGTTTCTCATAATATTTCCCATAATATTTCTGAGTAGTTCGCCTTTATACCACTAATACAACCAACTCTAAAAACTGCTGAATTAGATTGAATATTTTAAATGTAAAGCGAAGAACAACATTTAAAAATATTCACACTGTTTAAATATGTATGTAAATAACCAAAAAAAGAAAAAAAAAAAACAGAGGTAACATTTTGTCATTCGTTAGATTTCTGTTTAGTATGAAAATATATTTGAACAAATACGAGTTGGTAGTAAGGGCCATAAAATTTTACAAGTCTGTTTTACATTCAAAAAAAAATATTAAATGAATAGTGAAACACCCTTCTTAAAGTTTTTATACCCGTATGTGAATATTTAAATGCGCTGTTAATGCGGTGTGGTACACAATTTCCACGGTCTAGCGTGGTTTTGAGCTTAAAAATTTTATGACTTTCAGAAAAGAACAGGATGAACTACTTCATAATTTTTTCTAATCAACTGCATAGAAATTATTAAAAGACTCACTGCGTAGTTTTTTTTCTTACAATTAATGTTAAATCAGTCCGTAGAAAAAATTAAAGAAATCAGTAGACATTTTATGTTCATAGTAACAAAATTAACAAGGAGTCCATTTTAAGCACCCAACGTTCACATATTTAACGTTTTTGCATGCATAGTAACTATCATTACCATATATGGCCGAACCCTCAAACATTCTCAAAATTTGAGCCAAATGAGACTAGTAGTAAATGAAATATCGATATTTAATAGGCTTCCTCGGTAGCGCCGTGACTACTATTTCTACTACCTACTGAGATGAAATTCGTAGGGGAACATCTATGTACGAACAAAATTGCATAATTTTTGAAAATTTCATCAATCGGTCGGATAGTTCCAAAGTTATGCTATTTAGTTTAGCCATGCAGACGGTCAGACAGACAAATACGAAGCCAAAATTTTTCAGAAAGCTCTAAAACGTAAAGGAAGAAAAAACACTTTCAATTTTTAAAAGTGATCAGAATGCTTCTGCTATTTCATTATTTAATTTTTTTAATATAACGTAAAAACCCCTATATCGGAACACTATTTTTTAGGTGTGTAATTAAACTGCCTTATAAAAATTGACAAACAAATTAAACACCTATTTTTTTCTTAATAAGCATGAAAGAAAGTTTTCTTAATCCAATGAATATGTTTTTAAAAAAATACAACCCAAAAATTTTTATTTATTGTTTTTCTTTTCCAAAATGTCGACATCTATATCCAAACAAAGAAATATTAATGACACTAAGAGTTGGGAACCGATATACAAACAGACGTGTAATATGACACTTACAAGGAATGTTACGGAAGTGTACCTCTGCGATTTTGTTCATTTTAAGATATATTGTAGTACTTGACAAAGTAACAAACATATTTTAATTATACGTGCCCAATCCCATATTTAGGGGATAAAACACCCCTTCTAAAATTCCCTGAAAAATCATATTTTGGTATTTTTCGAATACTAATCCTTATGCAATTTTGATGAAAAGTGGTCAAAAGATTTAGACTGAGGTTACATTACTATAGAATTTTTTTCATTGGGGTCACTTAATTTTTAAGGGGTGAAACACCCTTAAGAGTGGGTTTTTAAAAAAATTTTTAGGGAAATCAGCCCAAATTCTTTGAAATTCTGTAAAATGGCTACAAGTTATTAGTTAATAAATAATACGTGTTTCCCACCGTAGTGACGCGACGTAACTGGGGGACTATGGGGGCTCTATATGAGAACGAAATTTTTAATAAAAAATTAAATATTTTGGGTTTTTCTCACTATAAAATTAATAAAATAGCAAAAATAAGGTAATTAATGATAATAACTAAAGGGACTACAGGGAAGATACAACCACTAGATGTATACGGATTCCGAATATGGAAGAATTTTATCAAGCGGTTTTCGAATAGTATAATGCTACTCAATTACGATATCAATCTTCATTCTCGTAACAACATAATAAAGCTGCAATCACTGATTCATAACCAATTTTCTTCTCCTCGATATCAAAACTTATTCCGTTATTTATGGTACAAAAGCGGGTACATAAGTAAGAAACCAGAAAAATTTGAGAATCCAGTTGCATTTGCTCTCCAAGAAAATTTGTCCCCCAAATGCGAAATTGAAGGTTGTGAAGAATTATCTACAGTCGACTTTCATTAATGCAAACCTGCGATAATTCGAACCTCTCTATAATTCAAAGTTATCACGAGTTCCCTACAAATATAAAATATTACGAATTAACGAGAGTCGACTATCAAACACTCTATAATAAAATTCGTAATAGGTATTTTAAGACTTCCTCGAGTTTCGAATTAACGAGAGTCGACTGTATTGTAAGATGTTCTTGATGCAAGAAATCGCTCTGCTTAAAACACTTCTTTCAAGAATATCATTACTGCGAAAATTATCATCCATAATTCTAATTAACATTTTTTAATACTTCTATAATATTTTATAAATACATTGTAAAATACAGGCATACTGAAGCACTTTAACGTCTGCTTACTGTACCACTAATCAACAACATCTACTCAAAATAATAAATAAAACTTAATTTATATTTTTACTTGTATATTCTTCCACTATTTCATAATCCATCACATTTAATTACAAGCTACAATCCAAAATTTTTTTTCATAATGCTATTTCAGTGTTTCAGAACTATCTATTTCAAGTCAAGGAGTTTGCCAGTTAACCTTATTTTTGCTATTTTATAAATTTTATCGTGAAGAAAACCCAAAATATTTTTGTTAAAAATTTCGTTCTCATATAGAGCCCCCATAGCCCCCCAATTACGTCGCGTCACTATGGTGGGAAACACGTATTATGTATCTATTAACTAATAACTTGTAGCCATTTTACAGAATTTTAAAGAATTTGGGCTATGATTTCCCTAAAACATTTTTTAAAAACCCACTCTTAGGGGTGTTTCATCCCTTAAAAATTAAGTGACTCCAATGAAAAAAATTCTATAGTAATGTAACCTCAGTCTAAATCTTTTGACCACTTTTTATCAAAATTGCATAAGGGCTAGTATGGGAAAAATACCAAAATGTGATTTTTCAGGAAATTTTTGAAGGCTTGTTTTACTCCTTAAATATGGGATTGGGCACGTATTATTAAAATATGTTTGTTACTTTGTCAAGTATTACAATATATCTTAAAATGAACAAAATCGGAGGGGTACACTTCCGTAACATTCCTTGTTAGAGTGACATCTAGACGTCAAAGTAGGAAACATAGAATGGTTTAAGTATCACACGTAAATAAAGGATCAAAATACTGTATTCAACAAAAATTGTTTAAAACAGCCTTGGCCAAAAGTATTAGGCATCCCCATAAAACACGTGTAACTCATAAATTAATTTAAAAATGACTTTTCTGTTTATTAATAGAACAAAAGGCAATACTAAAAGTTAATTTTAAGCAAATGATAAAGGATTTTAAGGTATCATAAAACACCTGGTACACAAAACGTGAAATATGAAGCTTTTTGAAAAATAATGTAACTTAATTGTTAGTCTTTTATTAAGTTTCAGGATAACAAGAAGCTGCTGAAACAACGAGAACTTAACACGGAAACACGAATAAAAATTCAGACGTTATATGAAGAAAGGAAGACTCAAATAGAAATTGCTAAATTAATAAAAGTTTGACGATGTGCAGTGCAATTTTGAAGTAATCTAATTTTGAAGTAATTTAAATTTTATACCGTCGCATTAAACAATGTGATTAGATTTTCCGGACCATACCACATTGGACCAATCTTCTTCAGAAGAATGTCGGTGTCTTAGAACCCATTCTAAACGATTTTTCTTGTTGTGTCGGAGAGCCAAGGTTTCTTCCAGGCTTTGCAGCTTTTTAAACCTGCTTCTATGAGTCTTCTTCTTACAGTTCGAGAACTAATTGGTTTCCCAATGTCCCCCGACAAAGCTGCAGTGAGCTCAGAAGAAGTTTTTTTGCGGTCCTTAAGTGAGTCACAGATAAGTTTTCTAACTTGGCGGTCAGTATTAATGCGTTTTCTGCCCGTTCTCATTTTGTGTGTGTGAGAGCCAGTCTCCGCGAACCCTTTAATTGTAGATTGCACTGCACATCGTCAAACTTTTATTACTTTAGCAATCTCTATTTGAGTTTTCCTTTCTTCATATAACATCTGGATTTTTATTCTGTGTTAAATTCTAGTGTTTCTGTGTTAAATTCTAAATAAACAACACTCAGCAGCTTCTTGTTATCCTCAAAGTTAATAAAAGCCTAGAAAATAAATTACATTATTTTTCAAAAAACTTCATATTTCACATTTCGTGAACCAGGTGTTTTATGGTACCTTAAAATCCTTTATCTATTGTTTAAAATCAACTTTCAGTATTGCCTTTCATTCTATTATTAAACAGATAAGTCATTTTTAAATTACTTAATTTATGAGTTACACGTGTTTTATGGGGGTGCCTAATACTTTTGGCCAAGGCTATATATATATATATATATATATATATATATATATATATATATATATATATATATATATATATATATATATATATATATATATATATATATATATATATATATATATATCTTTAATTAAGTAAGGAAACATTAAATTCGAAGTGAATTTAAATTGACAATAATAATCATTCTATTCATAATAATTTTTGTTATCAGAGGTTTTTTTCGGAATTAACTTCATTAATATATAAATGTCAAAACTGTTCGGACATATGATCGCGTTCCGGTATAGGGCCTTTCACCCTACGTAAATCCGACTTTTGAAATTAAGTCAGCTAGAGAAAGACAAATTTATCTGAATTATCATATTCGTTCTCCGTTACTACTAATCAACTGCCAACTTACGGTTGTTGATATATATTTTCAACTTATATAATATTATTCAAATCACTGTAATATGAAAAAAAAGTATATTTAGAAGAATTTACTAAGACGTTAAATGGACGAAGTTTGTAACAATAGGAATATAAAAATTTAAAATAAGATCGGTATTACATTCCTAAAAGACAAAGGTAAGTATTGTTATAAGAAATTTTTCTTATGTTGAAAAGGGAGGAAAATTCCAAAAAAAAAGTCAATAAAGATTTTAGATTCCTAACTGAATTTTACACCCAAAAATTAAAAAGATAACGTGCCTAAAAAATATCGTAGGTAAATAACCTATTCTTCATTTTATTTACTTATTTCTCCTCGTATCAAAAAAAAAAAAAAAAAAATTAAAGATAAAATGTCTAAAATTAACATTGTTTAAAAATATGTATGTTTATATTGCTCTTAGCAAACAATGATATTTGTAGGTATATATAAAACAGTATTTAATATATTTTCTTAATCGCACTTTACCCGGTATATAATTTGTTAAATTCTATAAATTATTTGAGATGACTCGTCTGAAATATGACATTACAAAATATAATTATGTAGCAGATACTCTACATACAACAAATAACAACGAACGTACTGAGGTTAGATAATAATTTGTAATTGTAATTATGTAAATATTATATTTTACACAAATATTAATATAATATACAGATGTGCCGTAACTAACAGAACCGGATTTTGTCGGGTGAGTGACGGTAGGGCAAAAGTTAAGCAACCATACATGATATAAAATTCATGTACTTTTCGATGGCATTTATGTGAATATAACTAATTTATAATAAAAAAGGCTAAATATGTATCGATTTTATTTGAAGGATTGTTTTAATATTTTTTTGAAAAATATTTCCTTAATTAATTCAGATCCAAAAGCCTTTTTTAATTTTTATTCTTTATATGTAATTTTATATTACTATACAGAACGTGTATGACGGTGGCGATTTTAGCGAGTAGGCCGGGTAGATCCGGGTCTACCCAAAAATTTTGAAAAATGATGGGAAAAAATAAAAAAAAGTTTATAAAAAGGTTTAAAGTATAATCTAAAATCAAGCATATTTTTGAATTCTGAAAATTTTGTAAGTTTTAAATTTTGTGTCAGTGATATCTGTTAGTACAGCTTACTATCAAAAAGATCAAATCGCAAGATCAACCGTGGAGTCGATAAATAATGAATACCTTAGGCGTCATTGCTATAAAAAATAGACTAGCTGTTACAACCTAATATACAACTTTGATTCTATATTCATCTCTTAATAAAAAAGTTAGTTAAAAAAATCAAAAAACCCGACTGCCTTTAAAGTAAACTAAAACGGTGTAAACAAGATGAAATAGAGAAAAAGAAGAATGAATAAAAAGTAAAGCAGTCGAAGGCGTGCCTGTTGTACCAAGTTAAACAGAAAAGTTTGATGCCTCCGACTGCTTTACTTTTTATTCATTCTTTTTTTTCTCTATTTCATCTTGTTTACACCGTTTTAGTTTACTTTAAAGGCAGTCGGGTTTTTTGCCTTTTTTAATTAACTTTTTTATTTATAAATTTTTCTTCTTCTCTATATTTTCATCTTGCTTACACTGTTTTAGTTTGCTTTTTACGCAGTCAGGTTTTAATTGCGGCCAGCAGCTTAAATTACCACGAATTTGATATTAAAAATTTTTTTAATACTAGGGCTAATATACTAGCTTTTGTCTACGACTTCATCCGCGTCGAGTCATTGAAGGTTGATTAAATGATTTCGTACACTTACTATGTCGTCATCGACTCTACACGGATGAATTCATCGACAAAAATTAGTTTCCAAATAAATTTTCAACTCTTTTTCTACCGCCTTAGGGTATGAAATTTTAAAAAATCTGCACTTGGTACTCGCTTACGTTACTAAAAAAAAACCTGTGCAGGATTTCACGTTTCTAGACTCAATGGTTTCCTATATAAATTTTTCCTCCCCTATTTAGGAGTGAATTTTGAAAATTCATGTAGCCTTTAGCACTCCCGAGATTAAGACGAATCCAGCGACACCTTCTTTACCAAAATCCGTCAAACCGTTTAGGCTGCGCCACAGAAACAGACATAATCAGAAGATACATACATACTTCCTAAACACATTACCCTCCTTCTGTTGCAGTCGGGTAAAAATATAAAAGACTTCAGTTTACTCAGAGTATGTTTACTCAGTTAATGCAGAGGAATTTCCAAAATGTCCAGAGAATGCCTACATTTCAGTCGACCCACTGTGACGACATTTTGAGGAGAATCGATTACCGATTGGAAGCATGTTACCCTGCTATTTTCAAAAGGTAAAGAAATATAAAAGTCACTTAATATGAAAAAAATTTCCCCTAAAATAATTGGAACCTTTTTTCATACCATTCCTATTTCCGTAAGTTTCATCGATTTGCATGGACAAGATTCGGATAAAATCGAAAAAATCAAAAATTTTTCGATTTTTCCAAAAATTAAAAATGATCAAACTGATCATAATGTGTCAAAAATTTGTGCCTTTTAATGATCCATATATAAAATTATTCTAAGTCTAGTTTCATTTCTCTAAATCCCAAAAAATTTCTGGGTTCTCTAATATGCCCTAAGACTTCAAAGTCCGTTGAAAATCGCATATGTTCAATTTGAATACCTATCTTTTCTTCTTAAATCTGTAGCTTCGCCATTTTGAATGCAAAAGTAAAAGGAACCGAAAGAAGAAACTAAATTTTTGTAAAATACACAGGGGATTATGTTTTCCTAGAGGCGGTAAATGTTTTTTGTATATTTTCTGATAAACTTTATTTTTAAAACAATTCAAGTTATTCGGTGTCGTACCATTTAAAAATCAAAGTTTCGTAAGTATCTCCAATGAATCTTTTGTTTGCTTTTCGTAAATACGAAAAACAAAATGATGAATTTCTTTTCACTCTAAACGTGTAGATTTGATCTCATAAATACGAAAGAGTACCAACAAAAGTAATCGACCGTTTCCCGCAACCTGTACGGAGTCTGTATTCCTGACAGACTTGAAACAAAAAAAGATTCATTTTCTTATGTAAATGATATATATACCTAAATTATTTGTTTGTGATAGCTATTATCCTACGCACCGTAAAAGCATCCAACTTTTGCCTGTCGAAGTCAACATTACCATATCACATTATGCGTTAAAAAAAAAAAATTCATGGATATTTCCAACAAACTACGGGCGTTACATCAATATTTTACATTTTTCAGCTTCATTTGATACATTTCTATTTTCAATAACTGTGTAAACATTTAGTTGATATTTCAGAAACTGTAAAACTTGCGTACAAAACTTTATCAGATAAAAAATTACATAATCTCACATCTCACATTATTAAATAATTCTTTTAAGGATGTGTATCCAGTTAAATCGACTACTACATTTAAAATTTTTTGAAAATTAATCATAATGTTAAATTATTACTAGAAACACTTATTTTATGAATTAAGATGTGTACTGTATAAGAAATTTTATCAATTAATAAATTTTTTTCTATAAAATAAAAATTTAATTTGACTATGGTTGACGTTGGATTTAGCACCTATCGGAATTATTATCCTGACAGTTGACGTCTAGAGTATGTTTTATTTAGAAAACATTGTGTGACACAATGCATTTTCTTTTTTTTCACAAAAAAAAACTAATTTTGTTTTAAAATTTTATTGTAAAACTAATCTTTTATTTGCATCTAAAAGCAATTAAAAGGTCAAAATTTAAAAAAATTAGTTTTTTGTGTAAAAAAAAAAACGCACGATGTCACCGGGTTTTCCTAAATGGAAAACATTCATTATATGTTGTACCACCTTTCTCGTCGAAAATGGCGGGCACAGTTTTTTAAAATAGTGTCAAAACCGCGTGATTCCGGCTTCTAATTATTATTTTAATTTTTACGAAAAAGATAGGCCGGTGGGTCCGGTTTTTTTTTTCATTAAAAAATAATACAAAGTATAAGGTTCATAAAACTTTTTTTTTCTCACGAAAGTTGTATAAAATTTGATCAATTTTACAAATTTGTTCGTAGCTAAGCTACTTCCGGTTCAAACAACACACGACAAATGAGAACATTAACATTAATTATCTCGTTTAATTTGTCCGTGACATACAATTTTCTTTTTGCTAATCGATGCAGAATCGTCTATTGTTTAACATATTTCAAACTCAATGGAGAAAGTTGGAATTTTCGTTTCAGGTATACCTCCTTAAGTAATGATTACTGTTGTTACTAAAGTCACCGTTCTTTAACAATTAGTAACAGTAATAGTAAAATTTCCAATCTACTATAACAACAGTGGTATAGTTAACTTTTTTATAATATTTTCCATATTTGGCTAGAAAATATGGATAGGTAAAGCTAAAAATTCGTTGATACCTGAACCTGTGATGTTTTTATATTTAAAAGTAGTCATTTAGGTCTTAGAATAGTATATTAGGGTAAAGTGGGGTAAGTGCACCCCCATTTTTTGATAGTTAACTTTCAAACCTTTTATTGTATCAATGTTATTAATCGCATCTGATTGTTTATCAGCGTTATCAACTACCTGGTCTTTAAACTTAAATAATCATAAGAAAGAAATTCTAGAGAGCTTCGTGATAATGAACTGTAATTATTTTTTTGAAATGTGTACATGTAACGCACTTGCCCCATGGTTTGGGGCAAATGCGTTATGCTTACGTAGAGAAATGCTTACGTGGAGAAAAGTATGCTTATTCAACCCACTTGAATAAGCATACTTTTCTCTATGTAACTGTACAAAAAAATTTTAAATATCTTTTTATCTTAAGTGATAAATTACCTTTTATTATACATATTATATTATAATTGAGAGGTATATTAATATCATCTAGAATGCAGTTTCCAAGGCCACTGCTGAATACTGTGTGCTTCTGACAGTTTTTCTTATGTAATTTCGTACCATTTCTACGTAAAATAAATAATTATGGGCAAAAACAAGCAGAATTTACATCATATAACACAGTGGGGTAAATGCGCTCCCTTTAGCGCTACATCATATAATACATTAAGAGCACACTTACCCCAATCCAAAAGACGCACTTGCCCCGTAGGAAAAAATGTTGGGGTAAGTGCGCTTCCCATAGTGTTTCTAAAATAACAGAATAAAAGAAAAAATCTTCTCAATTAATTAAAATTTACCTTAATAACAACTAAAAATATTAAATAAAAAATATAAAAATATTATAACAGACTCTATTAAAAATTTATTGAAAATGTACTCAGCAACTCGTTGTTAAACCATAAAACACATTGTTGAAAAACATAGCCGTTACTACTCTATATAATTGACAGAAGTGCCAAATTAAGGTTGACCTGTTTCTCTTGAGTGTTAGCGGATATTTTAAAATTGATTTTAAATCACTTTATAGTTAGCTGGAAATTCTATTTGACTCGAAGGCACTTGCCCCGGGTACGCACTTACCCCACTTTACCCTATGTGATTGAGGTTGTATAATACACACGAGCCAAAAAGTTACGAATATTACCTTATCTACGACTCATATGAAAGTCACAATGAATAATACAAATTTTATACGAATACAATACATTAAAATTACATAGAGCTTGAATTTTATTAAAAATAAATGTCAACATTCAGTTGTTTTTGTTATGTAAAAAAAATTGTGCTGTGTTACTTTAAACACAGGCGCATGTAAAGTACAAAATTTCGTACAATTGTATGTAAAACATAGCTTACTTAGATAGTATTTTGTATAATGAATAAACAATTTCATGGTAGTCGTAGATAAAGTTAATTTATAAGTCAAATCAAAGATTGTTATCATTTCATATTATTAAAAACAGTTACATATATAACTAAATTAATTTCATATTATTTCATTTTATTCAAATTTTAATTGAAAATTATGGCAATGTTTGTGTGTTTTTACGGTACGCAATAGGAAACGTAATCAATTTATTTTCTTACCATTCTGTATACATATTATACGTTTATACGTACCTATACATATACCACAATCTTGTTGCAAACAAATGGTATAATTATCGTCATTTCTCTTATTATTAAACCTCACTATAAATATCTTATCTGTAATACTCCATGGCAGTGATTTAGTGTATTTCTTTGAATAGAGACAGTAGTACTTACCCACTAATACTACTTAGGTACTACGAATTGGAAAGAAAAAAAATATAGAATGTCGAAATTTGAAGATTTTATTTATTACGGTGGTGACTTGCATTATCCGCCCCTAACAAATAATGTTGGCCACGTTATTTTGGATTGTTTAAAGAAACACGAAAAAAAGACTGCTCACGTAAGTGATCATATTTTATATACCTAACAATGAAATTTTTAATACACTAACCAAAAAAATTTTTGAATTTTTTTTTTTTTAAAAAGAACGTATATATATATATATATATATATATATATATATATATATATATATATATATATATATATATATATATATATATATATATATATATCAGTCAAAAATGATCCGACAATGAATTCAAAAAGAACATTTGAAAAATTTGGACAATCTACTCTTTGCTGCTTAAATTCAAAAAATATTTTCTAAAGGATAATTTTCTCACCTTAAAATTATACACGAACTTCAATTTTTTTTTTAGAAATCTATTTTCAGTGGTAATGCCAGATATCTCTGAAAATACTGACACTATGCAATAATTGAAAGCAAGGTTTTAAAAAGCTTAAATTGTCCTCCTTATAAATCTTCCTTCTTCTAATAAATCAATTTTTAACTTCCCATAGGAAGTTATTGTAATGGGTCCGATTTTACGAATCGCTAATTTCGACATATCTCCACGTTTCAAGGTCACTAGAATCCGAATCCATCGTTTTTAGCGTGATGTCTGTGTGTGCGTTCGTTAGTTCGTTCGTTCGTTCGTGAATTTTTTTTCGTCTCGCATATCTCGAGAACAAATGATGATATCAACTCCGGACTAATTTCATTAGAAGCGTAATCAAAAAATATATACCGGTTAAAGTTTTCAGCAAATTCGAATTAGCGGTTTGTTTTCTGTGGTAAAAAAACGGAATTAACTTTATTAAGATAACATAGATTATATGGATTTTTTACCATAACATTATTATATAATGGCCTAAGAACCTTCCTTGATGTTAAAAACGCCAGTATTTTATTACAAAATTAAAAAAACAAAAAAATAAAACAAAATAAGAAACTTTAAAAATTAGTTTTTGCCAAAATATATTTTTTCTCGCATGTCTTGAGAAGTTATCATTTGTTTGAGAGATGTTATCATTTGTTTGATAAGGGTGGAGCCCCCACCCTTAGGTACAGAAGGCAAAGTCCCCGGTATGGTGCAAGGAGCAAAGCCTCTATCGGGGGCCCAGGGGAGGAGTCGCCTGAAATGAAAAAAGAATTATTTATGTACAGTAATCGCTAGTCTTTAAGGACACCCAATGGGAAGTTGACAGTGTGGGTAGACCTGTCCCCCAAACTTTTTAATGATAATCTTGATAATTTTTCTATTAACTTTAGTATCGCAAAAGTTGAAAAGTAGACTGATTTATTAGACATTTATGATTGAGAAAATTATATATTATTCAAAGGGGTGAAAGATTGACAGTTACATAATACCGTTCGTCCGATGAAATCATCGTATTAACCATTATTCACTGGGTTGCAGTTGTTATGAACAATAAATCCACTAACAATAATTTATAATTGCATATAATATTATTGTTGCATTACGATGTAATGTATAAGCAAACAAAGTTATTTATTTATATTTTACTAGCTGTATACCCGATGGGATTTCCCATCGGCAACATCTTTTTATCGCACCATTAGTTCAATAGGGTGATATGTGCAAATTTTTAATTTTGAGATATTTGAGAATAAAGATTTTAAAAATTCATATAAATGAACCTAGTGCATGAAATTTTTTGAAAATTTAGCAATTTATTCTTACACTCGCTCTTTACTTATTATAATAATTAAATTTTCTTTAGTTCAATTAGGAAAATTTTTTTTGCAGTTATAACCGCGAAAATCAATAGCATAACAAAAAGAAAATTGATTATATAGTGAGAGCAATGTGGTTACAAAGGCATTTGTAACTTCTATGCAATCATTTTCTTCGTATAAGAAATTACTTTTAAAATTTTTGGAAACATATGATATGTAAAAAAAAGGAAATGTGGAAGTGGTGTTTATTTTTCAAAAGTTAAATTATCAACTTAATGTGGCAAAATATATGTATACATATATATTCTCACATTTTATGGAAAAGTTAAATTATGTATTTAAAATAACATTTTTAGATATACATTTTTAAATAAAGGCTTGTAAATTCTAATATTTTATTTAAAAATATAGTTTTTCTTGAAAATATAACATGCTCATATTTCATTATTTTTTATTTCATTTTATTTTTTAAATTTTATTGTAAATAAGCTTAACTTAAATGAAACAGAAATATAAGTGCTTTGCGCTTATTTTATTTAAAAGTTACAAATAGTTTTCTTGATTATTGAAATTGTTAAAAATAGGTAATTTATAATTTTTACTGAATTGTTTTTAAAAGCTTCCTTAGGCTAGTCTTCAAATCCAAAGGAAAATCTTCAGCCTTGTAATCAGAGCCGGATTTACATAAGGGCAGTTGGGGCACTTGTCTTGGGGCAAGAGCCTCCACACATTAGGGGCCTCCACAAAATTGATAATAAATCTTTTAAGGGGAAAAAGTTAATAAAGGCACATTTTTTCAAGTTTTTTAAAATAAAAATGGGGAAGTTTATTGAATTGATATAAAACCTAGCTTAAAATACAGAGTATAGGTCTCAGCAAATTTTTTTAGATAAAAATATTTCAAAATGACGGTGCTACAGCTGCGGGAAGTTGGAACCTTAGTTTTGCGTCGCGTCGTGCAGTCTACTGGACTCAAATCTTAATTAAAATCAAAAATAAAATGTCCATCGTTCAAATTTATAAAAACCATTTGTATAATGAAGAAAAAAGAAAAAAATAATCAGAATCATTTTGAAAAAAAATCGCTTAGGTATTTTTTTTATAAGTATTCGGTAAAAAACAATGTTTATAATTTTTAAAAACTATAAACGTCTTGCAATTTACGTAACTTTTCTTCCTTAAAAGAGTAGAATAGAAAAAAATAGAAAGGATAAGCGCTTTTTTGTTTTTTTGCTCGTAAACCCAGTTTTTCGGGGAAATTTGAAAAATTTTGGAAATTTCCTTACTGCTTTAAAAGGGGTCTCCACATGAAAAGTGCCCCGGGGCTTCCACAAAGGTAAATCCGGCCCTGCTTCTAATAAAATTTATAACCCCCTAATCCAAAATATTTTATATGGCGATTCTGTTAGGGACCACTATTTTCCTAAATCTAGTAATAACTTATATTACTTATACACAATACAAAATATATTTAAATATAAAAGTTAATTATAACTATACAATAAAATACATAATAACAATACAAAAATGAAGAGTTATTCCTGTTAAAACAAGTATGTGCATATGTATAACAGCTATACTGTTTATCTCGCATAATAGCTTTATGGTACCTAATACATAAATAATATGATATAGGTACATGAGAAGAAATCGTAGCCTAACTTAATAACAAAAATAAAAATATTGCTACCTATGTATGTATGATAAGGATACCTATATATTATTCAAACATAAAATGAATTTTATTTTTAGTTTTCGGTGGATATAACAACAAACGTTTCTTAATTGATCTTCAAATTTTATTGCATTGTATCTATATTCACCAATTCAATGAAGTGATATTAACTAATATGACTTTATTTTATAAACTAATGTTAGAAAAAGGTCAAAAATTAGTAAAATATTGTCAGATATGTCCTAATTGTCTTAATAAGATTTAAATGGGGGAAAAAATTCCATAAAGTTATAACTGTTAAAAGTTGTCATATTTTTGTTATTTATTAACATTTATTTATACTTGTGGGTTAGGGTAGTGTAGAAAAATATGCTTAATCCCAATATACTCTTAATCCGAAAAAGATATTTTTGCATATATCACCCTATTGAACTAATGGTGCGTTATTAGGTACTCACTTTCTGCTCACTTTTAATGTTTTTTAAAAGCCTAAATCAATATCCACTTCTTCATATAATCATACACAACTTCAAAAATGATGAACTTCCCATACGAACTTTCATTTTCTGTTTTAACCCCTTAGGGAATATATTTCCAGAAACAACTGACTTTTATTTATAAATAGAAGCCTAAACGCCAATTTTCATAATTCCTGTGCTTAATTTTGTCCTTCTAAACCCAACAGTTTAGGCTGTGCGTTGTCTGTCAGTCAGTGTATAAAATATTATTTATTTGAATAGTCATAGTAACATAGTTTTATATATCTAACTTCAAAAATAATGAATTTCCATAAAAATTTTCATTCCCTATTTAACCCACATAGGGGGCGAATTTTCAAAAATCCTTCCTTAGTGCTCACCTACGTTACATAGGGAACTCCTGTGCAAAATTTCATTCTTCTAAACCCAGCAGTTTAGGCTGTGCGTTGTCAGTCAGTCAGTCAGTCAGTCAGTCAGTGTTAGAAATTTATTAAGTAGATTATTTATTTTAATAGCCATAGTAACATATTTTTATACATATACCACTAACTTTAAAAATAACGAATTTACATACAAATTTTCATCCCTTATTAAACCCACTTAGGGGGCGAATTTTCAGAAATCCTTTCTTAGTGGGCACCTACGTTACATAGGGAACTCCTGTGCAAAATTTGATTCTTCTAAACCCAACGGTTTAGGCTGTGCGTTGTCTGTCAGTCAGTCAATGTTAGAAATTTATTAAGTAGATTTTAATCGTCTCTATGGATACATATTATTAGAGATAGCTTGAAAATTATACTCTTTTAGCGAATTTCGAAAACTCGAAATACAGCTATTACGCCCGGTCTCATGATAGAACCTGAGGACGAGACTATAACAGAAATATGTTTTGAGGTACCTGAAATACGAAAATGATATTCACTAAAATTTATACACACATGTATATATAATTATATATATATATATATATATATATATATATATATATATATATATATATATATATATATATATATATATATAATATATATGTATATATATATATATATATATATATATATATATATATATATATATATATCAGACTTTTTTTCTACATAATCGTGTTCTACAGGTCCGAAAACGGATAACGCCCCTACTCTCGCCTCTCGCCGTTCTTATCGTATAGGCTGTATAAGTCTAATGTTTTCGGTTGAAAAATTCGACAAAAAATTTTATGCCTATGTTCGTTCAATGGACTAAAAAGATTCTTTGTATTCTCAAAAACAGTTTGTTATAGATTTTTATTTATCCGAAATTAACTATTTAAATAATCTAGATTTAATTTAGACTTAATTTATAATTCAAATAATAATTTAAAGAAATAGAAATTTCAATGTTTCATAATCTAACACAAAATTTTATAAATAAGTAAATACAAAAAAATTTTCGTGTTGATTGCAGGTGATCAACTCAAAATGGCAAAGTTAAGCTTTTACTGACTGGACATTTTTAAAATTTTTGCACCTTTAAATGCATTTTGTGCAAAAACTATAAGAGATACGCGAAAATACGTTGATACCTTTTTTGTAGGGAATTTAATTTTCTACAATTTTGTATTAGGAAATTTTTTTATTTCCCCAGCCGTTCGCGAGATATTGACGGAAAAGTCGATTTTGCCCCCTTTTGCAATTTTTTTGCACCCTTTGCCGTCAATGTGTAGCGCCCTGCAATTTTAGTATATTAATCTACGAACACTTGCGTAAATATTCGCGTTGGTCCCAGGTGATCACTCAAAGTGGCAAAGTTAAGCTTTTATTGACTGGACTATTTCCATTTTAAACAATGAACATTTTTAAACAAGAACCATTGGATTCCGAAGCCTGGCACAGCCTAAACCGTTGGATTTAGAAGCCTGAAATTTTGTTCAAGAGTTCCTTATGTAACATAGGTGAGCACTAAGAAAAGATTTTTGAAAATTCATCCCTTAAGTGGATTAAATAGGGAATGAAAATTTGTATGGAAAAAAAATTTTTTGAAGTTAGAGATATATGAAAATATGTTACTATGGCTATTAAAGTAAATATCTTGTGAACCATTTTAAACAATGAACATGTATCTACTTAATAAATCTCTAACACTGACTGAGTGACTAACAGACAACGCACAGCCTAAACTGTTGAATTTAGAAACCTGAAATTTTGTTCAAGAGTTCCTTATGTAACATAGGTGAGCACTAAGAAAAGATTTTTGAAAATTCATCCCCTAAGTGGATTAAATAGGGAATGAAAATTTGTATGGAAAAAAAATTTTTTGAAGTTAGAGATATATGAAAATATGTTACTATGGCTATTAAAGTAAATATCTTGTGAACCATTTTAAACAATGAACATGTATCTACTTAATAAATCTCTAATACTGACTGAGTGACTAACAGACAACGCACAGCCTAAACTGTTGAATTTAGAAGCCTGAAATTTTGTTCAAGAGTTCCTTATGTAACATAGGTGAGCACTAAGTAAAGATTTTTGAAAATTCATTCCCTAAGTGGATTAAATAGGGAATGAAAATTTCTATGGAAAAAAAAATTGAAAATATGTTACTACGGCTATTAAAGTAAATATCTTATTTAATAAATCGTGGAAATTGATATTTAGGCTTTTTAAAAACATTGAAAGTGAGTAGAAAGCACCTAAGAAATAGATGTTGCCGATGGGACATTCTATCGGGTATACGGCTAGTATATATATAAATTACGTTATGTAAGGTCCGCCAGGGTTCGTGGGGTCTAAAAGTGTCAAAAATAAAATAACCGACTAATTTTGAAATTTTTTTCACTGTTAGAGGTAACCTATTTTAGATAGATATAGATTACGTTATGTCAGATCCGTCAGGGTTCATGGGACTCAAAAATGTCAAAAATTAAATAAGTGACCGATTTTGAAAATATTTTCACTCTTACAAAGGTAAACAATTTTAGATGGATATAGCTTATATGTTGTATGAGGTCGGCCAGGGTCCTGGGATATTAAAAGCGCGAAATAAACTAACCGACTGATTTTGAAAATATTTTCAGTCTTAGAGAGCTAAACTTTTTTAGATAGATATAGATTACGTTATGTAAGGTCTGCTAGGGTCCATGGAACCCAAAAATGTCAAAAATAAACTAACCGACCGATTTTGAAGATTTTTTCACTGTTAGAGAGCTTAATTATTTTAGATAGATATAGATTACGTTATGTAAGATTCGCCAGGGTCTATGGGACCCAAATGTGTCAAAAATGCAATAAGTGGCCGATTTTGAAAATTTTTTCACTGCTACAGAGGTAAACTATTTTAGATGGATATAGCTTATATGTTGTATGAGGTCGGCCAGGGTCCTGAGATCTTAAAAACGCCAAAAATAAACTAACTGATCGATTTTGAAAATTTTTGCACTGTTAGAGAGCTAAACTATTTTAGATAGATATAGCTTACGTTATATAAGGCCCGACAGCGTCAGTGGGACCCAAAAGTGTCAAAAATAAAATAACTGACCAATTTTGAAAATTTTTTCACTGTTACAGAGGTAAACTATTTTAGATAGGTACAGGTTGTGTTATCTGAGATCCACAACTGTCCTGCGGATGCAAATGCAGCGTAGAATGCTACACAACGGGTTTTGAAAATATTACATAAAGTCCGCCTAGAATATATGGTCGAGTTGATTTTTTAATGTGGCCCACCGGGATCTTGTAGATCTGGAAAGCCAGAAATAAGCTACCGAACCGATTCTGGAAATTTGCTCATTGCTGGAGAACTAAATTATTTTAGATCAAAATCAAAAAGTGGAAAAGTCAGCTTCTAGCGTGCATAGGCTATTACTCACCCGGACCCGTTGTCTTTCCTCGGTGAAACTTATGAGTAATAGCCATCATTACCCGCTCATTGAACTATTACTCAGGGCCGGATCTAGGGGGTGGGGGCAGCCGGGGCACGTGCCCCGAGCGGCAGGCCTTGGGGAGCGCAAAAAAGTGATTTAAAAAGGCGCCAAAATTAGATAGACGACCCTTTTTTTTGCTATTCACTTGCTTTTTTGGGAGGTAAATAAAAATATCTCTTTTCTACAGGGGCGCCATTTTTTACCCTGTCCCGGGCGCCCCTTAGGCTAGGTCCGGCCCTGTATATACTATTACGTCCAACAAAATATTTTTACAGCTTCTAGTCCTAGCTAATTAAACTTAAATCAATAACTAATCATTTGAGTCATAAAGTTATTTAGATTTAGATATACACAAAAACGTGACAATATTCCCAAATGTGGAAAATAATTTTTGCAAATTTATTTCAACAATTTTTTTTTATATAATTTTTTAAATATAATCACTATTGAAAGAACACAGCTTGTGCTCAATTATATGTTTTATCTCTGAATGTATTTCTGCTGTGTAATTGCCTCTTGAATTAACAATTAAAAAATCATTTAGACTAAAATTTAACAACGATAAAATCTTTTTTTCAAATGAAGGTAATTATTATTCATAGTAAACCAAATTTATGAAATATGAATCAAAAAAATGAAGTAAAATCCAATACAAATTTCCATATATGTACAAACGTATCAAAATTAACCTGGAAAAAATTTACAAATGTAAATCAATCATTAATCCGTTACTATTAATAAAGGACACTGGGGCTAAATGTTAAGTTTCTGACAAATATTTTTTTGAGGCAGTTAATCCTCAGACATATGTATGAATCGTCTAGTTTCAAAAACCACTATACAACATTTTCAAAGAAAATGAAATAAGAGTGCAATATTGTTTAATTGTTATTGCTTTAATATTTTAAAAAAAAATTTGAAAATATCGCATAGGGGTTTTTGAAACAACTTTTCATGATAAAGTTTGTGATGTTTCCATGAAAAATGCATGTTTTTTCCTCTTTTCTGAACTTAAATTATTTTAACATCTAGCCCCACCATTGGCGAAATTGAATGTTTCAATATATTTTTATCCTACTAAAACCACTTTTTGAATTGCATATCGAAATAAATATTATGTAAAAGGATAACGAATATGTAGAAATTTAGATATTTAAATTTCAAAATATCGTTATCTTCGATATCGATAATTTTCGATAACGAAAAGTAGATTTTGATAGTTCAAATATGTTTGGAATACCCAGAACATGCTTCGCTTAAACCTTCAAAAATTTCGTTATTTTTGAGCTTCGATGCACCGTTTACGAGATATTTACGATCAAAAGTTAGGAAAAGTAAGTTTTTTGAAAACATTTTATTACTGGCCAAATCAATTTGACTAATGAAGCCTGAATTAATCAATTATAATCAGTTTATGATGAGTAATTCGATATCGATAATTTTCAATAACGAAAAATAGGTTTTAGCAGTCGCAATATGTTTAGAGTACCTACAACTTGCTTCACTTAAGTCTTCATAAATTTCGTTACTTTTCGCTACGGCATACATTTTTTATGTATGTACCTGCTTAGAAGATATTTACGATCAAATTTTTTAATAACGTAATCATTTATAAATAAACATAACAAAGAACAAGTATATACACTGACCGAATTCGAAAGACCTATACACAAATATTTGAAATCACAAATAGAAGGAATTTATTGAACACATAAACCGACAAGTAAGGAGAGAAAGTAGAAGAAAATAAAAAAAAAAATTAAAAGCATTTGACATTAATTTACACTTAGCCCCACCAATTTTAACACTTACAAGTAAAGGTCCCGTGGCCGAACCTATCGATTTCGATGAAACTTACATATGTTGTAGAACACTAAAAACTCAGGGACATGTTTTTTTTTTTATATGCGGAAAAACGGTGTGAAGGGATGAAATCGCCCTTTAAAAATTGGGATAAAAATTTAATTATACAAATATCTCGAAAATAGTAAGAGATAGAGCACTAGTAAAATTTAAATTGGCGATATTGCTCTTTTTTAAAGAGCTATCTATTGATATGAATTTTGTTTAATTTACATCAACAGGGGTGGTTGGGGGTTAAAATTTGAGGGTTAAATTTGCAAAAAGGGGATGAAAAATAAACAATATAAAAATTTTGTTTCCATATTTGAAATCTACATCAAAAAATCTAATTGATCTGTTTTTGCTCAATGTCCTAATATTAAGTCTAGGGGTAGTTAACTAGGGGGTGACTGTATCGAATAGTACTATTTGGGTAGTTCAAGAAGTTTCTTCTTCATGGAAAATAGCTTAAGACAATTAGAATAACGTAGAACTAATTTTTGTTATTAACACACTGACAGTGGGTAAGAGTGTTATAATAAGTGGTTCTGAAGTTGGACTATCGTATATAAGGTTTTTATTAAGTTTCCATTCATTTTGAAAATATCGATAACGAAAACTATAATATCCTTTAAGGGGGGCCACTAGTGTGACATTTTGAACAAATTGGAAAATTTTTTTGCATGTTTCGATAGTCTATACCTTTAAAAATAACATACTAAAATTTTAAGTGCATATCTCAAATAGTTTTTGAGTTACAGTCATCCGAAGAGCGGATTCTGATTTTCATTGTTAACTTTGAGGTATTGAGAAATGTATGAAGGTTGATAGTTTGGGAGTTTCTGGATGTGATTGCCAGTCACATGTTGTGGAGAAGCTAGATTCTGACACATTTAAACGACTCACCCAGTTTTACTAAGACCGTTATAGTGAGTACATCGTAAATAATTTTAGTAAAAATTCTCAGTGATTAAAACTAAAAGGTAAAGTAAAGAAAAACTACATTTTTCAAATTTGCTGCAGTTATAATTCGAAGACAAATCATCCGATCGATTTGATTTTTATTACAGCTTCTTTTATATATGTTTCTTCGTGCCATGAACCTCCAGTTTTCCGATCGAATAAAAAATGTAATTTTTGCAGGCCAAAAATCATCAAATTTTCGCGCAAAATTTGAAACTTTTTTTTAAAAACCTCCGTCATTTAGTTAAATTTCAACTTTTTTTTCGATTGAGGTTCATGGCACGGGCAATACCTTCGAGTTTATTAGCCTTTTTGGTTTTTTTGATTTCAGGCATTGTGAAGGTGGCTATCACTGTAGCAGTGGGGGAACATTTTTTCAGAACCGTGGGAGATCGCGAATAACTCACTGAATTTTCATTTTTTTGGTCCAAAAATTTTATCATGAATTTACTATATATCAACGAATATATTATTAAAATATTAAAACAATCTATACAGTACTTTTCTTTAAAAAAAAATCCCAAAAATCACTTTTTTTAGGCGGTCACACTAGTGGTCGCCCTTAAAAAACAAACCTAATAAAAACCTTACATACGATAGTCCAACTTCAGAACCACTTATTGTGACATTATTACCCACTGTCAATGTGTTAATAGTAAAAATGAGTGTATGTAATCTAGTATGTAATTTAAGAGAGTGACTCACCCTTTGATGTTGCTCAAACTGAATTTTGAATTCGAAAATTTCATTTCTACGTTATTTTAATTAAATAATTCACTGTTGAGAGATTTACTTTGTGAAACTCCATTTTAAATATTGAAAAATATTTAAAGTTCGATTACTTTGTCTATTTCACGAATTAAAAATTATTTTTATTTTTACTGAAAGCGTTTTCAACCTTTCGGTCATCCTCAGAGTAGAAAGATGAAAATAATTAATGGGAATTTATAGATTCCCATAAAACTATAAATTCCCATTAATTAAACTATAAATTCCCATTAATTATTTTCACCTTTCTACTCTGAAGATGACCGAAAGGTTGAAAACGCGTTCAGTAAAAATAAAAATAATTTTTAATTCGTGAAATAGACAAAGTAATCGAACTTTAAATATTTTTCAATATTTAAGATGGAGTTTCACAAAGTAAATCTCTCAACAGTGAATTATTTAAAAAACTATAAATTCCCATTAATTATTTTCATCTTTCTACTCTGAGGATGATCGAAAGGTTGAAAACGCGTTCAGTAAAAATAAAAATAATTTTTAATTCGTGAAATAGACAAAGTAATCGAACTTTAAATATTTTTCAGTAGTTATTTTAATTGTCTTAAACTCCAAATAGTACGACTATTCGACACAGTCACCCCCTAGTTTACTACCCCTAGACTTAATATTGGGACATTGAGCAAAACAGTTCAATTAGAGTTTTTGACGTAGATTCCAAATCTGTAAACAAAATTTTTATATTGTTTATTTTTCACCCTCTTTTTGCAAAATTAACCTCCAAATTTTAATCACCAACCACCCCTGTTGATGTAAATTAAACAAATTTCATATTAATAGTTAGCTCTTTAAAAAAAAGCAATATCGCCAATTTAAACTTTACTAGTGCTCTATCTTTTACTATTTTCGAGATATTTTAAAAATTAAATTTTTACCCCAATTTTTAAAGGGCGATTTCACCCCTTCAAACCGTTTTTCCGCAGATAAAAAAAATACGTATCCCTTAGTTTTTAGTGTTCTACAACATATTTAAGTTTCATCAAAATCGATAGGTCCGGCCTTGGGACTTTTACTTGTTAGCCCCAAGGTATTTTTTAAGCTTTGACAACGATCATACAAAAGATGATAATAAATATACAAAATATTTTTAAAGTAATAATTTATGTATTCATGATACATAAATGAACTAAGATACTAACTAGATAGGAACTAAGATCAAAATGTCGCCCCGAGCGCCTATTAACCTTGGGTCTGCCATGTTTACGATGGAGGAGGTGTATATTAATGAGTATTTATGAAATTAACATTTAAAAAGTTGTTTTTAAACATTTAAAATCATTAAATTAATAAACACTTAACCCTTTGTACTCGATAGGCGCCGCCACGGCGGCACAATAAATACCCTTGGCACTCGAAAGGCGCTTCTCAGGCGCCATCCTATTCTTTACTTCAAATATCATATTAAGGAAAATTATATAATTTAATATTAAAATATAATGTTTGTAATATGCAAATAAAAATAAAATATGTAAGTAAACTACTTTTGTTTAAAATACTTATCTTGCATGTATTACAATTTTTTATTAAAACTACTGTCGAGTCGCTGAGTACCCATACTAAAAAATGGTTCGAGTGCAAAGGGTTAAAATATATAACATACTAATTACTACTATACTAATTGATTGCAACAAAAAAAAAAATTCGTTTATCTTATATATTTTCAAAAATATCGATAATGTTACGTAAGAAGTTATGAACAGGGAGGAAGGTCTCAGAAATGTTACGATGAGCTATGGTTGAGTAGGGGAGGGCGGGCAAAAAAATTATAAAAAAATGTTATGTAATATTTTAACGTTTTCCTATTAAAATTGAATTTTTAACCGACTTCAAAAACGAGAAGGTTCTCAATTCAACTCGTATGCTTTTTTTATGTATGTACGTACACCGATTTCTCCCACATTTTTGGACCAACATGCGCCATTCTATTTTTGGTTAGTAGATAAAGTTCTCCAGGTAGTCCTATAAAAATTTTATTACATTGGTTGAGTAATTTTTTAATCATCTTCAATAATATGAATAATATATGGCAATTTTAAAATTTGTATAATAATTATACAAAAAGCTCTTTTAAAAAACCGACTTCAAAAAGTAAAAAATAATTCACAGCACGAATTTTGAAGTCAGGCCGGGCGTCGTACGAAAAATTGCAATCGGATGTCCTCGAAAAATTCATGAATTCTCGTCAATTTGCATTCTTTTTTAATTTTTGAAGTCGGTTTTTTAAAAGAACTTTTTAATATTATATGTAGATCGATGCTATGAATAATACCTCACAAACATTCGATGAATTATGGCGTCTTTCCATTCGTTGTGCCTTAGAAATGAAGGCTCGCGGTATTAAAAAAGGAGATATTATTACAATCTGTGGTAGATCGCACCTCAACTTGATTATACCGCTGCTATCTGCAATGTATTTAGGTGCCATAACAAACCCATTGCATCCGGATTATTCGTACAGTAAGTCCAGTCTAACTTCAAATATTTTATTAAATCTGGAAGCATCAGATCGTTTTGATTGTTTTAGATGAAATCCATCGAATGCTTCACCTTACAAGTACCCAAATGGTGTTTTGTGATGAGGAATGCTTAAATTTATTTACACAATTAAGAGATGAATTGAAATTGAACTATGAAATAGTAGTTTTTCAAAAATCATTTTCATCATTTCTCACGTTGAGTGATCCCGCAGAAGAAGAACAATTTACAATGGAAGATATAAGCCCTGAAGAAGATGTTTTGCTCATAATTTGTACGAGTGGTACCACAGGTCTTATAAAAGGTTCAACTATTACCCATTCTGCTTATTACATTTCAATTACTGAATATCAGTAAGTTTTAATTTTTTTTATATTGAAAAAAAAAATTTTTTTTAGGGAATTTCTATTATAGAATCTCAGCTATTATAGCGACCCTCATGGTAAGACCTGAGCCCGGGACTATGATAAAGTTATATTTTTAGGCCTCAGAAAACTGAAAATGACTTAAATTCGTTAGTCAGGTACGTCCGATTTTTAGAACCCAGAATTTTGATCATTTTTGGTCATTTTTAGTGGTTTTTTTCGAAAAGTTAAAATTTAGAAATTTTTAATTTTTTTACATTATGAAAAATAGCAGAAAAAATTACAGAAAAAGATTTTTAAACTTTGTTTCTATGTATACTAATTTTCGAGAAAAATAAAAAATTTTCAATATATGTTATGTTATATAAAGTCCGCCAAGATTCTGAAGATTCAAAAACACCAAAAATAAAACACCCAATCAATCTTAAGATTTTTTTCCCTGCTAGAGAAATAAACTATTTTAGAGAGACAAAAGCTATGTTATATGAAATCCGATAAGCTTCTGGGATTTTGAAAATTTTTTTCACTTTTTCACAGAACTAAACTACTTTAGATGGATACAAGTAATGTTACGGGCCCAAAAACTACACAATGGTTTTGAAAATATTGTCACGATTAGAAAACAAAAATGTCCTAGATGGATTTAGGCTCTATTATGAAGGATCCGGCCAAATTTATGACTGAGTTGATTTTTAATAAATAATTCTTAAATACTGTCGAAATTCGAGAAAATGTGAACGTCACACTGAAATTATGTTCTCCAAGGTTTTACAGGCCCAAAAAGCACCTAAAATAAGTAGAGAATTTTTCTACTGTTAGAAAAATTAAATATTTAAACTAGGTATATGTTACATGCAGTCCAATCGATTTTGAAAATTTTTTCGCTCGTATATCTTTTTCGGAAATTTGCTATGTTATGCAAAATGGTGTGACAGGGGTAGTTTTTTGTAATTGAATATTTACTTTTTTTGTAGATATTTAATGGAACCGGAGGAGAGGTATCTTTTATATTCACCACTCTCATGGGTAACAAATTCGTGGTTGTATGGAGTATCCTGGTTAAGTGGCGCATGTAAAATTGTTGCTGAATACGAACCAAATTTAAATATTGAAATTATGAAGAAATACAAGGTAAATAATAAATCCCGTTATATGAAAAAAAAATGTTCATAACAATACATAAAACTGCGGGAAGCAGCATATATAAAAGTAAATATGTAAATTTCTTTAACTTTTAATAGCCTCATAAATATGTTTTAAAAGCCAAATAGGTTTGTATAATGTTATATATTGAGTGAGCTTTAGTAGAAAATGGGCGTTTGTAAACTTACAATAAATAAAACGTTTTTCATTTTTCATCTTAATAGTTAGAACAGTTCCGTCTTATTTCTGTAAAGACGGTTCTACACGATGCTACGAACACCTTCCAACATTGGACGTTCGATGGTTCATCGCATCGTGTGGCCGTTGTTCGAACCTACGAGTGTCCAATGTCGAGCGTCAAACATTCTGTCAATGTCCTGGGATCCCTTTAAAGGACCAGGACTATCATAGCGTGTCGGGAGGGTTCGAGTTCCGTGCCGTGTGTTGAGGGATCTCAATTCGTGGAAATAAATGAAAGATGTTGTTCGGAAAGAAAACGGATTTATTTAAATAATAAAATAAAATAAAAGTTTAAATAAAAAAATAAAAAAAAAATATATATAATAAAATAAAATTGAAATAATAATAACAAATTGTCTACAAATAACAAAGAAATATATGAAACCCTTAACCCAGTATAATAGAACATAGAGCGGACTCACCTGCTACACTTAATTAACACTGTATTTAATCGGCTAACGACGAAACTTAATATTTGAAAAATTTTATGAGTCATATAAATAAATGTTTTATTGAACAATGTTACTTGCACTAGAAATAGAAAACCCGAACACTACCCCAGTGTTGCCCGTGTCTCGTCGCGAATACTTCTGATCTTACCCAAATTGATAGCCACCTCAATTAGCCACGCGTGGGTCAGAAAACCTGTCCCCACCGCGTCAATTATTTAATTGATTGGCAATCAATTTCAGCAAAGTTCGCAAATTCCACAACAATTTCGAAATTTGCCCTACAAAATTATTGTGTATAAATGCGACGCCTATATACAGGCGATTCGCTTCTCAACATTGCTCCCCCCTTTGAAAAAGATGGTCACTCTCTCGAGTGACCAGCCTTTTCTACGTATTACCCGTTGCATGGTGAGTCTGCCTCCACAATATCAAAATTAAATCTAACTTATCTATACTTTTCCTGAAATTGTTTAGTGATCCAAAGGTAGAATACTTGTCCTTTTCTGATGGAAAAGTTTTATCATTCCATATTAAAATATCTCCATCGTGAGAGTTTTGGAATCATCAAACAATATCAGGTTATCTTAATATACAATACAAACATACATACAAATACAAATATACAAATAAAATCTCCCTTCTTTCCATCCCAGCATCTTAATCCCCCCGTACATAAATTACAAAATTAACTTAACTAGAAGTACAAAGAAACATTGATTTAAGAAAACAAAGATTGAGAGTGAACTTAGCGAAAATTACTTAATGTTTTTATTTATTGTCTGTTACTTAGAGAATGCTACACTCTTCCGTGTTTGGTTAACCCGCGGTTTCACTGAGTTTGAGTCACTTCACACACTATGAACAATTTATTGGGTTTATATAGAAAAACAATGGACACTTTTTCAGTCATTCACTATTTTGTCTGTATCCACTGAATCGTATATCCAACTAGAAATAGCATCGTTTTAAAGTTTTTTTTTTCTTATTTCCTCATCCCCATTAGTTCAGGATCACACTGTCTCGAACTGTATGGTGACGTCCCGTTGTGGTTCCACTTGCCCCGGACTCGCACTGCTAGTTCCAACCTCGACTTCGTTGACACTATCCGGATCGGTGGGTATTGTTTGTTTGGTAAGTTAAATTCGTTTGGGTAGGACCCACGGATGGTCTGAAACTCTACCCCGACTTCTGGTGCGGTAGTTTCCAGCCTGTCTCGCGTCACTGGCAGGTGCAGCTTCCTCGACGTCGTCTGCACTCGCGTAACTATCTGATGAGTTACCCTCGTTCTCTCCCCCATGTTCGTTTTCTACTTCCAAATTCTGATTGTTTTGCATAGCTTCGTGCGGCTCTTCGATCGGAATTTGACGCTCTGCCGGTGGCGGCGGGTGAATGTCGACTGGGACATTGATAGTCCCGATTGACTGGTCTTCAATTTCGTTCGTACGGTGGTCGTTCCCGTCTAATACATTTTGGATTTCGGCTTCCAAATTGTCGTTTTCTTCCCGGTATCCTGATATGGTTGGCTGTCCTACTTCGACGGTTACGGGCGAATCGTAGATATCAAAGTGTTGTCTCTGTTCACCACGTTCAGGTTGCTCTGGTGGTTCAGGTCCACCAACATCTTCTATTGACTGACTTAATTCCCCCTTGTAGATTTTTAATCGGTTGGCATGCACCAACTCAGTTTTAGGTCCGTAAACTTCCTTAATCTTAAAGTTGACGGGTCCCTTAACGGCGATAACGCGGTACGGCCCTGTCCACGGCTTAAGTAGCTTCTTGCTGCGGTCGGTTTTACCAGCTGGGTTGTAAAGCCATACTAGATTCCCTACCTCAAAGCTTACTGGCTTGGTACTTTTATTGTAGTTTCGTACTTGCTTTTCGGTGGTTTCTCTCGTGTGTTGGTATACCCTTTCGTAAGCCATTTGTAATCTTCTTATAAGTTCAGCCGCGTAGTTTTCACTTACATCGTAGCGCATTCTACTGGGTTTAAGAATGTCGTCGTACGGTAGTGACATATCTCGGCCATGTAATAAGAAAAATGGAGTGTCTCCGGTGGTGCTATGTATGGTCCCTCGGTATGCCATGAGAATGTATGGTAACCATAAGTCCCAATCCCGTTGATCACCTCGTACAAATTGGGATAACATATCCTTGATGACCCTATGACTACGCTCTATCATTCCATTAGCTTGCGGATGGTAGGCGGTAGTATGAATTTTCTGAATCCTCAATAGTTGGCATATCTCCTTCATAAGTTTCGACAAAAAATTCGTCCCTTGATCGGTTATTAGTACCTTCGGAGTCCCGTGTCTTGTTACAATATGCTCCACAAATGCTCTGGCCACAGTGTCTGCTTTTTGGTCGGGAAGCGGGATAGCTTCCAGATATCGCGTAAAATAATCTTGCACGGTTAGAATGAATTTATTTCCTTGGAATGTTGTAACCATAGGCCCTACGATATCCATGGAAATTCGCTCGAACGGTTCGCTCACAGAAGGAAGTTTTTGTAACGGTGCTGGTTTCCTATGTGGTGAAGTTTTTCGCTGCATGCAGGGAACACATTCTTCACAATATTGTTTCACATCAGCGCACATGTTTGTCCAATGCATTTTGTTACGAATAAGATTTAAAGTTTTCAAGTATCCCAAGTGAGAACAAAATGGCGTGTCGTGGTAGTCCCTAATTACCGTTTTAACCATAGTTCTCGGAATAACCATTTTGTCGTGTCGATCCGTAATGCCTCGTGCTTTGTATAGTACTCCGTCATCATCTAGGTAGTACTCGTGATAATCCGGGTCGGTGTTTAATCGGTCGAATACTGGTTTTAATAATGGATCTTTTCTTTGTTCCCCTTTGATCCACTGACGGTCCCAGAATGGTTCGTAACCTTCTTCTAAGTTAACCATTTGTACCGGAATCCTCGATAGTGCGTCCGCATTTCCATTTTTACTTCCGGCCCGATGTTCAATCTCAAAGTCGTATTCTCCCAGAGTGAGAGCCCATCTAGCTAACCTTGAACTTGGGTCCCGTATGGTTAAAAGCCATCGTAACGGTCGATGGTCAGTTACAATTTTGAATCGTTTCCCGTACAAGTAGCATCTGAAGTGTTTCATTGCCCATACAACAGCAAGGCACTCACGTTCAGATACGGAATAATTCCTTTCTGGTTTTGATAATTGGCGGCTTGCATACGCGACTGGTTTCTCACACCCATTGTACTCCTGGCTAAGTACAGCCCCTATAGCACTTCCGGATGCATCCGTAGTTAACGTGAAACTTTTGTGAAAGTCTGGATACTGCAGTACTGGTTCCTTGCACAATGCTTCTTTCAACAAATTGAACGCTTTATCGGTTTCTTCTGTCCATTTAAAGGGAACATCCTTTTTCGTTAATTCTGTTAGTGGTTTTGCAATACGTGCGAACTGCGGAATGAATCTTCGGTAGAAATTGGCTAGTCCCAAAAATGATCGGATATCCCGTATATTTCTTGGTTTAGGATAATTTTTAACTGCAGACACCTTATTTTCCTCAGGTTTTACGCCATCTCGGCCTATTATGTGCCCTAAGTAGTTTATTTCTGATTGAAGGAACTGACATTTAGAAGGCTTTAATTTCAGATTTGCTTTTCGAATACAGGTAAAGACTTCTTTTATACGTTCTATGTGTTCATTGACTTCTCCTCCATTGAATACGATGATATCATCCAAATAGGCTAGACATTTGATCCCTTTTAGCCCTGCCAAGGTCACGTCCATCAATCTTTGGAAGGTACTAGGCGCATTAGATAATCCAAAAGGCATTCTTTGGCACTCATAATGCCCATCTGGTGTGGAGAAGGCGGTCTTCTCCCGGTCCTCTTCTGCTATAGCAATCTGCCAATAACCCCACGCCAAGTCCAAAGTAGTGAAAAGTTTAGCTTGTCCCAACATGTCGATCGTTTCACTGATGTTTGGAAGCGGATAGTAGTCCCTTTTCGTTATCTGGTTTAATCCCCGAAAATCGATGCATACCCTCATTTTCACTTCCCCGGTTGTAGTCTTCTTAGGCACCATTACCACGGGTGCTGACCACGGCGACTGAGAATGTTTGATGACCCCTTCATCCAACATTTCTTGAATATTATTCTTCAATATTTCCCTTTGTGCATGTGGTACACGGTATGGTCGCTTCGCAATAGGCATTACATTTTCGGTCACGATTTTGTGTTTGACTCCAACAGCTTCACCAAGTTTGTCGCCTTCCAATAAAATGATGTCCCGAAATTCTACTAACACTTGTAAAACCTTAGTTTGAGTTTCTTCATCCAAGTGGTCAAGTTGCACGCTATCCCGTAGTTTAGTCCAAGTTTCTGAATTTTCCACGTAACCCCTGTGTTCAGATACGTTGTAGCAAAATTTTCTTGTACCTTCTGAGGTAGTTTGTTTTGTTGTCCCTGGTACTCCCTTGTAAATAGTACCATTCCCTAACTTGTAGTTCATTTGTAAATTCCCACTTTTATTATTAAAAATATTTCCATTTTGAACTATTTCCCCGTTATGTCCCTTAGTTTCATACGTTTTCCCATTATCACTGTTATTCCCGTACAGTGTGTTGAAATATTTTTTGTTTAACCCATTTTCCAGAACTTCTTCAGCTTCTCCGACGACGGTCCCAGTATTCAATTCAATTACTTGACTAGAAGCATTAATTAGGCACACTTGAACTTCTTGATTTGACTGAACTTCTGTTAAAACTCTTGCGGAATTGATGCCGTGCATGAGTACTTCTGTTGGTTCAATCAGCACAGTGGTTCCGGATACTAAATTAGTTGAACTAGCTCTGCATACACATTCGCTTCTAGCAGGAATACTAACTCTCTCCACTAGCGAAACAAAGTAGCGGCCAACTACTTGCTTCTGATCGCCCCCTAATTTTGGCCGAATTATGGGTGATCCAGTATCTCCATCGCTTCCCCCATTGCTAGTCTTAACTAATTTTTTCCATCCTGTTTTTGATTGAACATCAGAATCAGTAGCTTCATTTTGTTCCTGGCGTGCCTTACTCTTCCCTAAGGATATCTTAGTATCCTTCGTCCTTTTGTAATTGATAACCGGCGAGCTGTTTTTGGGTTTCTTAGTCCCCGACTTGATGGTGTGCCCCGTCTGACGTTCCCTTTTTAAAATATTTGTTTTGAATTCCCGTAATTCCTGAATATCCCTGTTGTCAGTATCACTTCCATCCTGGTTGAATTTATTCATAAGTACTGGTTCGCCATTTATGTTTAATATATTTTTGCTATAGTCAATTATGGCCCCTTGAGATTCGAAAAAATCACGCCCCAATAGACCATCAGCTATTATTGGTAAATCCCGGCAAATTAAAGTATTAATATGGTACAGTTGTGTTCCTATTGAAAGTTGGAGTGGTACATGCCCCATGCATTCCAGTTCGTCTCCTGTAATTCCCGTAAGTTTGAAGTCGCTTGTAGAGTAATATTGGTCAAAATCGAGTATGTCTTCTTTTAGTATGGTTACTGCACTTCCTGTATCGAGAATTAGTTTTAATGGTTTGTTATTAACATAAGCGGTCACGATACTTGGTGCGTCCCTTATAGTAGAGGTGTGTGATATTATTGATTGGTTGGGCCCTCGAGGCGGGACAGAGTCGAAGGTCCGCCGTAGTTTAAATTAGTTGCGGGGCCCTGGTTTGTTGGTGTCCATCCAGTACGCCAGTTTACTTGGTTCGAATTTCCCATCCCGGCGGTTTGCGTTAGCGACCGGTTCTTTGTATTATTAATTTCGTGAGACGACGGTCCATTTTGTCTCGGGTTCCTACCAGAAGAGTTTGAAGTTATGTTCCCTGAACGGTTCCGTGACTCGTTGTTGCGTGTGCAGTCCCTTTCCCTATGCCCCGTTGTTCTGCACTTCCGACATACAAGTGTAGAGCGGCACTCGACAGCATAATGTCCCTTTTGAAAACAGTTGTAACATTCGGGTCCCCCGTGCTGGTTGGTTGAATTTTGACGATTTTGTGATTGAGTATTTCTGTTGTTGGCGCTCGATGATGCTACTCCCCTGTTCGACTGATTCCACGACTTATTTCTGTTTGGAAATCCCCTTGGTTTGAAGTTACTCCGGCCCTGATCGTTGGATACATATAACGTTTGTGTCATATGACGTGACGTATTGAGGATGCTTTGGTTCAATTCCTCTTGTGTGGCTATTTCGGTAGCTGTGTCTATAGTTAAGTTTGATTCCCTAATTAGAAGAATGCCGACGACTCGTAGTAGATCCCGTCGTAGCCCTTGTCGAAACTGTGCAAGTACCAAATTTTCGTGTTTTTTGATTATTCCCGGTCTTTCGGCGGCGGTTGCTTGATTTAGGTCCTCCTCGAGAACTTCTTGGGCGATAACCTTTAGGCGAGTAACGAATTGGCTAACGGATTCGTTGGAACGCTGGAACGTTTGACTGAGTTTGAATTGTGCGGCACCCGGTATCCTTTGCGGCGTAAATCTCGAAATTAATTTAGCTTTGAAAGCTTTGTAGACAACATCACCCCCCTGTAGAGAAGTTTCACCCTTGAAAAATTGATACGCTTCTCCTACCAACTTACATTTGACAACGCTGAGTAACTGTGATTCAGTAAGTTGTTCTAGAGCAGCCCTCTGCTCGAGACGGTCAAAGTATTCTTTTACATCCCCCTTTCCCGAGAAATCGTCAATAGACTGAACGAAAGCCCCTAAACTATTTCGAGGAACTTCCACTTTGATTGTAGGTTTAGAATCAACTGACCTACTTGTCGTTGCCTGCGGTGCGTCTTGCGTCATTTTGCTCAATCAAAGAAAATACCCAAATATTAACAAAAAATAAAGTACCCAAAAAAAAAAAAAAAAAATGTATATATTTGAAAGGATAAATAATTATATATATAATGATATCATTTATTCAATCAAAATTAACGCACTGTAACGACCAAGACGAAAGGAAAGAGAAAAGAGATCAGTTTACACACAATTCTGTCTTTCTCTCCTTCTTTTTCCTTATAAAAAAAAAGATAAATAAATAAAAATAATATTCCTGTAATGTAAAAAAAAACCAATTGAAAAAAACAGAAATGATATAAATTTAGCAATAATAAAAACAAACAAAAGGTGAGAAGAAAAAAAAATTCGTTTTTTTTTTTTTCAATAAATGCTAAAACAATAGTTAATGGATATTATAATTTATAGGTAATTAATCCCTAAGTCTTCCCTATAGTTGAATATTTTTATGGAGCGTCCTATAGCTCTATTAACTTATTATTTCTTCCCTATTGCAAAATGTTTTGGGACCCCTGGTATTTTGTCAATTATTTTCCAATAATAATAATTAATAAAAGTATTAAAATACATGTTGTATTTCCGTATGTATTGCAACTATCTGTGTAATATAATATTATGTAATGTTTTAATGTGTAGTGATAGTGTGTCCCGTGTATTCAGTACATATGCATATGATGTATACTACACACATCATATGGTTGCACAGGTGCGTATGGCTACATGCATATTATTCTTTTTATTAGTTTGTTACATATCGAGTATACATGGATACATACATTATTTTATGAACGATATGATCCTTTAATTGCTTGAATATATATATGCGTGAATTTAATATACGTTTGTCTGTACATATGTCATGAAAAAAACAAAAAAAAAAAATAAGTATCAACGCATTTTGCTTACGTATTTTTTCTTTTTCTGTTTTTTTTTTTTTGTATAATAGGTAATATGTAAAGTGTGATTAATTATAATGGAGATTAAATTTCTTTTTTCCTTTCTTTAAATGAAAAATATAAAATAGCGTAAAAATTGAAATTTACGATTATTTACTAACTCCAGGTACTGTAAAGTTACTAGTTCCATTTTCTCTTGTTATACCCAGCCCAAAATGAAGTCTTATTGTTTCCCAAAAAATAAATCTAATTAGTATAAAATACGGAAATATTACTGCTGACATTTCAGTTAAAAGAAAAAAAAAATCAAATTAATATGTATTTAATAATGGAAAAAAAAATTTTTTTTTCTTTTTTTTTTGCTGACTCTAACTGACCTAGTTAATTTCCTAGTTTAATTACCCAATTGTTTAAATTTATTTCAAATGATATTGTAATAGAATTTTATGAATTAGATTACTAATTTTCCTACGTAAATTTACTCATAGTACTTGCTAGGGGTGGTTTTTCGTTACAAATTCCATCCATTTCCACCTTATGAGAGGCTCAACTAGCACGCCATTAGCTGCCACCAATGTCAATGTCCTGGGATCCCTTTAAAGGACCAGGACTATCATAGCGTGTCGGGAGGGTTCGAGTTCCGTGCCGTGTGTTGAGGGATCTCAATTCGTGGAAATAAATGAAAGATGTTGTTCGGAAAGAAAACGGATTTATTTAAATAATAAAATAAAATAAAAGTTTAAATAAAAAAATAAAAAAAAAATATATATAATAAAATAAAATTGAAATAATAATAACAAATTGTCTACAAATAACAAAGAAATATATGAAACCCTTAACCCAGTATAATAGAACATAGAGCGGACTCACCTGCTACACTTAATTAACACTGTATTTAATCGGCTAACGACGAAACTTAATATTTGAAAAATTTTATGAGTCATATAAATAAATGTTTTATTGAACAATGTTACTTGCACTAGAAATAGAAAACCCGAACACTACCCCAGTGTTGCCCGTGTCTCGTCGCGAATACTTCTGATCTTACCCAAATTGATAGCCACCTCAATTAGCCACGCGTGGGTCAGAAAACCTGTCCCCACCGCGTCAATTATTTAATTGATTGGCAATCAATTTCAGCAAAGTTCGCAAATTCCACAACAATTTCGAAATTTGCCCTACAAAATTATTGTGTATAAATGCGACGCCTATATACAGGCGATTCGCTTCTCAACAATTCGCATTTGGCCATGTCCCGCTCGATGTCGGTATTCTTGCACCGAGTCAAAGGGATGCTTCGAACGTTTGAAGGTCAATGTTGGTTGCGTCGGTTGGTTCGACTCAGCAGCTGCACGACTCGTTCATGTGAAGAGAGACAACATCAGTGTATAACATTAGAGATAACATCAGACAGATAACAGCCTCGTCCACTGAGTACCAACACATCATTCGTATTGGATCATACATTCGATTCACCGTGTAGCAGTTACATTCGTCGCACCAACTATCGAACTTAATTGCCTCAAACGTTCGATCGAACGTTGGAAGGAACGTTCGTAGTATCGTGTAGAACCGGCTTAAAGCAAATAGCCAGAAGAATTTCTCCTCTTAGTTTTTGTAACTAACTTGTTTTTACGCGCGGCTTCGCTAGTGTGGTACCTGTTTGAAATCAAAGTACCAAGTTAACATCCTTTCTATTAAAAATATACAAAATTCAAATAAAGTCAACGATGTGTTTTTTTTAATAAACAACTGTCGTAATATTATTTTTCCTTGGGAATAAGATATTTTTCCGTGGTAAAAATGGTCGGTTTGTTAAGTCCGCAATAATTTCAGCCTCCTAGGTTTATTTGGGGCAGCTGTACGCATGTCAGGCCCTCCGAAAAATATTTTAAAAAATTAAAGTAAAAAAAATTTTTTCTAAGAAAAAGCTTTTATTTAAAAATGGGCTAAAAAAAAATAAAATAACCTTTGAGTGAAGTTTGAAGCAATATGCAACATTATTTATAAACGCTTGAAGCGTTATCATTAATTATTTCTGTTGTGGATATAAGAGCTATTTTACATTTCAATAGTTACCAAACTTAATTAAACGCCTCAAGCTTTTATAAATTGTTGCATATCCTTTATTATTATTCGGTGGTATATTTATTAATATTCATATATTTCTATATTTTTCTTAGGAGCTATCCAGATAGCTCCTAAGAAAAATATAGAAATTGTTGCATATTGATTCAAACTTCACTCAAAGGTTATTTTATTTTTTTTTAGCCCATTTTTAAATAAAAGCTTTTTCTTAGAAAACATTTTTTTTACTTTATTTTCTACTTTTTAGTCTGATTACAATTAATTTGAAAAAGAAAATTAAAGAAGTAATTTTTTACCTATATTTTAATCGGTTAATTTACCTTAACCAAGCATAACTATGGAAACAAAAAATTGCAATGTAAAATCAATGGACAATATTTGACAATTCTAAATGTCAAAAAGTTGCACAGGACTAAAAATCAAAAAAATTTTTTTTGGGGAGGGGGGCAATGTAGGACAAAACTAATTATACAATATTGCATTGTCATCAAGGTTAGACACGTATGTAAAATTTGAAACCTCTAGCTTAATCAGAACCTGTCTAAATTTTGATTCCAAGATTTGATCTAAACCAACATACTAACATAATTATCAAGTTAAATAAAAGCTTTTAAAAAATCACTTTTCCCTCTCTTCACATTCTTCAAATTGTTCTAGGAAGCTGAATTTTAAATATATTGTAAGCAATTGACCTAGACATTATATCCAATAGGTTTGAAAAGTTTTTTGCAATCAACATGAGAACATTTTAGAACAGTTTTTAATTACATTAGATAGTCAATTCTCATATTATTCAGGAACATAGGTATTGCATAATAATTAAATTATTGCTTATTTATTCAAAGTTTTAATAAAAAATTAAGTGGTTTTGATACTATGTGCCATATATTCGTTACATTAAATAGCTTGTTATACTAAGTAATTAGAGTTACCACACCCTATGTCTTCCAATAACCATAATATGCCAATTACTAGACCATCACGGCCGGTATAATACTTATGTTCATTTCCGTAATAATTAGTCGATGCATCTAAAATATAAAGCATGAAAAAATCGGAACGAGCCACAAATTCATCTTTCTGTACCAGACGTCCGTAATTGACATCAGACACTGAATTGATTCAAAAATTGTTCCATTTTACCAATTTTAATACAGTAAAAATTTGAGAGTGTTCAACCAAAAATCTCCAAAAACAACGTTTACTAGAAACAATTTTGAGGCTTTATTTTAACTTAAAAAATTAAAATAAAAACATAATTCGGTAGAAAAAAGATTGTAATTTTTCGGGTGGTCATTGATTTTTAAAAGTTAAATCATTTTAATTACAAAAAATTGCTCCTACCACACATTTATATGAAAGTTAACAATAAAAATACCTAATAAAAAAAGATGAACATATTACTAACTACTAAATTATATTAAACTACCCTTATTTGAAGTGTTGTTGTTAGGTTTTTTTTTGACAGATAATGGGGATATATAAAATAATAAAAAAAAGAGGTAAAATACATTTTAAATTGTAAACATATATTTCGACTCTTGTTAGCACATTTGTTTCTTGACTAAATGGTTAAATATTAACAATTTTCAAAATTTTACCTCCGCCTGCTCGCCCCAAAACAAGTTGCCCGGAAACAAATACGCTCGTATAGCCTTAAATGAAAATTTCAAACTTCAGGTAACATGGACTCTTATGACACCGCTAAAGTTAACAGAAATGGCAACGAACCCGTTACTTTCAAAATATCCTGAGGTATGTCGTAATTTAAAATTTATCCTGTATGGTGGAAGTCCTTCATCAACCAGTCAAATTTTGGAGTATCATCGAGTCTTCAAACACTCAGTATTATGGAATGGTTACGGTTCTTCGGAAATGGCTGGAGCACATTCATATTTTCATATTCGAAATGATGTTGAATTTATGAAAAAGAAAATGTTTTCCCACGGTAAACCGGCACCTGGTGTTTACTGGAAGGTAATGATACCTAAATTAAATTTCTCTTAAAATAAATTGTCAATAATATTTTAATTTTAGATTATTGATCCCGAAACAGGTAAAATAGTGGGTAAAAATCAACCAGGTGAGTTACTTGTTACAGGCCCAACGCTGACTAAAGGATACTATAAAGATCCCGAAGCTACAGCGAAGGCCATCGATAAAGATAGGTGGTTTCATACGGGAGATATGGTCAAGGTTGACGATGATGATTGTATATACGTCGTAGGACGATACAAAGATTTACTCAAATACAAAGGTTGGCAGGTAAGAAATGTTTAAACCCTCAAAACCTTAAAAGTGCAATCCATTGCACAGTTTTGTTTTTTTTTTACATTTAGGTTCCACCAGGTGAGATTGAAGAAATAATTCGAACGCATCCTGCCGTGGAAGAAGTATGTGTCATTGGTAAACAGCACGCCACTGATGGGGATCTTCCAACTGCTGTAGTTAAAAAATCCACTAATAGTACATTAACAGAAAACGATTTAATGGAATATGTCAACCGTAAGTTTAAACATTTTTTACGATTTTTAAAATTATTTTATACTTAAAATTTCTTATTTTCCTTTCTAGAGAGAGTTTCTGATGTTCAAAAGCTTCGGGGTGGTATTTTTTTTGTCGATGATTTTCCAGTAACGCCTACGGGAAAAATTCGTAAAACAGAGCTACAAAAATTAATAAATGTAGTTTCATAAAATAATTGATAATAATTAATTAGTGAAATTCATTATAGCATTAAGAAAAGTGATTTATTTGTTTAATAATGTCTTGATTTATTCATATAACGTAAAAGCTCCCATTATGGAACGGTATCTAATACTGGAACAGTTTTGACATTTACATATTTATTTCTTTAATTAAGTCAGGAAACATTAAACGCGAGGTGAATTTAAATTGAAAAACAATCATTCTATTAATAATAATTTTTGTTATCAGACGTTTCTTTCAGAAATAACTTCATTAATATGTAAATGTGAAAACTGTTCCAGTATTAGATACCGTTCCATAATGGGGGCTTTTACGTTACTGATTACAACGAAAAAAATATCAAAAAAAAAAAAGTGAATAGAAACATTTTTTATTTAAAAGCCTTTTGATATCTGTCACAGTAGGTAGAGAAAGGTACGCTACATTTGAGACCAAAATAAGCATTTTTTGCGCAATTCGCCATCTACGTCATAATTACGTCACACATTTGAATTTTTAGAAAAAGACAACAATTCACCGAATTCGCCATCTACGTCATCACAATCTGCGCGTCGGCATACCTTTCTTCATCTACTTTAATATCTGCTTTATTTTTCAAAATAAAAATTAACTAAGTTTTCAAGAAGGGGTCATCACTGTTTTTGAAAATTTGTTCATTGTTAGAGAAATAATAGACCAGGAGGCGGTAATAAAAAAGTGTTTACCCATCGAATTAAAGAAAATTTCATTTTTCATCTAATAGTTTACCATTCGAAGTTACTAAAATGCTTTGTCGGGCAGACCATCTCTTGTCCGGTTACGCGGGTCGACCTCGAAAAGTGGTCAAAGATGATTTGAAGGTCAAAAATATTTACTCAATTAGCTCTGTAACCGCGAGTCTGACAAAAATTTTGTAAGGAACTTTTTTGTACATTACATAATTATCTATAACTTTTATTTGAAACATTTTGCCGAAAAATTAATATCTAAGAAATTATGGTAAAAAAAGCTAACTAGCCAAAGCGTAAGAAACTCAACCCATAAAACTTTTCTATTTTGCATCCAAATAGAAACGTGCTTCTTAGCTTTTTTATAGAGCAATTTCTAATAAATAATTTCACCTGATTAGTTTTTTAATTCGGTATCTGTTTGCCGATTTTAAACACAGTGGAAGTGGACAAGTAAGGTATGAAATCATAGAAAATATTGCAAAATATCGTTAAATTTTCACTTTGAAAAAATACTAGTCTGATAGTATATTAGCGTAGACCTTTACATTACTATTAAAATTAATAAACAAAAAAAAAATCATATAAGAAAATAGTTGATTAAAACAGTTATTCGAGATCGAAAACCCCGAATATTCTTCATTTGCAAATACAGTGTAAACTCCATATAACGAAATTGAAGGGACCGGGTTTTTTATTACGTTATAAAGAGTTTTCGTTATATGGAGAGTAAAAGAAAACAATAAATTTTACGAATACAACTTACGAATTCAGTAAGTAGTTTTAATTTTGACTGAATTAAATGACACTTTTTCGTCAATACACAAATTGTTTCTTTTACTCGCCATGTTAAGACAATAGTACGGAAGTATAGTAGGCAAAAACATGTGCTAGGCAATTTTCACAAACAAATAAACGGATTTCTAAGAATCCCTTCGTGCGTACGAAATATTTACGACTCTGTATCACTATTTTGTTTGAAAGTCAGTAAAATAAACATTTTTTGGCTTAAAAAATGACGCATTTTTCGCTATTGAGAGTGGTTATTACGTTATAAAGAGTGTTTCAATATACGGATGATAATGTAAACCAACCAAACCGTTGCAATTTCTACGTTTTAAGGAGTTTTTCGTTAAATAGAAGTTCGTTATATAGAGTTTACACTGTATCTCCTTTTCTGTTGGTCGTCCAATAATTATTATAATAACAAAATTTGTAAATTAACTAAATTTTTACAAAAGTTTCTTTGGACTATTTGCAACTTGAAAATGTAATCAAATTAAACATGATAATAACTTAGCGGCCTCGCATGTCTAAAAAAAGTGGTAGAAGGTTGATAAAGGTTGTTGGCTGATTGTAGATTAATTTTTTTTTTTTGCTTGTCACCTAATTTTTAGGCAGAGCTTTTTGAAAAATCAGAGGAAAAGGGACCTCACAAAAGCAAACATTTAGGGGGACAGGGAGATATTCTAGGAGCCCCGTAAAAAAAAGTTAAAAATATTTTTTTTTGATCCTCGCTTAATTTCTAAGAAGAAATTTTAAAAAAAAAATTAAATAAGAAGCCCTCGCAAAAATTATTTTGCCCACCTCCCACTTTTGTCTTGCACCGCCTCTGTGAATGGGACTAGGATGATTGGTTTAATTACGAAAATTTCTATATTTATTCGGTGTGAAATTCCATTTAAAAATCTTTTCCACCTCGAATTATTATAGCTCACCTAAGCTTCTCCCCTCCCTATAAATACGTCGTTGTTGAAGTCTTTGTCTATATCTTACTCTAATGACATTGCAGCTTGTGTTATGAAAATTCTAACCTGAGGAAAAATGAGATTGGAAAATTAAATCTAAAACAATTTGTACAAAAAAAAAAAATTGCTCTGGATTATTATCTAAAAAAAAAAATGTACGAATTATGTGCGTTGTAAGATAACAATAATAATAATATAAACATTAATAAAATAAGAAAAATAATTAAATGTAAAATTCAAAATGAGGGCATAGACGGGGGCATAAGAGAGGATAGAAGTACGGCAAAAGAGCAGCGTGAAATTTTTTTTATCCAGATTACACCGTCATAACAAAAAATAAGAACAAACGAAACTGGTTGGCAACGAATATGAGTCTAGGCGTGGATAGAAGTGGTATGGAGATAAAAGAAGAATACAATTAAAATAAAAATGTGTACCGTAAAACGAATTAAATTAGAACTCATGGGTGAAATGGAACAAATCGAATAACATTATTTATTAACATGGTTTAAAAATTCTAAACGTAAAGACGAATATAATATGCCTTTCTTAAGTCTGAAGTTGGATGAGAAATAAAAAATCGTCTTCAGACAATTAAATTAAGGTCTTCCGGCAATGTTACTTTTGTTTCTTAAAACTTTGTCTAAAAACATTATTTAGTATTATTCATTTTTTAGGTGTATAATTATAATATAAAAAATTCTACATTTCAATTTCCATTTTGGTCAACCCTACTGATCGTCCCTATTCACCCCATTATCGTGTATTTGACTTTGATTTATCATAAAGTAAAAATTATCTATATAATAGTAGTCTTCATAATCTTGGTTAAATTTGTTAAACTTGTTAAATGTTATTTATGTTATTCTTCGAAATAGATAAAAATCATGAACGACCTATTTACAACTCTGTTAAACTCTGTTAATTATTACATATTTGACAGTTACGACAGTTATTTTATAGTTTGAAACCAGTTCTCGATTTCAATTTAACAAATAACATGCTCTTGGCCTTGTTATTTGTTATCGTCGAATTTCATTAATTTTTTCTCGATTTGTTAATTTTTTTTTTAAAATAACACATTTAACATGTTATAGCATGTTTAACAAAGATTATGAAGACTACTAATATAAGGTAACGGGCCTAGTTTCTGACTTTTTAAGAGTGACGGCTGGGGTTAAACGACAGTAATAAATATAAGTTTAAACTTAAGAGACAATTAATAATTTTATCAACTAGTTTATGGCTTTCAAAATAAAGTCATACAAGTAAAATAATTATTTGAATTGAATTAATAATTTAAATTAATGTTTTAAAAATTGACAAAAAGGACCCAGTTTCTGACCTTCAAAATTTCTCATGTGACAGTTTTTGACCCAGGCAGTGGCCTCGTTTCTGATCCTTAAATTTAAAAATACAGTTTTTTAAAATTTAATTTATAAATAATTTTTTATTGATAATAATGAATGTTTAATGTTATATACGTTATGAAAAATAACAAAAACTAATCGAAGATAACTATAAATAACAAAATAACTAACAAAAACTGGTTAGAATTTAATTGGGCCATACCACTTTAGAAGTGAGCCTAGTAATTGACCCTCATATTTCAATAATAAAAATCATTCTACGGTATTTTATAAATATTTTAAAATAAATTTTAAACAAATACTAACCTGCTCATATATTTTTAATTAAGTTTTCATACTTACATGATGAATATTGCACAGATCAAAATGAGTACTTTGTAACATAAACTGTTAGGAAACTACCAAAAAAATAGTTTTTACACACATTTTAAATTTAAAAATTTTTTTTTATTTAGTTAATATATTCTAAACTTTTTAAATTGCTTTTCATTAGACACAGAATAGATTACTTTAACTTAAGAATTTATTTTTTTTCTTATTTAAAATATAGTTTTTTTATTAATTTATAACAAAGTTGAAAAGTTCAGAAACTGGGCCAGGGTCAATTACCGGGTCTTTTACCTTATTTGATTATTTTTTTTTCTTTCAAAAAACAGAAAATTTAAAAAAAAAATTAGGTTATTATAATAAAGGAACCATAGAGGCATAAATTTTTAATATACATATATATTAAAGAATATGTAGATACTCGTAAAAGAGGTAAAAAAAAATACTGTGAAGCTTAAATTCGTGTCGATTCATCCCGTTCTACGTTACTATACGATGAAGACATAGTCAGCGGGGAACACCTTTGACTCCATTCCTGCATTCCTGCGCAAATACAGAGGGTAAGAACAAATTAAAAAATGGCTGTGCACTCTAGATGATAAGCGATTATTAACACGCTAACCAAAAAATACACTGAAAAAACTAAATTATCAGTATAATATTATAAAGGAGTATTGCAATTCAAATTTTAAAGTTTAAATCGTTTCCGAAAGAACCGGAAACAAAAAAATTAATTCAATATACTTAAAATGTAAACATATTTATCCTATATATCCATTAAAAAAATTTCAAATTTCAACTTTCAGTACCTAACAATGTATATGTATATTGATTCCCAAGGGAGACTTTTACAACGTACTATATTAAAAAGCAATGTAACTGAATGAACAGTTGAGATAATTTTTATTGTATTTTTGAAATTGTTGTTTACTTTTAATCATCTATTATACACACGTGGCATGTAAATTGTGCGGAAAAATTTTGTGTTTACAATTAAGTACTTAATGAAAACAGAAAGAAAAATTACATATTGGTGATTCCGTTCTAACTGTGATTTTTTATGTCCTGTACTGTTTGCTCGCACTGGTCGTTAATTAATGATCTATTAATGAAATTTTTGTGTTTATTGTATATTCTTGAACATATTTCATCACTTTTTTTTTGTAAAGTATGACTTGCAATCCAGAGGAAACTTACACTATATCTCTTAAATTTCAGTAACGTGGCATGTCCATTTCTAGAATTTTTTTGTCGCAATATACGATTCAAACTAATTACCTAATAAATCTTAATGAGTATGATTAAATTTACAAAAATTAACACATTTTTTCCCAATATATTAATTTAACATTGAACTTCGGCTCAATAACTTTTGTCCTTAGATTTAAACGAATTTTTGAATTTGAATTTGTATGTCTCGCGCGCCATCTACCTCGAAATTAATGAAACGGCTAATGAGCCATGTTGAAAGTACGTCACCTGAGTAATATTTACAAACATCAAGTTGATGGATTAGTGCAATAAATTTTGTGTCATTTTAGAACTCAATTTCAAAAAAAGTATGTCATAAATTTACTTGTCAGTACCGTGGTATTGATAAACTTTATCAACTATGAATTTTTTGTATCATAAGTAATAAATTTTTGTACTTATGACTAGCCTTAATTATATAGTGAATGGATATTATTAAATTCATAACCAAATAATTACAGTTGCTGTTTTAAATGAAAATGTCAGTACCGTGTCTGTCAGTACCGCGTGAAAAAATAATTAATCAGTAATAAAATTTGATTTCAGTAATAAATCACAAGCTGATTTATCAGTATTTTTAAAAATATATTTGTTAGAACATTATATAAAATCAGTATACTTAGCTTTTCTTTTTTACAAGATGTTAATTATTAGTTTCAGTTCCAGTATATTTTTTCCCAGTATATTTTCAGTCCGTTTGACTTGAAATATTTATCATAATTATCTGTAACTACTATTAAATATTAAAATTAGTCCGATGTAGGGGTTTTTGGAATTTCTTTTTTTTTTACTATTTTTAAAAATTTGAAAATTGATTGTCATTTTCGAAACTTTAAAGTTATAGCGAAATCCTATCAGACTTTCATTTTTACAATAATTTATAATAATAATATGCATATACAAATAAAAAAATTTCATTTTAAAATCCAAAAATTATTAGTAAAAAAAATCACAGTTAGAACGGAATCACTCATATATGTAGCAATTTTATCACTAACTTGTGAGATTCTTTATTCCCCCGTTGCGTCAAAACGGCTGGATAGATTCTAATAAATAAAATATCATTAGATTTCTTTTAATCCCAAGAGTGACCTAGAATGTATGAAATGTCAAGAAATATAACAGGACGGTTGTCAGTCGCCGTAATATTGCCATTTTCTGTTCACCACTCTTAAAGAAAATATCTTTCTTTAAAAGCAAATTATCTTGTAATTGTCCCTTATAGTAACATTATTAACACACATACATATGTAAGTAATATTGTTGAATATATTTATAAACCACATCGAATGTATTTAAGTGTATATTTTTCCTCGAAAGCTGAGGAGTCCTGCCTTTGGCATATTTTTTATTAACAATTTTGACTAGGTATTAATTTTTAATTAATAACTGATGCCAAATTGATTTTATAATTATAATAAAATACATTCACGTCTGTTACGTAAAATAATTTTTTTGTTGTATAAAATTGAAAATTAATCAAATTTTTTGTTCCTATTTCAATGAGCACTACTTTAAATATAATATAGTCTGTGTCAAAGAATTTAGAACATACAAATTTTAACATGGGAAGAAATTGCTGCGATCAGAGTGTGCTTATTTTTTATAAGTATGATTTTTACATAGTTAGTATTTAATTTTAAAATGAAATTTTTTGAATAGTATAAATACAACGAATATAAACTTTGGGGTTTCCAACTGCAGGTAATATTTAGAAATAATCAAAAAGGAAACGACGTTTTGCAGGAAGTCGTTTCCTTTTTGATTATTTCTACAACGAATATAAAAATTTCTGCTAAATATTATCTAGGTTATTAAATACTTACCTACAGGAAAAATTCCGAACTGTCCACAATTTTGATGAAACTTCGTATACGTGTAGCGCAAACAAAAATAATGGACTCGTATTTTCTTGTATCTGCCACAGACGCCACTTCAGGGGTGAAATCACCCCCAGGGCCGCGGAGAGAAATGGCGGGCCCCAAGGAAAGGGGCACATTTCATAAAAATTTCTCTCCAAAAAATAAATAAGTAAAAAAAAGCTGATTTTACTTTTTCCTGGGCCCCTATTAACCGCTACGGGCCCCCTCTTCCAGCCCGGGCCCCAGGGCTGCAACCTCGGCTGCCCCACCCTCTGGTCGGGCCTGATCACTTAGGGTAAAATTTCAATTTTGCTTGATTACTTGAAAACTACGACAGATAGAGAAAAACTTTGAATTGACACAACACTTTATTTTTAGAGAGCTTTCTACTGATGTATAGAAAGCCAAGGTCGGATCTATGGGAGGGACTGTTTAGGTAAAATTGGGAGTAAATTTTGAAATAGGGTGGTTATGTTTTGATATATTAAAATTTGAATAGCATATATGCAATCTACATGAAATATACTAGTTTACCTGTTTTTGCTCAAAGTTGTAATTTAAAGCCTAAAGTCTCAAAACTGGACGGCTAATTAGAGAAGAAAATTAGAGGTTTTCAATAAGTGAATTACGTTGTAATTAATAACTGGCAAAAATACATGAATAATAACTTTTAATAAAGTTTTTAATATCTAGGTTACTAATACTTTTGTAAATTTAATACCGTCCTAAGAATTTTGAACACTTGAGGCAAATATATCATTTTTTTTTTTTTTGTTTTTTTTTTTTTTTTTTTTTTTTTTGTTGGCGATTGCTAGTTATCATTTCTATGTCTATATATACGGGCCGGTCGAGAATTTTGTGCTGTAATTGCGAAAGCTGATAGGTGGTACGTTCAAAAATTAGTGTACGTTTTTATATATACATTTTTCAAAACTCATTAATAATGGTATCATTTTATTTACAAGAGATAAAATAAAAAGGGTGAAACGAACTTTTTGAAATATTTTCCGGACGCTTTTAGGAATAACGAATTCATATTTTAGAGATGCGAGGATAATTAAATTTGTGTTACTACTTATTCCATCACTTACGATTAAACGATAATTGTGGGATAGATATATTATAGGTGTATTTTAATTTACTCGAAAACTGTTTGTGTATTTAGAAACGTACACAAATTTTTGAATCTACTATCAACTTTTGCAATTACAGTACCACATTCTGAACCAGTCTGTATATATAAACAACAATAATAACTGGCAAACGCCAAAAAGAAAAAAAACGATATTTGTCTGAAAAGTGTTAAAAATTCATAGGAAGAGGATAAATTGACATATACAGTATCATCTGTTAATTTATAAAAATAATACCTGGATATTAAAACCTTATTAAAAGTTATTATTTATATATTTTTGCCAGTTATTAATTACAAGGCAATTCACTTATAAAAAACCTTATTAAAAATTATTATTGTGCTGATTATGAGTATTTAGGATTCTCACTACTAATTAGCCGTCCAGTTTTGAGACTTCAGGATTTAAATTACAACTTTCAGCAAAAACAGATAAACTAGTATTTTTCATTTAGATTTCATATATCCTATTCAAATTTTAATACATCAAAGCATATCAACCCCATTTTAAAATTTACCCCCAATTTTACCTAAACAGCCCCTCCAATAGGTCCGACCTTGACTTTCAACACATCTGTAGAAAGCTCTCTAAAAATAAAGTGTTGTGTCAATTTAAAGTTTTTCTCCATCTGCCGTAGTTTTCAAGTAATCAAGCAAAATTGAAACTTTACCCTAACTTTGAAGGGTTATTTCATCCCTTAAATGGCGACTATGGCAGATACAAGAAAATACGGGTACGTTATTTTTGCTTGCACTATATGTATTCGAAGTTTCATTAAAATTGCGAATTGACAGTTCTGAACCTTTTCTTGTTAGTAATTATGTTATTCTAATAAATTTGCTGCTATTAACTATTTTAAAAGTTAGAACATTATTTTGCTGCAATGTCATTATTTGTTTATATTTGACATACACGGTGATCCAGAATTATGTACCGTAATTGCTAGAGCTGATAGTACGTTCAAAAATAATGATACCTTTTCATGTACGCTTTTCCCCAAAACTCAATAATAAGGGAGATACAACCCTGTAAAAGTGTAAACGGGTGAAACGAAAACAATTTTTTCCCAAATATTTTCCAAACGCTGTTGAATAACGGACTGATATTTTAGGGAAACGTATTTTGCATTAGGAAGATTAAATTTATGTTAACGCTTATTCCACCACTTGTAATCAACCGGTGGTTTTGGGTAGTAGGTGTGAATTATCACGTCTTTTCTTTCTTAATTTGTAGTTACTTAAGCAAAATTCTTAACAATATGATTCTTCAGATAATTCCACGCAAAAAGGTATAATTGTTGCATTTCGATAAATAATACCCTTTTCGAGTAATTTAAAGTAGCAATATTTATTTCCAAATCATCCCCTAATCATAAGTGATGGAATAATTCATAGCATAAATTTAATTATCCTGATGTTCATATGCATCCCTAAAATATGAATCCTTTATTTAATAGCACCTAAAAAATTTAAAAAAAGAAGTCAGTTTCGTTCCACCCCTCTACTTTATCTCCTCACTGATTATTGAGTTTTGGAAAAAAGTGTAGATGAAAAGGTACCATTATTTTTGAACGTACTATCAGCTCTAGCAATTACGATACATAATTCTGGGCCAGCCTGTATTATAAAAACAAAATAAATCACCTTTGATCACAAAAGTAATTTTTCCCCATGTTAAAATTGATATGTCCTTAGTTAGTTGAAACATTCTGTATATGTACGTATATTAAATCCCACTGATAACAGTTTTAACTAATTATCTCCTTTTACATTATACAATTCATTTATTTAATGAAGTGACATACCAGAAGCACACACAGCTATAAATTAAAAATATTAGTGAATGCGTCTAATATAGACATTAATTATTATTATCTCAACACTAATATTCATTCTAGTACATAGTTATCGACCATAGAACACTTATCAACAATGAACAAACGCGATTCCAACAATGATTTAATATTTTACGGTGGTGATTTAAATTTGGAACCATGCAAAGAGAATGTTGGTCAATATTTTTTGGATAGAATGAAAGAAAATCATACAAAACCTGCTTTAGTAAGTTAAATTTTTTTATGATTTTAAATTGAAATGACATTAAAATATCATCAAACTAACAAAAATTAACCTTTACTCGCAACTTCAACCATTAAATTAAATTTTACACGTATCTTCGCAGCGTATTTTGAAAATATACCCGAAGTCAGAGCTTGTGACGTCACTGACCGATCTAGGATCGGGTATAATTTACAAAACAGAAACTAACAAAGTGACTCTTTAAAATATACCTCATTTCAGAGCCAAAATCGGGTATGTTTTCAAGTACAAGAATACTACTATGAGTATTTGGATATATACCCGACAATAAATTAGTGTAATCTTATACAGCTACTAATAAGGTATATTTTCAAACTTATTTCAACTGTAATTTATACTCGATCTTCATAAAAAAAAAAATTGCACATATGATTTAAAACAAGACTTACTTTGTTGCAAATAAAACAAACCGTTACAATTTTTTGAAATAATTTTTTTTTTAGCTTCTTTTTATCTTAATTCTTAATTGTTAGCGTGTGAGTTAAACGTGAAAAATTTGTTTAAAATTGAATAATGATTAATAAAACAGATTTAGAGGGGTTTTTTACAAAAGCGTATGAATATGGACAATATTATTTGAATTCGAATCCACTGAAAAATATTTGGTGCAATTAAAGTAGTAGTCTGGTAACTTGGATTGAAAAAATCGAAAAAATTTTTTTTTGTTTAATTCGAAAGTACAACATATTGAGAATATCTTGTGAAAATTTTAGATCGAAATTCAATGAAAACAAAACAAAACGAAACGAAAAATTCTTTAATCCGTTGCTATTTTATGAAAAAAATGTAAAAAAAAACCTATGCATAACGATAGTTACAATTATGTAATTTAATAATTTTTTTCTTCTTTTAATTTGAAATGATTCATCATTGCAATACCGTTGGTATAATTCGCAATTTTTTGGGTGCATTTGCATTATTAAGTTTGCAAATATTTAATGTTTTTCTATAAAAATTTATATGGACAAATGAATACTCATTAAAGCCTATTTAATTCGACTCTCATATATTCACTCACATTTGCAAAAATATTCGCTAAAATTGTCAATTTTTTGCGACGTCACAGTGCTGTTTTCCCTTAACTAGTTGACTGAACCATTTGTTTACCAATAAATTAAAAGTGGGTATGTTTTTCATACTATTCTATTAAATATTGAGTTTGAAAATATACCCGAGCTCAGTGCTTTTAATGGGTATATTTTCAAGTGTCGAACTATGCTTATTAAACATTGAATGTATACCCGAGTTCAGATACATTGAGCTCTGAATACGGGTATATTTTCCAAATACGCATCTTCGCATGGGAATCAGATCTTTTCTGAAAGTAAAAAGTAGCCCATGTCCTTTTTCGTTCTCTCTATTAACAGCAGGTAAAGTTTCAAGTAAATTACCGTAAAACATCCTATCTTTACCTATTAAACCTTTACCATACCACACTTTACGTTAAAAAAATTAAAATTTCATAGTTTATTTATTCTGTAACACTTTTCTTTAATGATGGAGATATTTCTAACAAACTACTGGTGTAATATAAGTTTTTCTGGCATTGCCAGCTGCGATTTCTTCAAATCATTGGATTTTTTTTTAGTTCTTATGGTACATTTTGGTTTTAAGCAAGTGTGCAAAGTTTAGTTGGTATTTCAAAAAATATACAAGTGACGTAGATAATTTCATCATATGAAAAGTTACATAACCTTGTAAGTATATAAAATGATTTTTACGTTTACTTATTTGTATATTATCGAATAATTCGTTTAGGTAATATTATAGCAAATTCGGTAAAATTAGAGTCCATTAACAAATCCCATCTTTATCAGTCAGCGCTACCAACAGTCAGGGTTGTCAAAAATATATGAATTGCATTATATTTTTACACGAATTGAGATATTAAAGTGGAAAGCATTGTTATATCATATTATATTGTTTATTGTTATAGGTTTAGGTATACAAAGTGTCTGGTAAACATAATAAGAAAATTGGTGCAAAAACATACAAAAATTATTCCGCAGAAATGTTAAATCTAGCAACTGATATGGTAAAAAGTAAACAAATTACATCGTATAACACTGAAAAATAATTTGGAATCCCAAGAAGAACAATAGAGAATAGAAGATTGTGACTTTATAAGTTAGACAATTTGATTGAAATTGAACATTGATTAATTTGATAGACAATTGTTTAATGTTTTTGTTTTTTATTTCCGATTTTGTTATCTAGTCCGTTTATAATATCAAATATGTAACATTGTGTTTTATTTATTTATTTTTTTTAAATAAATTTTTTATTTTTTGTTTCTGGCATTTTGTTTTATTAATTTTAACTGATTTTGTACATCCCTGGTGAAAACAGCTGTATTTGACGAATTCATAACATAATTCTATCGCAACTACATCTATCGTTGAAAATTTCGAAATTGTTAGATATTATTTGAAATTAACAAAAAAAAGTGTCAATGGTGTATTTAAAAATTTTATAATGTCTTATATTTCACTAAAAAAATATGAATTTGTAATCATATGGTAAAGTTAGGAACTCCTTGACATCTGAGCTTGTTACTGCTTTTTTTTTTATTTTCGACTAGTAATTTAAGTTTCTGGAAAATTTATTTATGAGTTAGATCAAAGTTTTTTTATCAGTTTATTCTATTGAAACAGTTAAATATAACTAAATTAGTTCCGTCTTTATTTTATTCAAATTTGAATTGAAAATTATGGTAAAGATAGGGTGTTTTACGGTATTCGTTTCTTTTTTAATAGACAATTATCGTAATTTTCCCGTGTTAAAATGTACCCGATATCTTTCTATGTCTTTCCGACTATCACTCTACAAAGTTTCGAGTTGATTTGATGTTACATTATTCCACACAATTTAAATTATAATTTTAATTTCTTTGGAATTGTAAAAAATACCCCTGTCGCAGCATCCTGCATAACATAGCGAATTTCCGTTTATAAAAATTCGTTTTTCTCGGAAACTAGTTGACATAGATAAAAAGTTTAAAGCCCTTTTTTATCTAATTTTTTCTACTCTTTTAAATGGTGTAAAAAAATTTAGTAAAAGTTTTTGAATAAGTGGAAATTTTGGCAAAAAACTAATTTTTTGCAAGAACAAAAACCATGTTCCTGGCATCCGACGTGTTTGGCTGACGAACTCATCCAAGATTTTTGGATTTCTAACGTTGTCACCAAATTTCGTAAAGCTAGCAGTTTTTCCTGAAGAGTTATCGTGCTGATACATATATACATACCTACATACATACATACATACATACATACATACATACATACATACATACATATATATATATATATATATATATATATTTTTTTTTTTTTTTCGTGAATATTATTTTCGGTTTCTAGGCACCTCAAAACAAATTTCTGCCATAGTCCCGGGCTCAAGTCGCGTCATGACACCTACTGTAATAGCTGAATTTCCAGAATTCTTTCTGGAAATTCGCTAAATAGTTATATACACCACGTGGTGTACATGACCTATATACACCACGAGATATTTATTTTGATCTCTCACGTGACTTTCGCCCTTAGACCTCAACATCAAGCAAACTCGGGATCAAAAGTTATATTTTAGTCCCCTGGTGTTTACTTAATTTATTATTGAACATTATTTCATCATTTCCATTGAATCAAAGGAATTTTTTCTCAGTGTGTAGGTACGTTAATTAACTTTTTAATATTATTTTGTACTTATCTATTACGTCAATTCTACGCAAGTTTTTAAACAGAGTAATAAGATAAAATAATCAAATAATCAAAATAGTGACTAGTCATTTACTACAACCATAATAATTGATAATAATTATTAATTAATAATAATGACATTATTATTTAAGATAAATGATGCATGAGAGAATCTTTTATTAAGAACAAAGTTTTTTCAGTTTTAGTATTATAAGCTTTCACTATAAATAGCCTTGTCACAGCAGCTTGTGTAACATAGCGAATTTCTCCGTTTTTCTTGGAAATAGTTCAGTGAAATTAGGGCTAAAATCGGGAAATCCGGGTATATGGATGAAAATTGGAGGGAATGTTGTTAGAGTCACTAAGAACAATTCTCCCTATGAGGTCAATCCATATCAAGTGATTCAAATTTGAATTAATTTTTTACCTGACCTCACTCAATGTCTTTTTTCTTTTGATTTTCTTGAAGAGCTACTCTAACTTAGTAGAAATTTCAAATTTTAGATTTTTATCACTTATAGTTGCCTCTTTAAATAATTTTAAAATTTGGAAAATTCGCAAATTTGACAGTGTTACATAATACGTTTTTTCTGTACCTCCGTCTAGGGTTGTGATAGAAATATAAAAAGACAACATTCTCTTCAAAACTGCATAAGCTTTAATTTGATATATTACAAGTGTGTGTTTAAAGCAACTAAAATTTTTTATATAAAAACTCAAAATTTCAAAAAAAATTCCAAGAAAATAATATTCTCAAAAACTTTGGAAAAAAATCCTAGTTATTCTTTTAACTTTTATAAACAAAATTTAAAAAAAACGCCGTCAGCAGCGGGGCTCCATCACGGAAGTCGAAGTTTTCCTTTCATCTTCGGTATTGAATGTCCACAAGCGAAATGTAATTGAAAGTCTACAAGCGATTTGTCATTTTGGTGGTTTCAAAACTGATGATGAGTGTCCGGTTAATCGGGGCTTTAAAAAAAGGTTTTAAGTTTTTAAGGGCTGAATCTCAGTAAATTTCAAATTTGTGCCGATAGCAGTTAGCAGGAAAAAAGCCAACACAATTCGTACGAGGACATTCCTACCCATGCTTATCCGCCAATTGCCTTTGTGTTTTATTTTTAAATATTAAAAAAGGAACTTAAATAGTAAACTGGGAGGCCTTTATGAATATATTTTTTCTTTCCAAAAAAGTCCAAAATTTCTATTTTATAAATAATAAAAATCCAAAATTCCTACTTTATAAATAAACAGTGACTTTAATAACATTTTTAAATTACTTAATATTTGTGTTGTACACATTTAACAATACCATTGAATTCCGATGTAAAAATGGGAGAGGTGGGGGGAAAGTAATGTGGAATCCCTAAAAGGCACTAGCTGAATACTAACTCAATACATGTAAAAAATTTCAGCCCGCTAGATTTCCTTAGACAGTCTCTAGACGTGTTAGAAAAAAAAAGCAAAAAAATCAAGGAAATATTGGCGTAAAAATCGTGAGGGTAAAGGTTGAAAGTTGAAACCTTCAAAAAGCAGTGGCTGGCTATTAGCTTAACCTGTACACAAAATTTCAGCCCTCTAGTTTTATTTGGGGAAATTTTGACCCGAACGAAACTGTCAAAAAACAAGAAAAATCATGTTCCTTTTGGTATAAAAATGGTGGGGGTAAGGGTTAAAAGCTGAGACCCCCAAAAAGCACCCACTTGATACTAACTTAATCCGAATACAAAAGTTTCAGGCCTCTAGGTTTATTTGGGTGATCTTTGCGAGGGGTACAAACTTCGAAAACGTCAAAAAAACATGAAATTGTAGCTTAAAAATGAGGGGGTGGAGGTAAAATATTAAAACCTCCAAAAAGCACAACCTAGGTACGAACTTTATCAACACTCCAAATTTCAACCCTCTGCGTTAATTCTGAGGGGCTGTGGGCGTGTTAGACCCAGCCAAAATACTTTTTCCCCCTCTACTTCGTCCAAATAATTCTAGGAAGCTGAATTTCGGATACGATGTAGATAATTGACCGAAACATTATTTCCAACCGGTTTGGAAAAGTTTTATTGTTTTCTGATAAAGATACAGTTATTTTATTTTTGCTGAGACAGTCAAGCTGTGACAGGAAACAGACAAGTAGTCAGTCCTTGAGCAGTGCAGTTCAGTTAGTTGTTCAGTGTTTCTAAAAGTAGGTTGTGTAACCCCAGTACCCTATTGAAAGTGTTGCTAGTTTCTAAAAGTGGGTTGTGTAACCTCATTCTTTATATTCAATCTGATCCAGTAATTCGGCGTTCAACCATAGAAGTGTATAGAAAGACAGCTCAAAAAGTCGTTTAAAAAATTAAATTATCATTACAGAAAAGATACGCTGCCAATGGGGTGTGGCACACAGCTTCCCCGTACTCATAATAAACTTTAATATAGTATTCTACCAAATATAAGTATACCGTGAAATTATAATATTTTCGCCTTAAAGTTCGAAAAAAATTGTTGTAACTCAAAATACTTAAAGGCTAAACTATAAAATAATAGCAAAAATATTTTAGAAACTAACACCCAAAATACTTTAAAAATTTGAGCGAAGTGGGACTAACAGTACATAAAACATTGACATTTAATGGGATTTCATGGTAGTGCTGAGGATACTATTACTCCGAATACAATGAAATGTGTGGGAGACCATCTAGGAACCAGACCGCATAATTTCTGACAATTTCATAAAAAACGAATTGAATAGTTCAGAAGTTATGCCACTTCGTGCAAACTGGCGACACACAAATGGACAGACAGACGGTCGGACGGACAGACACCAAACCAAAATTGTTCAGGAAGTTTTAAAACGTAAAATGTGCGTAAAAAATTTTATTTTTGATGGAAAAAATTTTTTATTTTTCAAAAGTGATCACAATGATTTTGCTACTTTAGTAGTCTCGGAAGCAATACCAAGAGTCATTTGAATTCCTATAGTATATCTTGTGTTTATCTAATAAATGGCAAGATATATTTCTTAAAGGAATACTAACGTTGAGTCAGGAGTATAGAAAGATACCATTACATTAAAGTGTTGTTGTCACACTCTTATATATTGCTTATATTGGATTGTTGTCATGGTCGTCATAATTTTCAGTGGTATACAGGGTAAATACTTGCTTCAAAAAAAGAACCAGAGTTCTAGTGAAATGAACGACAACTGGAAATAACTCATCCACATAAATTTATGTTTTAGACAAACTCGTAATATAGCTATCTCTCACAAGATCTACTATCTAATATATTGAAAAAGGATAGTATAAATTATAATAACTTTTGAGTGTTTTTGGGAGACACATTGCATTGAAAAACATTTTTTTAAATATGATCCCTATAGGATCCCAACTTAAAATTTTGTTTGTTTGTAGATCAATACTCAAGTAATTACCTGAAAATTTTTCAAAAAGATTTATCATATTATTTTTTTGGAATAAAATTTTCAAAATTTAAATTGAAAAATTAAAAGTTATAATTTTTTTGAAATTAGCTTGTTGCATATCATTATAAAGCTTGTAAATTTCTAAGAAAAATGGTATTTTGCTCCAAAGTATATCTTTATCCTAAGCCGAGATATAGCTAGAAACGTAAAACAATGTGTGCCTAAATTTCATATTTTTCACAATTTAAAAAATTGTTTAATAAAAAAGTACATAAGATAAAAACAAAATCTTTTGGTTTCTTTCTTCTTTCACCTAGTATAACCAGAGGGCAAAATCTTAGGTTAATATAAAATAGTAAGGTAATTGTCTTTGGATCGCTTGATATGGATTGACCCTATAAAAGAAAGTGCTCCGACCCCGGACAAAGGTAGAAACAACCCCTGAAAAGTTTATTTTCCAATTATTTCGCGAAGTGTGCGAGATATAGAAAATTTTTTCAAATAAGAATTGTAGATCCTTCGATTCTACAAAAAAAAATATACCACCCTCTTACCCCCATCTCAAATAGTTTATCATACCATCAATAATATATATCATCCCCGAAAAAAAAAGAAAAACAAATTTTTTTCGCCTAATTCCAATATTTTTAAACATTTAGAGTGCGACGAGTGCCAACATATCGCGCTGTCTCTGTCGCACCAGTCCCGTGCCATCGGGGCCCTTTATTTTTCCTAATTTCTCTATTTTAAATTTTAGAGAAAAATGCCAAGGATACTTTTTTTCTCTAAATGTTTGAAAATATTGGTATTAGGCGAAAACAATTTGTTTTTCTTTTTTTTTCGGGGATGATTTCTCCGCAAACTATTAGAGATAGGGGTAAGAGGGTCGTATATTTTTTTTTCTTGTAGAATCGAAAGATTTAAAATTTTTATTTGAAATAATTTTCCATATCTCGAACACTTCGCGAAATAACTGGAAAATAAACTTTTCAGGGGTTGGCTTTCTATACATCAGTAGAAAGCTCTCTAAAAATGGTGACTATGGCAGATACAAGAAAATACGAGTACGTTATATTTGCTTGCACTACACGTATTCGAAGTTTCATCAAAATTGCGAATTGACAGTTCTGAACCTTTTCTTGTTAGTAATTAAGTTATTCTAATAAATTTGCTGCTATTAACTATTTTAAAAGTTAGAACATTATTTTGCTGCAATGTTTTCAGCGGTATCCTTGTCCGGGGTCGGAGCACTTTTTTTCATAGGGATATAAAAAAATAATGACATTGCAGCAAAATAATGTTCTAAGTTAACAGCAGCAAATTTATTAGAATAACTTAATAAGTAAGTATTAATATCGAACTTTACTAACAAGAAAAGGTTCAGAACTGTCAATTCGCAATTTTGATGAGACTTCGTATACGTGTAGTGCAAGCATGATGCAACAATGTAGAACATTATTTTGCTGTAACTTGTCAGGGGTACCCTTGTCCGGGGTCGGAGCACTTTCTTTCATAGGGAGAATTGTTCTTAGTGACTCTAATAACATTCCCTCCAATTTTCATCCATATACCCCGATTTCCCGATTTCAGCCCTAATTTCACTGGACTAAAAACAGTTAACACAGAATAAGGAATGATTCAAAGTTTATCGTATGTAATTTTTTCCGCTCTTTACGATAGCGTAATAAAAATTTCAACAAATTTTGGAAATAAATTTTTTTTAAATTTTTCTCGAAAACCGGTTTAAATGCCCATCTTATTTAAACTGACGTTCAAATTTTAATAAATCTTAGAAAAAAAAATTGTCGGTAAAGCCCCAAAATATTCGGTTCTGTGAATTGAACGGGACTGGCTAACGAACTCACATAAAATTTTTGAACTTCCATCGTTTTCATAAATAAACATGTTTCGTTCAAAAGTTATTGTAAAATATATAAGTATAAAAGTTAATGGACTTAATCCGGCCCGACATTTTTTTCATGCATAAGCTTTGGCAAGTAGTTTTATTTCAAGTTGATGACATTTTTCACGCTATATCAAAGTGGCCAGTCAAAAAACCTCAAGAGAGAATGCTGTGTATTACAAATACATTAAGAAATTGAAGGAAAAAAATTGACTAATGTGAGCAAAAAAATTGACTTATGGGATTACTTTAATGGCGGTCAAACCATTAATTTAATGGTTTAGCTAATATTTATAAACAAGTCTCCGTGGTTTCAAGTTGGGCTTACCAAAATGGAGTCATGCTTCAAAATTTAATGCCTGTGGTATCTCTAGGAAACATAAGTTAATGTGTTCGATTCATTGCTCAGTGTAAAACATGTATTTTATTTTATTTATTATATTTCAGTTAATTACTATGACAAACGATAATTTAATCGGAATATTAGTACAGTGCAATTAGTCATTATTAAGGGAAAATGACGGAATCCATTTATAATGAATGGATTTCAATGATTTTTTTTTGGGTTTTCTAATGGCATAAAGTGAAAAGTTTACCCATTTAAAATTGCCACATTTTTGGAAATTCGTAAATTTTCGGAAAAAATAAAAAAAATTATAGATATCAGTAAAAAATGCAATTATCGAAATTTTTAGAATTTTTTTTACGAAAATAATGATTCTTATATTTCGTTAAAAGAGCAATTATCTATACATACTCGTATAATAAAACTGTAGCGAGATCGTTTCTGTATATGGAATATTTTTTTGAAAATTGTACTGGTACTGTAAATAACTAGTTATCGATGTAGATATCAAAACATCGATTTTTAAAATTTTTGACCGTCTTTCTGTGTCTCTGTCTATCTCCTGTCTGTTTGTCTGTCTGTCAGTCTGTCTGTTCACGCATCATGCAAAAACTACTGAACGGATTTTGATGAAATTAGGTATGACGATAAGTTATTACCTGGGTTAACAACTAAGATACTTTTTATTCCGGGAAAATATTTTATTCCCACGGGAAAATGGAAAAACCATTTTTAACATGTGCACACATTACGGAAAATTATTGAACGGATTTTGATGAAATTTGGTGTGGTGATAAGTTATTACCTGGGTTAACATTTAAGATACTCCTTACTCCGGGAAAATATCTTATTCCCATTGGAAAATGGAAAAACCATTTTTAACATGTGCACACATCGGAAAATTATTCAACGGATTTTGATGAAATTTGGTGTGGTGATAACTTATTACCTGGGTTAACATTTAAGGTAGTTCTTACTCCGGGAAAATATCCTATTCTATCCTAAAAAAACCATTTTGGGCATGTGCATGCATTACGCAAAAAATTATTGTTCTATGCAAGTTCTATATAATTATTACATTTATATACTTCTCATTGAGTTGATGATAACAATGTGTCGCGCGAACGACGTCGTGGATACAGCTAGTTTAAACTAATTTTCTTCTAATGATAATTACACTAAATAATAAACAAATATTTTACTTTGCAAAATACCACTTTTATTTTTGAAACTGTTACAATATTGTTTTGAACTGTTCATTTTCAAACAGAATAAAATTTATATTCAATACATGCGCTTATATATTAATTTTTATCTACCTATACTTACGAAGGGGAGTGGTATATGGTGTGGAAGTAGAAGGGGCGGGGGTAGTGGGAGAATCCGAAAAATAAGAAAAACAAGATTACATTACATGTGACAAATGCGAGCAAACACGTGACAAAAGATTGAAATTGACAAACAAACAATATTACAGAAAATACAATTTTAAAAGTTTAATTAAATTATAATATTGAAAATAACGTTGAACTGTAGATATCGGTGTAGTAATTTAAAAGGTGATCGGAGTTATGTTTATTTATTTCTATTGCTTCTAGGATAGTTAACTTCTGTCCTTTGTTTGCCTCGTGTAGCACGGTAATTTCCCGTTGATGTGTGTCCGGTGTCAATTAAATGCCTCGCAAAAGCAGAGTCGGATTTCTTATTCCTATAGGATCTGAAATGCTCTGCTCTCCGGAGAGCAGAGCATTTCAGATCCTATAGGAATAAGAAATCCGTACAGCAGAAATCCGTTGAGCATGACCCGACTCATACATGCAAGTCACATAGTCAGGCTGGTGTGACGACCCAGTACCTTGATAGTGCAAGCAGTATTCATTAGACTGTCTTACAGGACGGACAGTCACCGTTTACATACATGTACATACATTCATCATTTTGTTACTTCACTATCTTCAGTATTAGAATATATTGTTGCCAATCATTTTTGTTATTTTGAAATGTGTAAAGTTTATTTATTATTTATGTATAATTGATTATGAAGTCAATATATGTTACACCTATTGGAAATACAGTCTCGTTTATTTGGTAATCATCACCAACACACAACAATGATTTTAAACAAAAAAAAAAATGATATCTCATTAACTATTAATCGTAGAGAGGCCTATAAGGGGTCATTTTGTTCGTAAAGCGATTTTCTAAAAATTGTACGCATTATGTCTAGATCTCGGATTCATAGTTTTCGAGATATTCTACTATTAAGTTAAGACAACGTGCATTCTCCTATTAACAGAAGAAAGAATCGAAGGTCGGAAAAGATCGGGCATCTTCGAAGTTTTTCGAAGCAGGTTTGAATTCGTTTATTGTTCCTCAGTGCGTACAGCCCAACCAACATAAGATTGCCGTTCAGATGCGCGAATGAAAGAGTACGACAACAAGAATTAAACTATAACATATATGCGCATAAAAGTGTGATAGAAGTTGTGTTAGCACATTAAATTTTACCATGCCAGCACAACAATTTTTATGAAGCCATGACTAATACTCTTTACGTTTTAATTTAATAATATTTACAATATCGTAAAATATTTTTTACTTTGGTCGTCGATCGCGCACGCATTATAAGAGAGCATGGTAATTTTTCTGAAATTTTCTCTACAAAAATTATATGATTTTTCTCTCCGTGTAAAAGAAACGTCATCTTCATTAAACTACCCTTAAAAAAAAAAGAAGAAAAAAGCGGAAGATTTCAAGAGATAAACTTTTTACTCTTGAGCACAAGAAATTCAAAAAATTCAAAACCATTCAAATCCATCCATTATAACTGGAATCCGAGGTATAAACTTAACTGCACTGGACTATACAAATGTTTTATATTTAAAAAAAAATACATTTTGGCTATTTGAACGAAAAAGGAGTTTTCTGAATTATAAGAAAACAAGAACATAAGCACATTCAGGCATTCTAATAAAATATGTATTTGTATATGTATTTTTAGCTTATTGTACTTTCTCACTTGAGCTGGTATTGTACTTCTAAATATATTTCAAAGGACCCTCCGAATAAGATAGGTGAATCTGCCTAAGGTCCAACCTGGGTCAGAGGTGTCATGGTATGGTTCACCCTTGCGCATGTATTCCATAGCTGCAATATTAGGTCAAGGTTGCTTTGTTTTCGAGTTGTACCAAAATGTTCAATTTTGGACTTTTCCCGATTTTCCACTTTCTTTCCCCCCAAGTGCATAAGTATTATATATATATATATATATATATATATATATATATATATATATATATATATATATATATATATATATATATATATATATATATATATATATATATATGCATGTAGGGTTCATAAGAGCTTCATAAGACAGTGCATGCAGCTCTCCAAAACACGGTGTTTAGAAGAAGATATTTGCAAGAATTTCTAAATGACCTATAAAAATGAGACATAGATTTTTGAAATCTACGCCTTTGAATTAGTAAATATATGTCTAAAAATAATTCGGAAAATTGGGCCAAGTAAGGCTAATTTTAGGATTTATATATAAGGGGCTCTAGTGACACTAGGTGTTGCAGTCGCCTTAGTGGGCTTGTTTAGGCATAAAATATGGCCACGCCTTCCTCTCATCCTTAAAAAAGCAAGCGTGTGCGATTAAGGCTCATTACCAGTGTTTTCATCATTATGGAAAGGTCTCACAAAATATCATAAATCAAAAAACATGACTTCCGTCACAAAAAGGTAAACTGAAAAGTTAAATACAAGTTATCCTTGAATTCTTACCGCAATTATTGAACGGTTTTGTTAAGAGCACCTGCTTCTTAAGGTTTCTTACCGCCAACTTCGTCTTGTTATATTATAAGGACGGCAGGATTCGAAAAAATACGCCGGCACTCTTTTTCAGCAAGAAATAAAAATAAATGAGATTTTACAGGGCGGAGAGTGGATATTTCAGCAGGATAATGTCTCAATTCACAATTCTTTACAATTCACAAACTCAAAATTCGTTAAGGAGAATTGAAAATTTTGGATTCTACTTTTGGTTTAAATTTCATATGACGTCATTTTGAAGGGTTGGACCAGGTTGAACTAATTAATGACGTAATCGTCTAAATATAATACTTAGAATCTACTATATTTTTACTTGATACAACTTCTAATTTTTCCACCAGAGGTGCGAGTGACAATCTTTGCATCACCAATCTGCATTTAAATTTAAACAATGAAATTGTAACACAATAACTTCCATTAACTAACATAAACAACAAATAAATTTAAATCTGGAAAAATCCAATTCTACTGGTTTTTGTAGTGTTTATCTGAACATATCAGAGCAAATAAGAGGAATACATAATAATATTACATACACTGTACATAATATGCGTATACATACATATTATATTCAATTTTCCACGAATTATCCTTCAAATTTATTTTCAGATTGATCCAGTAAATAATATCACTTACACGCATGGAGATGTTCGCAGATTGTCAATACGGTGTGCGTTAGAAATGAAATTACGTGGATTAAGGAAGGGTGATATGGTGGCAATTTTTGGTCGCAATCATAACCTTAATTTAGTTATACCGTACCTGTCAGCAATTTATTTGGGTGCAACTGTAAATCCAATGCATCCAGATTATTCGTTAAGTAAGATATCTCTACTGTTAAATTTTATTTTTTGATTGAGGTTTCTACATGTTTGTCAATTATTTTTTATTTTATGTTTTATTTAAATAAAAAAAAGACCAACCAATGGCCGACCTTAGGGCTCCAGCCGACATTAGGCGATTCCACCCTATTTGATGTAAGTCAAAAATGAGACAAAAAGTAAACATAAAAATTAATCAAGCAGTTTAATTTTGTAAAAAAGTATAATTGAAACACCACCGCAGTTTCAAAATTCATTATATAAATTAAACAGAATAGGTAAGAAGTCGGGGCCGCACATACGGCAATTTCGTCTATTTAGCGCCACAAAAATCGAAAAATCATTTTCGTATCTTAACACAAATAACTATGAATTCACATTCTCTAATAACCCTTACACCGAACCCTTACCCATAAACCTATTATTTGAAGCTAATACAATAACTAAAAGGCTCCGTAAGTAGAAGTTTTTCTGTTTCAGCTGGTGTGTTTAATTGATTCCGAAATTTAAAACAGATTTAACAGTGATTTTTTTTTTTTGAGAATTGTACCAAATATTATTTGAATTTTGTTAATGGATGTTGTAGCTTCAGGTACGTGCTACAAATTAATAGTATTATTTTTAATATCCTTTATATTTTGACCCTATACTACATCAAAAAATAAAATTATGATTTTTTTTTTAAATTTTTTTCCATATAATACAACTTTGCATAGAGTTTTAAAAAAATTCCGTCGAGTACCGCTTTGCTTGCTTTTTTACTTCTTTTTTAGTATTCCACTAAACTATAAAACAAATTTTAGCTATCCCAAATAATCCTTTTTTAAATTATGACCTTTTATTTACAGGCAGTCGCGATGAGCTGCATTCAACCACGAGGACTATTGTGAGGAGAGGATTTAATTAAATTTTCAGAAGACACTGATACCGAACACCAATTATATGGTGATGAAGACTAATAAAACATTTACTGATACCTGACTTTATTACATCTGTACATTTTGTTTTATTAAACTTTAATTATCTATTTTTTTGTCTTATTTTTTTACCTTCATTGAACTCGAAAATTTAGCAATTAAATAAATTAGGGAAAAATATCACAATAATGATTTAAAGTATTTTATTTTATAATAATTAGTAAGAAAAACATTTAGATTTTTTCATACTAAAAAAAAAAATTATTTTTGTCGCGCTAAATGGGTGAAATTGCCGTACATATGTGGATCGTAAAAAAAATTCAAGGTCCGGAGACAAACTTAACTCTTTCTCCAACAATAAAGTTGACGAGTCAAAAAAAAAAATACCGATATTGTATAACTTTGACTTTGAACAGTTTTACCCGAACCCCGGTGCCGCAGCCTCGGCTGCCACCCCCCTCTCGTCGGGCCGGAGTAGAGGAGGGGCGCTACTCTAGATATCAAATTATACTGGGATAATTAGTAATGAAAAATCAAATAAATCCTCACATTTTTGTAGAATTGAGAATCACGTTTTTCAAGACAAGATTAAAAAAAGAGGAGGAAACCAAAAGAGTGCTTTAGGTATCTACTAGGAAGGAAATTAGCCAAGATAGATTTAAAGAATACTTGAAAAATCTTGACTTATAAGCAGACGGAACTTGTAAATTTTGTAGAAAGATATAAGAAACTTCACTACATCAAAAAATTGATGTCTAGATAGAAAAAATTAAGAATAAAAAAAACATTTGAACTAAAAATGCAAATTTTTAAGGGTAAATTTTACAAGTTGGTTTTTGAGTACAACCGGAGTGGGGCTTGTAACTAATTTTAAATAATTGTTTAAAATATAAAATACTAAAATGTTAAAATTCGTTTGGATTTTCGATACCTGTATGAAGAAATTTTAATAAAAAAATTTTTTTTAGATGAAATCCAACGAATGACTGGCTTAACACAACCGCGTATGATTTTCTGTGACGAAGAATGTTACAACAACATAAATAAAATATTACAAAATCTAAAAATATCAAATTGTCAGATTGTTATATTTGAAAGAGACTTTGAACCATTTATCGCACATCACGGGCAAAAAGAAGAAGAGGAATTCCATACAACCGAGGTTGACGTAAAGAATGATTTAATTACAATTAAGTGCACAAGCGGTTCAACTGGTTTCATCAAGGGAGTTATGATAACGCATGAGATATACTATATCAGTGTTATGCAGTTTATGTAAGTTTTAATTATTCTCATTGTCAGTCAGATTTTACCTCCGAAGCCGGTTTTAGACACGGACGGAATGTTTCATATAAAAGGTATAAATTGTTACGGAAAGTGTCCAAAATATAATTCGAATCCTCTTTGTTTCTCCTCATCCCTGGTCATACTGGTGTCCGGAATTTTGCGGATAGTAAGGGTTTTTACTACCTGAGACTAATCTGACAAGATTACAAGCATATTTGAGTTGCGAAAATTTGCGGATACTTTCGTCCTTTTTTTTTAAGTTTTAAAATTTGTTAAAATAGGGTAATCACCCATTTACAGAATGAATTTAATTATATCAGCTTGGAAAACCCGACGCATTCCGTTTTTGTTTATAAGTTCATCTTAAAAGTTGGGCAATTCCATGAAATGATGGAATTTTAGTAAAAATTAAGAAATGAAAATAATTTATCAAAATCATGGTTAATTGATACTCAAAAAGATAAATCACTGATATACAACGTTTTTTTTTTATTTTTTTTACCTTTAATTGTTTTTATTTTGTAAATTTAGCTTAAAAATTTATTACTTAATAAAAAAAAAATACTGTAACTTGTGATTTTTTTCCAATGAATATTAAAATACAGCTAAATTTACCTTTTTCTTTTATAATTACTATACTCGTTTTGAGTACTATTTTGATTTTTTGTCAAGCTACGAATTCGAGTAATGGAGGCTATCAAAACCGACAGACTTTTTTTAATTACTAAAAATAAACTTTTATCTTTGTTATCTATCATATTTTCCAAAAAATCAAACTAATAAACTACTTACTTTTTAATAAAACTTGTTTTAAAGTGACTGTAATGTTAGTGACCAAAAAAGTGTAATGTAAGTGACCGATTAAAAGTTACATTTTTATCAAAAATATATAATATTTTATGAAATTTATTATTAAAATAATTTATTGAAACATTATTTGTTAAAATTTATTTAAATGAAGCTGTTTGTTATCAAAACAGAACAGAAAATTCTCATTGTGTACAAGATGAAAAATTATGTTCCTTTTTGAGTAATGTAAGTGACCATCTACTTTATCTTGTATAAAAAAAAATTTATATGCATTTTTTGTTGTTTGATTTCCTTTGTTTAACAGTTCAAATCGTATTCGATTTAATTTGACTAAATTTTTGTGGATTTACTCATTAAATACGAAAATTCAAAAGATTTTAATCCCAATTTTAAATCAAATCGTAATGTAAGTGACCATGGAATTACCCAGTTGGCAAAATATGACTGACTCCTCACTGACACCGACAAAATTGTGTTAATGTTATTTTATTACAGTAGATAACAATATTAAAAGAAGAAGAAATAATTCGAACTGTTAGTAAATACCTACACCAATAAAATGACAAAATGTAAACAAATTTAATTATATTAGTTTGAAAATCCCAAATAATTTAAGAAATGCTGCTTAAAAACCAAATGAACAATTTTATTCAAAAATTTTTTGAAAAGGGCATGTGTACGCCCATTATACCCGTTATCATTTATACGTAACACAATTAAGTAATAAGAATTAAAGGTTAATTTACTTTTTATTATCTACATCCGCTATAAAACACATTGCTTACAATTTTCCCGTAATAAGTCACTGCTAAATATCAATATAAATCATGGTTATCATCTAGCCTATCTCAATTACGTTGTAACTAGCAAAGTAACTAACAGTATGGAAATCGTCTTAACCAACAGCGGCAAGTCATGTGCTCATTACAGTGGATTTTGCTTACCGAAAATTTCGGAATTCTAAAGCGGGTTCTACACGATGCTACGAACGTTCCTTCCAACGTTCGATCGAACGTTTGAGGCAATTAAGTTCGATAGTTGGTGCGACGAATGTATCTGCTACACGGTGAGTCGAATGTTTGATCCAATACGAATGATGATGTGTTGGTACTCAGTGGACGACGATGTCATCTGTCTGATGTTATCTCTAATGTTATACACTGATGTTGTCTCTCTTCACATGAACGAGTCGTGCAGCTGCTGAGTCGAACCAACCAACGCAACCAACATTGACCTTCAAACGTTCGAAGCATCCCTTTGACTCGGTGCAAAAATACCGACATCGAACGGGACTCGACCAAATGCGAACGTTTGACGCTTGACATTGGACACTCGTAGGTTCGAACAACGGCTACACGATGCTATGAACCATCCAACGTCGAATGTTGGAAGGTGTTCGTAGCATCGTGTAGCAGCGGCTTAAGGAAAATGTTATAGCGTGGATGCGTTTGCGCAAGAAATCGAAAAACTGCAAAGGAATGTTGCAATCCAAAAATGGAGTGGTGCTTCAAGTGACGGATCGTCAATGTGGAATATCTGATGAAACAAGTCTAGAAGTGAAAAAACAAGTACAAAAGGCAAAGAAGAGAGCAAGAGAAGAAACTACCAAACTATCGGAAATTATTCCACATTACTTTAATCTTTAATATCTTACTAATCAATCATGCGAAAAATATTATTCGTTTTTTTTTATACTAAAATTTCCTGTATACATCGCATAAAAAAATTTATTCAAAAACATAACTTAACGCTCAAATCCTCACGATTTGCTTAGAAGTTTGAGCAAGATAAAGTATTAAATTACACATGAGAACATTTTGTTTCATTTTTATTATAATATTATAGAAATTCTGAATACTACATCCGTAAACAAGCCTAATGATGCAATACTTTATATTCTTATATAATTGTTACGAATCGACCAGTAAAGGGGTAATGCATAACGTTCGGAAATCTCTAAAACTACATCGTATGTATGAATGCATTTAGAGTCAACATATTACAGTATCAAAATTGATAAGAAAAATATAGAGAGATTTTTACCGTGAATGTAGCGAGACGGATGCAATACTTCTTGAAAGACCGTTAAGTAGAGTCGAAACGTGCCTGTGTTTGAGTACACATCATAATTAGGTGTTTTGTGTTTTATTATATTAAAAATTTTAGGTTAATTGTTGAAAAGTGCATAATAATTAAAAGAATTCAGTGTAATGCCAAGTTTGGACGAATCAGGACGTTAAGGTAGGATTTTTGTGGTATCTATCTCTCTCTCAAATCATAAATTTTGTACTTACTTTTTTTGTATTCTCATTTTATTATCTTTTGGTTTTCTCAATAAATAATACTTAAATTTTAGCGGAAATTAAAGCGGGAAGCCCAATTCCAACAGGACGCCCGCGTAACGCAATTTACATACTGATTAAATGTCAAACTTGTCGATGTCTTCTTTAAAATAGGTAATAACATATTTACTTGCACATTTTCTACAAAAATAATGTTTAAATACTTTAAAAAGGGGCGTTCAGCTTATTTTGCTATATTCTAAGTGGAAGTGTAAAAAACTAAAGGTGTCCACAAATTTCCGCTATTCAAATATGTAAGTAATCTTACCCGGTCACTCTCAGGTAATAACAACCATAACTGTTCTCAAATTTCTGTATCCGTAAAATTCCGACCGTCGTCATACTTTTCCATCGTAAAATTTAATAAAATAAAACTATCCTTTGTTTTACTTTTAATCAAACGAATAAAATTGCCTCATATTTTGTTGCTAGTGTAAAAGAAATTTAACTAAAACATTATCCATTTAATTATTAAGTCTACTAAGCAAAACCTTTTCCTTGAAAAATTACTAATATCTAACTGACTATTAAAGTGTAAAAAGCTTATACATACCTAAGTCTTATACCAATATTTTCAAATTTATTCAAACTAATCTAGAAACTACTTGTAGAGAACTGACCAGTCCTAATCAAATTCTATTGGTTTATTCTCCATTATCTTGGGTAACGGCGTCTTGGACTTATGGAGCTATATTCCTTAGTGGAAATGCAAGAATCATAACTGAATACGATCCCGAAAAAAATATTGAAATAATGTCAAAATATAAGGTAAAATTAACGTTTAAGATATTACATTTTATCTCATAACAAGTGTCAAGAATGTGAAACGCATGACTCTAGACGAACAGTGCCTAATCCTGATCCTGCTCTATCTCTTGAATAGACACCACTGGCCTAATTCCGACCTAAATTCTATTAGTTTTTCTTTCATTTCTTTATTTTCTTATATTTGATCGGACATTTTTACTGTCAATTTTTCACAAGCTTTCTAAACTCAGAAATCTAGCTTCAAATATGAATAAACTAAATGTGGCCCGTGGTTTCACCCACGTAAAATTATCCTAATTATTGGTCAAATGATTAGATCAATTTTAAATTAGATATTCGGAAATTCTGTACATCTATTATTTATAATGCCTAACTCCGCTCGTCAAACGACTCTAAAGTAGCAATCTTCACATTTCAATAGCATGGCTAATTTCCGCACCTTTATGTACCTACCTAAATACCCGTATTAACAGGTAGTTTTAGGAGTATTTCCATTTTAGGCTTTGCTTGGGGCACCAAGACAATAGGGGACAACTTTAATATCACAATTAATTTGGGGCTTATTTGATTGCCTTAACGGACAATTCTGACCCCAGGTTCATTCAAATTTAATATTCTAAAATTCTGAGCATAATTCTCGCCTAATAACCCTAAATTAACCATATTCATATTCTCATAGCATATTTAATTTTCATAAAATATTGCCAAATTCCAACCGTTTAATCTTAATCCTTTTAGATAGTGCTGGGGATTAATTTTGAACTCACTTTGCATTTAAATTAAATATTCCCTTTATAAAATCGGTTTCTTCTAGTGTTTCGCTCCGTTCGTCCAATGACCTTAATATATATATATATATATATATATATATATATATATATATATATATATATATATATATATATATATATATATATATATATATACATATATATATATATATATATATATACATATATATATATATATATATACATATATATATATACATATATATATATATATACATATATATATATATATATATATATACATATATATATATATATATATATATATATATATATATATATATATATATATATATATATAAAGGTCATTGGACAAACGGAGCGAAACACTAGAAGAAACCGATTTTATAAACAGAATATTTAATTTAATGCAAAGTCAGTTCAAAATTAACCCCAGCACTATCTAAAAGGATTAAGTTTAAACGGTTGGATTTTGACAATATTTATGAAAATTAAATATGCTATGGAAATATGAATATGGTTAATTTAGGGTTATTAGGCGAGAATTATGGTCAGAATTTTAGAATATCAAATTGGAATGAAACTGGGGTCAGAATTGTCCGTTAAGGCAATCAAATAAGCCCCAAATTAATTGTAATATTAAAGTTGTCCGGTTTGTATCTCTTATCTGGCTTCACAATTCACACTTCAAGAAAAAAAAAAAAAAAAATTGACCTTTTTCGAGACCGTAATAAATTTTATGACTTTTTTTGATAAAAATATTTTATCCTTTTAAATTTTCAGTATTTTTAAATTGCGTTAAAAAAAAAGTTTAAGTTCTATATCGGTTTATATGTAACTTAACTAAAAATTAATATCTAAATAATATTATAAATGTGAAAGTTTGGATGTTTAGATGTTTAAATTTGTTCGATGTTTAAATTTTATCCCGGTTGCAAGTTCTTGAGGGATACAAAAACAATTATTCAAACACACCCCAAAAAACAAAACTCAATTGGATGAAATTTGGTACAATGACATTATTTATCCTGAGTTAACAAGTAGGATAATCTTATCCCGACTAAAGGTTCCTGTAGGATGACTGAACCGAATTCGATTAAATAAAATATAGAGATACTATTTACTATGAGCACATGTAGCTAGAATTTTAATAACACGTAGAATAGTTTTATCCCGATTGAATGTTCCCAGGGGATGCAAAAGAAATTCCAAAATCATGTCCAAATAATTAAACAGAATTTGATAAAATTTTGTACACAGACATGATTAATCCTGAATTAACGCATAGGCTAATCTTATCCTGATTAAAGGTTCCTGTAGGATGACTGAATCGAATTTGATAAAATTTAATATATAAACGTTATTTACTATGAACACATATATAGTAATAATTTTGAAATAGTTTTAGTCCCGATAGTTTAATCCCGATTGAAGGTTTCCGGGGAAGAAGGGGAGACACAAGGGGGGGGGGGGAGCTTAATTCAATGCGGGTGAAGCCGCGGGTCAGACTTAGGTATATTATAAAAATGTGTTGAAATGATTATGGAAATTCATAGTGAATGCAATAGCAATAATAATACATAGGATAGTTTTATCCCAATTGAAGGTTCCCGGTGGAAACAAAATCAACTGCTAAATCACATCCAACTAACTAAATCGAAGTCGATGAAATTTATAGTACACACAGAGACACTATTTACCCTGATCTAACACATGGTGTAATCTTATCCCGATTAAATGTTCCTGTGGGATTAAATATTATTTAATTATAATAACAGCAAAAAATCAGAGACCCTTTGATCCTTTGAAAATTTGAAAAACTTGTAGTGCGATTTTAAACCATTTTTGAACAATTTACATAGCCATATTTTCAAAACGGGGGTGGGGCAGAATTTAATTAATAATATTTGATATTTTCGTAATTATATAGTTAATTTAATTCCCAAAGAATAAATGTAGTAATTATTTACTGTCCTATAACTGGATTAAAATTGAATTTTTCCGCTATATTCAAATTCTCAGAAAAATATTACCTGAAACTATACATATATACTTAGTTTTTAGGGATTTGCAATTGTCTGTAATAATTACCTACAGTGTGGACTTGAAAATTTCGGACGTAAAAAAAACATATGAATTGCATCCCGCGGTCACAGGGTACATTTGTCCTCACTCAAGAGGAGAAGCATGATTCCTAACTCAGAAGAATTGTTTTATAATTATATAGAAGCAATAAAATACTTTTTTCCACAATAAAATTTCCTCGTCTGTCTGTCTGTTTGTTTGCCCCGTCTGTCTGTCATGTCTTACCGTGTGTCTTGTCTGTATGTCAATCCTGTCCTATTAACTGGCTGTATGTTCTGTGTCTGTCTGTCCGTTTAGTCCTACAGTCTGTCTGTCAGTCATTCCTGTTTGCTTGTTCGTCTGTCTGTATTTTAATTTTATCCTGTCTGTCTGGCTGTCTTTTTTGTCTGCCCGTCAAATCCTGTCTGCCTGTTTATCCTGTCTGTCTTGTATAATAGTCCTGTCTGTCCGTCTACCAGTCCTGTCTGTCTGTTAATCGATCTTGTCTGTTTGTCAGTCGGTCCCATCTGTCTGTCTACTAGTCCTTTGTCTGTCAATGTCTGTATATCCATTTTCTCCTATTTGTATGTTTGTGTTTTCTGTCTTTTTGTCCGTCTGTCCATTAGTCTACCCAGTCTGTCTGTCTGTTTGTATTCCTCCCTGCTTATTTGTTTGCCTTCTGTCATCTGTCCTCTATAAATTAACACACTTGGCGGGTTTTCATACTTGGCAAGGTCTTTTAAAGGCCGCTTTTGGTAAGTGGAATAATTATTCTGTGTAATAATTTTCAGTAATTTTTTCATTTCCTTTAGTGGCTTTTAAAAATAATAACATGCTGTATGAAAATTAGGTCCCGTGCATGCACACAAAGTTATATGTATAATTAACCCTTAACTACTGACGTGTAATTTTATTACGTTGCTACAGACGTACGTATTGTGACGTAACATATGTAACATCAAAGTATGTTATGAAAAAGAAAATTATTTTAAATTATTAACTGTTATGGAAATCATTACGCTATAAAAATTATCATAAATTATTTACTTAGTTTACTTATCATAGTTAATTCAATTTCAAATAAGAAAAAATTATTTATTAAAATTATTAAATTTACCTAATAAAATTACTGCTATGTCAGAAAAATCAGCCGATAAAATAAAGTTCACAATCTAATTGGCATTTTGAAATTCCCAACTTTAATGCAAGCAATATCAAGGATCTATGATTTTTTGCTTCGTCACATATAAATCCATATTGAACTTAAACTTTTTTTTAATTTAATTTAAAAATATTGAAAAATTTAAAAGGATAAAATATTTTTACCAAAAAAAGTCATAAAATTTATTACGGTCTCGAAAAAGGTCAATTTTTTTTTTTTTTTATAGAAGTGTGAAATGTGAAGCCAGATAAGAGACTGAAGCCAAGTTGTCCCCTACTGTCTTGGTGCCCCAAGTAAAGCCTAAAATGGAAATACTCCAAATCAATCCAAGGCAATTCCAAGGCAATCAAATAAGCCCCAAATTAATTGTACTATTAAAGTTGTCCCCTTCACATTTCAACTTCACATTCGTTTATTTCATGACCTCAGTAATGTTTTAACAAAATTTGATCAAGATCCGTCCATTCTAGAGAGCTTTCATTTTTTAGGATCTCAATACTATTTCAGTAAAATCTGGTAGAGATTCGTCCAGCCGTTTACTTTAGAATAGTCTATATTAGAATATAGGGTATCACGTATCCACCTGCTCTGAAAATTGCTCTGCTCGTCAAACGACTCCAGCGTAGCCGTATTCGTATTTCAGAAATATAGGTACCTAATTCTAACAACTTGTGACTTTTCTGTATACAACCACACTTATTTAAATTTTTAGGAGTGGAGTACTTTTGGTCATTTAGTTTTGCGTAATCTTTATTGTTTCAGACTCCTGGGGATCGATTTTAAACTGACGTTTATTTATTCCGAGATTTTAAAAATGTTTGTGTAACATTTAGTCAAAATTCATCAAAACCATTTATTTGAATTTTTTGAAAATAGTATTTTGTACAGTAAATAAGTAATTTCATAGTAGACATAGGTAAAAATATTTTAGGTGGTATCTATACAAATATTTATTAATACTTAAAAATTACAAAATAGTATATTGTCCAATAAGTGCGGGAAATTGTCGATTGCCCACGAAAGCGAAGTTGAGCGCACGAACGTAGTGAGTGCGCTCATTCGCTTGAGTGGGGCAATCGAAAATCCCGCACGAGTTGCACATACTATTTTTTATTACGAATTTCACATACTTTTTTCTATTATTATCACTATTTTTGACATTTTTATTACTTTTTAAAATAATATTTATGTGTTCGTTTTTTTTCTGAATTAATTACCGTTTAAATTACTTTATTGGTGGTTTCTATAGAAATAATTAGGAAATATTTATTAAGTGAAAAATTAAGAGGTGGCTTTGCATGTTTTGATTAAATTTTGCGTGTTTTATTGTCAATTTGCGTGTGTAAAGTTACTTTCCACACGCAAAGAAGTATGCGGGAAGAGTACAGTGGGCAAACAGCTATTTTACGTACAGAAATGTGTGCGCCAAGTTAGTACTTCTCCCGCATGAGTAATAAAAATTATTTTTTCCAAATGCTTAGCAACAATTTAAAAATTGTATCATTTTTTGATAAATTGGCCACAGATTGCAGTATTACAGTAATAAAAAAGTAATATTTTACGGTTTTTCGTAAATTTCGACGGTTAAACAAAAAATTTTGCAAAACCCTTTCTTAGCGAGCGCCTACGACCCAATAGGCACCTACATGCCAAATTTCTAGTTTGAAGGTATTGTAGTTTTGGAGATTTTGTGATAGGTGAGTGAGTGAATGTATGAGTGGTATTTCTATTTTATATATATATATATATATATATATATATATATATATATATATATATATATAGATTACCTACAGTGCTCAAAAACGTTAAAACCAACCTAGGAAAGCTTTAAAATAATTTCAATTTTAGATTCAATGGATATTTTTCACACCACAAAAGCTTACGGAAATGATACATCATCCAAAATTTTCTAAACACCCAGAAATTGTGAAAAATTTAAAGTATATATTTTACGGAGGAAGTGCAGCCAGTAAAGAACAAATTTTAGAGTATCGACAAATTTTCAAGAACGCTTTCCTTTTAAATTGTTACGGAAACACGGAAATGCACTCGGGACACGCACGATTTTTACCTAACCGCGATGAAAAATTGGCGAATAAGAAAATATTTTCACATGGTAAACCAATACCGGGTATTTATTGGAAAGTAAGTTTCTATTTCAAAATAGATATAAAAAAAAAAAAAAATAAAACAACGTAACATTAACAACGAAGTATAATGCAGATAGTTGATCCAGAAACTGGCAAAGTACTCGGTCGCAATCAACCAGGAGAACTTTTAGTTAAAGGACCAACTTTAACTAAAGGATATTATAATGATCCTGAGGCAACTTCAAAGGCAATTGATAAAGATGGATGGTGTCACACAGGTGACATTGCTCAGGTTGATGACGATGATTGTCTTTATGTTGTGGGACGCTGTAAGGAACTATTTAAATACAAAGGATGGCAGGTAACTCTATTTTTTTTTATTTAAAATTTAAAAAACAAAATATTTACAAATATTGTACAGGTGTCCCCGGCAGAAATAGAACAAGTAATTCGAACTCATCCTGCAGTAGAAAATGTTTACGTGACGGGTAAACCACATGAAACTGATGGTGAACTGCCACTAGCATTTGTAGTTAAGAAACCAAATACAGAAAATGTAACAGAGAACGAATTAATTGAATATGTAAACGGTATGTCTTCAAAAGTTTTAATTTAGGTCATATTGTATTAAACTAAGGTTGTTTTGACTGTTATATTATTAAAAAATATGTTTCAGATCGTGTGTCAGACATACAGAAGTTACGGGGTGGTGTCATTTTCATCGACACCATTCCACTAACGCCAGCGGGTAAAGTTCGACAAAGTGAGTTACGTAAACTAATTTCAGAAACTTAGAAATTTTAGGAATTTGGATCATTTAGTCTCGAAGGCTAGTAATTTTGTTAAATAAAATTTTACACAAAATAAAAAGTTTTTTTCTTGCTTATTGAAAAATTATAGGCACATGTTTCCAAGTATTCCATTTTCATTTCAGTACAACCTGGATATTTATTCAACACGTTTCCTACATGACGTCTTTGAAATTTATAAAAGAACTGGGAAGAAAAAATCTTGACCGTGTTACACAACAGAACGGTTGTCTAACTTGTTTTGCTAGATTATTTTTGAATAGAGAGTTTTTGCCAATCTATAGGGTTGACCGGGGTAATTGTGAATGGATTTTCATGAATTGAGATAAAAGCGTTGTTTTAAGTATTTTTTATTTTATATTATATAATTTTATTTATTTTATATTAAAAATAAATTATATATCACATTATGGTTGATTTATTTTTAATTCTACATTATTCAGGATGCACCACACAAATTTTGAGCAAATTCGTATGAAAAACAAAAATTTTATAAGCCATTCACATTTCCCCGGTGCGGTTTTGCAAATCTTATGAATTTCGGGGTAAATGTGAATGCCATCAGAAAAATTATTTAGAATGGATTACAAAAGGAGTGAGGTACATCAGAGGACCAAAGGACCAACTCAAATTCTTCATATTTACCCCACTTTCAAATTTTTCATCATACTTTAGCGATCACAATTTCTCTTTGTTTAATGCAAGTTACGCATACCTCAAATTTCTACAAAAAATCAAGGTTAAATAAAAATAACAAAAATTGTAAGAACAAATTTGTTACAAGCTAAAAATGATATTTTGATAATATTTTGTCATTTTATCAAATAAAAAATAAAAAAATTACATGATTTTCACACAAAAACAAGGAAAATAAGACTTTTTCAAGGAAATACATTCAGTTTACATGAACAAAAAACAACAGTCTATTTTTTTGTGTTGTTTGTACAACGGAAACTTGTACAATAAGGTCATTGTACATCATCGTCAATATTTTCAACTCTAAAAAGGACACTACTGAAATTTTTGACCGGATGGGGGCATTTGTGAATGACGTTCACAATTACCCCGGAATTTTAAAATCATGGGGTAATTGTGAATTGGTAATAAATTGTCCAATTTCTTTAGCAGTTAATAAGGAACCCCCTCAGGCTTTAGACCACTTTTTTGGAAGTACCTTTATCCATTTCTTACCTTTTAAAAAAAAGAAAATGTATTTAAAAAAAAATTTTTTTTGAGGATTGGTCGAAGTAAGATACACAAAATTTTGCAAGGGTTTTTTCAAAATAAAAAAAAGATACTAATACTTGGAGAATTGTTATGAAATTTTAATAGCATATTAAGAAAGGACAGAAAAACATACTAAGATTTAATTTTTAAGAAAATTAATGTTATTTTAGAAATTATAGGCGCCGTTCACAATTGCCCCAATTCACATTTACCCCGGTCAATCGTATATAATCAACTTCAGGTAATCGATTGAAATAAGACAATAAATAATTTGGTTACATGTTCCAATCGTACAATACAGAATTTAAAAATATTATATACATAACAGTGAAGGTTATTTGCAATAATTATTCGTGCATTGGACATGCGAACACAACAATAATTACTCGTATAATAAATATATATGTAATTATATAATTAAGATAAATAATAACAAATTATAAAATAATAATTTTACTGGAAATTTATTCAAGGATTGTAATGTTAGTGTAACAATACTAATTATATCTTTAAAAAATATAAATTTTTTACATCAGACTCTATGAATCTTAAAATCTTTTTTAGGGAATTTCCAGAATGGAAATTCAGCTATTACAGCCACTCACATAGTAAAACTTGAACCTGGGACTATGATAGAAATTTGTTTTGGGTCCCTGGAAATCGAAAATGATATTCGAAATATTCTAATAAAATTTTGTGAAAATGTCGGAAACCCTAAACTTTTGAATGAGCTCTTTAGCCAGACATGTTCGATGCCCAAAACATAAATTTTTGAGCATTTTTTATCTAAAAAGATGAGTTTTTCGCCAAAACTTGCTACAGTTCAAAAATTTTCGAAATTTTTTACACCATCGAAAATAATCACATAAGAATGGTTTTTGAACCATTGTTCTGAGCTGGTTTTCGAGAAAATTAAAAATACCCATTTTGGTCATAAATTCAAAAAATACTAAAACTGGATACTAATACACAAGGATGGCCATATGATGTTTTGTAAGGGAGGCGGGGCTAGAACTGGGAGTTAGGAGTATTAACGTTTCCCTAACAGCTAGGGAGAGATCGCCCCCCCCCCCCTTGACACGAGTATGGGCGCTGTTGTCAATGTGGAAAAGGCAAGGAAACTGTTAAAGTTAAAAAATCCGGAATTGTTTCATTCCATTTAACGCCCCTATACTGGAACGCAATCATATGTCCGAACAGTTTTGATATTTATATATTAATGAAGTTATTTCTGAAAGAAACCTCTGATAAGAAACAACATTATTATTAATAGAATGATTATATTTCAATTTAAATTCACCTCGCGTTTAATGTTTCCTTACTTAATTAAAGAAATACATATATATATATATATATATATATATATATATATATATATATATATATATATATTAAACAATTTTTGTTGAATACAGTATGTATTTTGACCCTTTATTTACGTCTGATACTTAAACCTTTCTATGTTTCCTACTTTGACGTCTAGATGTCATTCTATGTGTCATATTACTCATATTGCACGTCTGTTTCTATATCGGATCCCAGCTTCTAGTGTCATTAATATTTCTCTGGATATAGATGCCGACATTTTGTAAAAGAAAAACGTTAATAAACAAAAATTTTTGGGTTCTATTTTTTTAAAAACGTATTCATTGAATTAAAAAAAACTTTCTTTCATGCTTATTAAGAAAAAAAAAATTGGTGTTTAATTTACTTGTCAATTTTTATAAGCCAGTTTAATTGCACACCTAAAAATAGTGTTCCGGTGTAGGGGCTTTTACGTTATATGCATATTTGTACCGTTAGTTTTCAATTTTGAGTATCCCTCCATATAGGAAGGGTATCCTTGATTTCTGGTAGGTGATTAGTATCTGTGCGAGGAGTCCAGTTGCCACCTGAATTCCACTACTCGAGTTAGGATAGGATAAGTTTAGGAGAGTTGAGTTTATAAAATTGAAAAAGGTTTTCACATTTAGCAAAAGTTTTCCAGCCTTTTCAGTATTGTTATCAAGTTCTAGTATTTTTTTTTTCTTTTTTTTTTTTTTTGATTAATAAACCGTAATGTCAACTATTTTAAAGAAAACATTATTGAAATCGTACCATTAGTCTCTTATTTTTAATCAAAAATAGGTAAAACCGTACTTCAGCATAATTACAAAATGCAGTTCTAAAAACAAGAAAGGTGTAGTTATCTTTGCGCAACATTCTTAATACTTTTGTTTAAAAGTTTACATAGACAATTAAAATTAAATGAACATGAATTGTTATTAATAATTACAAGATAATTTTATCTTTTAATAATGAACAAATAATAAAAATAATTTTCTTTATGAATTTGTTTAGTTAGATTGAAAATAATTCTTCTAATTTGATAAAATTTTGTTAAGTCATTTCCAACCGGAATATTTCACTCGTACATTAGGTAATAAGCATTTTAAATAACAATTCATTCCTCCATTGGCTAAAACCGACGTAATTATAAATATGTCATAAAAACACGCAATATAATTAAGATCCCATTACAGACGATTTTGATTTCGTATCCTTTTTCATATTTAAGTTACATTTCAAAAAATAATTTCACAAATAATGTTGACATACAGCTCAATTGAACTTATATTGCGGTAATTCGTTTGTAGGTCATATTAATAAAGATTCAGATCTGTTTTGCCTTACATTTTGATCACAGAATTTACTGTTATACGTAAGTTTGTAAGTTAGTAAAGAAAAAAAAAACTAGTTAATGATTGACGATTATTTATACTATAAATAAAATTCATCAACAATGAATCACACTGAATCAGTTAATGAAAATTTAATATTTTATGGCGGTGAATTGATTTTCGAATCATGCCGAGAAAATTTTGGTCAGTATTTTTTGGATAAAATGAAAGAAAATGAGAAAAGAACTGCTTTAGTAAGTATATTATTTTATTATTAAAATATTTTTTATATTTCTAAGAAAAAATTAATACAATATTTGTTAAATCCCATATTATATGTAATAATTTTTTTCTTTTTATTTCTTTTCAGATTGATCCAATCAATAATATCACCTACACACATGGAGATATTCGAAAACTATCGATTCGCTGTGCGTTAGAAATGAAATTACGTGGTATAAAAAAGGGTGATGTGATTTCAATTTTTGGTCGAAATCATAACATTAATTTAGTTATTCCATATTTGTCGGCGATCTATTTGGCCGCAATTGTAAATCCAATGCATCCAGATTATTCGTTAAGTAAGATTTTTCAGTAATGTTTTAAAATACTAGATCCTATTTTTACAATATTTATAAATTCTTATTTGCATATTTTGAATTAATGACATACCTCACAATACAGCAAGCCCTCGCGACCGTTTTAACACGAAAAAAAAAACGCGTGTATTGCGTTAACTGTATATTTTATCCGTAGAAACGCAAAAATCATGTATACTGTAGTGATTCCATCAATTTAACTAATTTTAAACATGTTTCAGATGGGATCATAGGATAAAAGCTACATTCTTTAAACATGGACTTTCACTTATATCGATTATTTATGTTTTATTTGTAATTAGTTTCATTTTATCTGACTTTTAAACTGATTTTGTTAATGAATGACAAAGTACATATTTTATTTTAGAATTTTCTAATTCAACTAACATATTTGCCAATTTTTTCAAATAATTCGTCAATTATTTATTATTATTACTTTTACAAAATACCAATTTATTTATTATATATGTGACAATTGTTTCGGATATTAATTGTACATTTTCAAAAAGTGAAAACTATACCCAATACAATCCGTCATTTTAATAGGATTCAATATCACAGACTAAATAAGCAAATAGAATCCTGTCTGTAGCATAATTATTTCTAATTATACTTGCAATTTTTTCAAAAAAATCTTAATTTAAAATTAACTTTCTAGATGAAATTCAACGAATGATCAGATTAACAAATCCACGTATGATTTTCTGTGATGAAGAATGTTACGACAACATAAATAAAATATTAAAAAATTTAAAAATATCAAACTGTGAAATTGTTACATTTGAGAGAGACTTTGAACCATTTATTGCTCAACACGATCAAACTGCAGAAGAACAATTCCATACAACCGAAGTTGATGTAAAGAATGATTTAGTTACAATTGTGTGTACCAGTGGAACGACTGGACTTGTTAAAGGTGTGATGGTAACACATGAGATATATTACATTAGTACAATACAATTTCTGTAAGTTTTTTAGTTTTTTTTTATGTACTATAAAAACAGACAATCTATAAATTACCACCTTATTGAAGTAGTATGATCAAACAAATCAAGAGATAATTATCTCCAAAAAAAAATGTCCCTAAGGGGCTATAAACAATGAAATATCAATCTACCCACAGTTCTACTAGAGTACATTCACGAAAAAGTCATTAGACATCATTATAGTCTTTATTAAATACAATTAAAATTGTAAAAAAAAAACGAGATTTTTTTTATGAGGAATTTCGAATAATCCCTACTTTCTTCACTGTAAGGTTTTGTCATTACTCCTTCCGTTTTTCGAAAGGAAATATTACCAGAATCAAGACTCAAAACGATTTCGCATAATTATCAATGAAACATGCGTTTCATGAATTATCAATGAACGCTTGACATAATTATCAATGAAACATTTGAAAGAATTTTTTCTTTTTCTTGCCCCTTTAACTGTATTTTTGGCCTGTTTCATAATTTTTCAAGAAATATTACGAAATACTCCAATTTGGCGAGCCTAATCACATAACTTAAAAACAAAAATGCCAACACTGCATGCGACCAAAGTCTGTAGGACGGTTCGTGCGACCATTCTAACGTGAATGGCCCGATTTAAAAATTTTATTCTTTTAATTTAAAATTTATATTCAATTTTATTTAAATCAAAAAGGAAGAAAGTCGTAGAAAAATTATAGTATTCTACTCACTTACAATGGCTGTTATTCACTTAGATGCATTACCTCACTCGCCTCGTAAACTCGGCTCGTGTCGCAATTTCATCTTCGTAATAACTATCATTACCACCTCGTTGAATAATATACTATTCTTTGCTTTAATGAAATATTTATTTGACTGATAAATACAACAAAACAAAAAAAAATATTTATTTTAAAAATTTTTTTTTATTCACTTATTATTACACGAGAGGTTTGTATTTCTTCGAATAAATTTGAGTTCGTCTAACGAAAATTTGTTGCCTAGCAATTTAACGAGAAGAACTGTTAATTAACAAAAACGCGACAGCGAACCTGAAGCGTTTTTGGGTTCACAGTTCTTCGAGTTAAATTGCTTTTACGCAAGAAATTTAAGTTGTAGAAAACACAGATTTATTCAGAAAAAATATAGAACTCAAGTGTAATACGGTAAGACAATTTAACGAATAAAATAGATTAGTATTTAATTCATATTATTATTTAATACATTGTTACTATGGTTCTGAAATCAATTAAATTTACCAATACGAAATTTTATTTCATTTTTATCGTGTTCAATTTTACCTACAATTAAATGACCAATGAAATGTTTTGTACTATTTTTTTCGCTGTAAAAATCTGTCCTAACTTTTTTTCCATGGTAAAAGTGTAAAAACTACAATATTCTTATGGGACTTGATACACATGTGTTAAATTGTCAAAGAAATATTTTTTTAATTCAAAGAAAACAAAATCAAAGAAATTTTTAATCTTTGAACAAAGAAATCGTTTTGAGTGAGATTTAATTAATTAATTTTTGATAAGATAGTTTTTAGATAGAAATACTTTTTCTAATTTTAGCCGAGTGATTGATCCCGACGAAACCATGTTAATTTACTCTCCCTTATCCTGGGTAACAGCTATATGGACATACGCTATTTTGTTTCTTGTTGGAGCATCAAGAATTATTGCTGAATATGATCCCGAAAAAAATATTGAAATCATATCAAAATATAAGGTAAACTTTGTTTCGATTTTCGATGTTCCCTCACTGTAATTTTCAGAAGAAATGTTTATTTAAAATTGAAGACATGAATGGATAAAGACGTTATGTAACATTTTTATAATTTTACAATAGAAGAGTTTGAAAATTTTTATTTGCATATTATACTTCACATGCAAAATAGCACATGTTTATTATTGAATTTCTACAAAACCATTAGACCTAATGAAACCGAATTTTAATATACGATACTTCAGCATAGAATATTTCAAAATTTTGCGAAAAATGACTTTTTGAAAAAATGTTACGTAACACCTTCATCCACTCATGTCTTCAATTATCTATTTGCTTGTAAAGATTAGTAAAAAAAAATGACTCTCAGATTTTTTGAACAATCTCTAAAACTTCTCGAGGAATGATAAAAAAAAAAAATAAATAAATAAGAGTGAATTATTAATAATCCAATTTCAGATCCGATGGTTACTTTTTACACCACAAAAATTGACAGAAATGATACATCATCCAACATTTTCCAAGCATCCAGAAATCGCTGAAAATTTAAAATATGTATTCTTTGGTGGCAGTCCAGCTACTAACGAACAAGTTTTAGAGTATCGAAAGGTCTTTAAAAATGCTTTTGTTTTAAACGGCTACGGTTCAACAGAAATGCATTCGGCCCATGCTCGATTTTTACCGAACCGTGATGAAGACTTACTGAATACGAAAATATTTTCACATGGTAAAACACCACCTGGGACTTACTGGAAAGTAATTTTCTATTTTTTAAATATTTTAAAATAAAAAGAAAGATTTACAAAAGAAAAAAATATAATGCAGATAATTGATCCAGAAACTGGTAAAGTACTCGGCCGCAATCAACAGGGTGAACTTTTGATTAAAGGACCAACTTTAACCAAAGGATACTACAATGATCCTGAGGCAACTTCGAAGGCCATTGATAAAGATGGATGGTTTCACACGGGTGACATTGTTCAGGTTGATGACGATGATTGCCTTTATGTTGTGGGACGTTGTAAAGAACTATTTAAATATAAAGGATGGCAGGTGATTCAACTTTTTACTTTTTATATACCTAGCACAGTAAGAATTACAGAATGTCTACACCTATTTGTAGGTTTGTCCGGCTGAAATAGAACAAGTGGTACGAAGTCATCCTGCCGTAGAAAATGCATACGTGATGGGTAAACCACATGAAACTGATGGTGAACTACCACTAGCATTTGTGGTTAAGAAACCAAATGCAGAAAATGTAACAGAGAACGAGTTAATTGAATATGTAAACGGTATGTCTTCAAAAGTTTAAATTTAGGTCACAGGTATTAAAGCAAGGTTGGTTTGATTGATCTATTATTAAATAATATGTTTTAGATCGTGTGTCGGACATACAAAAGTTACGGGGAGGTATCATTTTTATCGATGCCATTCCATTAACACCATCGGGTAAAGTTCGACAAAGTGAATTACGTAAACTGATTCCAAAAACTTAGAAATTTTATTGATTTATTCTTAAGGATTAATAAATAATTTTATTAAATAAAATTTTATACAAAATAAAAAGTCTTTTTTCTTGCTTACTGAAGAATTGCAGGCACATTTTTCCAAGTATTTCGTTTCCATTTCAATATAAAATGAATATCTGTTAGAAAAAAGTTCGTCAACGCTCATTACATGTATGAAATTTGTAAGGACATTGGCGCCTTTTAAATGCTTAAAGGATCAAAAAACATAACAATACTGGTTGCTCACTGTGTTACGCAAAGTAAAACTTTGACTAAAATTCAGACAGTCGATTAAAATAAGACAATCAATCATTTGATAACGTGTTGCGAATACAAAATACCCCTGTTGCAGCACCTGCATAACATAGCGAATTTTCAAAGATAGGACACTGACGGATCTCATATAACAACTTGTATCCATCTAAAATAGTTTAACTCTATAACAGTGATAAGATTTTCGAAATCGGTTGAGTAGTTAATTTTTTACTTTTGAGTCCCCAGGACCCTGGCGGATCACATATAGTATAGCACATATGCATTTAAATAAGTTTAACCAAAAAATCACTAAAAACGGTGAAAAATGGCTTCTAAAAATCGGACATATCAGCTAACGAACTCGTCCCAGCTTTTGAGACTTTTGAACTTCTAACAAAATTTCGTAAAGATTGAATGCTTCATTCGAGAGTTATCGCGCAGACACGCACACAATATATATATATATATATATATATATATATATATATATATATATATATATATATATATATATATATATATATATATATATATATATATATATATATATATAAACAAATAACTCTTGTCCTTTTGTGGGTGACTCCTTGCACCCTGTAGACACTAAAACCGCAGGATTTTTTTCGGAATTAACAATCGCGTCACCCCTCGATATAGGAAATAAGAATTATTTCCTTTACACCCTGTATATAATATATATACACACCTATATATATATATATATATATATATATATATATATATATATATATATATATATATGTATATATGTATGTGTGCATATATTATATACAGGGTGTAAAGGAAATGACTCGTATCCGTTTGAGGGGTGACGCGACTGTTAATTTCGAAAAAATTCCTGCGGTTTTAGTGTCTACAGTTTGCTAGGAGTCGCCCTCCACAAAGGGACGAGAGTTATTTGTTTTACACCCTGTATATACATATATATATACATATATATATATATAATAATAATAATAATAATAATAAACTTTATTCCATATTTTCATTGATACATGAATGGATTGCGTCAACAGATTATATAACATATATATATATATATATATATATATATATATATATATATATATATATATATATATATATATATATATATATATATATAAATATGTTTTTAAACAAATTTCTGCCGTATAGTCCCGAACTCGGATCTTTCCATGACATTCTCCGTCATAAATTAAGTTCCAAAATGGAAAGTCGCTTAAAATAATAATTTAATAGTTAAATGAATTTTTACTTAAGTAACAGAAAAATTTATAATTTTTTTCTGCTTTCCGTCCTGCGGCTTCACTCAGATGTCTGTTTTGTTTTATTTTTGTTTTAATTTTGATTTATATAATTTCGTGCAATGGAATACATTTTTGTATTTTGTAGCTTTAGTTTGAGACCTTTGCTCTGATATCCGTAATAATAGTTTTAGATATTCTTCAGTTTTAGACCCTTCTTGGAGAATAACAATTTTAATGCTACTTTCATCTTTTTCTGGAATTCCAATAGTGTTTGAAGGGTAACTTGGGGATCGATTTAATTATCCGCACCATTCAGCTATTTAATGTGATCCCTATTAGAAGGTTCTGGAAAACAATCTTAACCTTACTTCACTTTTTAATTCGCTATATTCTGAAATTCTGTACAAAAACAGTTACTTAAATAATTAATACTATAAAAGCAAGTAATATTCATATTTCAGTAGCATATCTAATTTTCGCAACATATTCTTGAGATCCGCCCAGCTGTTTAGTATGAAGAAGTTTTTCTGGGGTCCCAAGGTCCTGGGTGATAATTTTGCCCTCACTTATACTAACAAAATCATCTTATTTTAATTTAAATAATAATAGTACTGTTACCTGAGATCCGTTTATCCATTTCTATAAGAGAAATGAATAAACAATTTATTTTACTTTACGTGTAATTGCTTTGGAAAAAAATTAAAATTTGTGGCTCCGTAACTAACGATAACAACTAATAATGAAACCAAATTTGAAAATTCAGGCTCTCTTGTGCCACCCCTGATATGATGCTCTATTCATAGACACTTCACTAGTCGAAATCCGTTAAGTAACCTTGGCTGTGTGCTTTTCACAAAATTTTATAACATTTTTTCTAATTGTATTATATATCTATATATTGATTATTTAATAATAAATCATTGTTAAAAAGATTTAGATTTTAGTAATCAAAATTCTTACTTCAATAAATTATAAATTAACACTTATTTAATTGACTAATTATTTTCTTAAATAGACTAAACAAAAAATTATAATTATTTATTTATTATTTAAATTTGCCGCTTTGAGGAATTTGCTTTGTTGTTTGTAACTTGTTGCCCTCTGCTGGGTTGTCTACACAATTAATATTTAATCTCTTTAATGGACATTAAAGTTAAATTTACACAATTAATTTACACAATTAATATTTAACTTTAATGTCTATTCCTTTGTTCAGAAAATGGGCTATTACTTTTTTAGTTAGTGTGTAGAAATCATTTTCATTTGTAAACATTTTATCTAGTCGATATTGAATTACAAATTTAAAATTTGAAATAGGATTATTGTTCAACATTTTGAAAGGTTGTAACATATTTTGGAACTTATAACCCCATTCAGGTAAGATGTTAAATATTTCAAAAAATTTAATAATTAATTAATGTATTTTTTTATTTTTTAGATTGTTTTATGAGTATTTCAATTAAATTGTAGACAAGCAATCTACTTGATAGTAAAGAAATTTCCAATCTTTTGTGATGAATGTTTTCAACAACGAATTAACACTTAATCACAAATGTAAAAATGTTTGAATAGCTAACTGTCGTCTGTAAAGAGGTTAAAATTCATTAACAATTATTAATGGAAATTAAATTATATGTGTAACAATGTAAAATATTTTAAGAAAGATTAAAATTTATTTTTAATTAAATGATACATAATTTTATTGGTGTTTTTACAAGTTCTTTTTTGTGCGCTTTTTACACCAAACAATCCGTTTGCATATATTTTCATACTTTACTATTTTAGCAAAAAGTCAATTCTGTCAAAAATGTCACTTATGTAGATTTGATTTAGCATTCAAATGTAAGTTGAGCCAAAACTCGTTTTTTCCTATTTTTTTTTTTTTTTTTTTTTTTTTGTTAAATAACTCATGTTGTGTGAATTTGTATTGTTTTTTCTGGACACAAGCGCGAGGCTCGTAACTGCTGGCTCCTGCTACATGGCTAATTTAGTTGTTCCGGCACTGTTTAGTTGCTCCAAAAACTTTATTTTCTGTTAAAAACACTATATTGTACCCATTCACTTTGTTTTTAATTCCAAAGTATACCAATTATATGTCATCAAAATCTTGTCAAATATATATTTTTTTTTATAAAATTTCCTTACCATCAATTAGTTTTTTCTAATTTAGTTCATCTTATTTAAAATTAAATAAGAAAATTTTCAAAATAATAAATATAATGTGTTAAAACAAAAATATTTATAATTAGGTTATATACATGCATGCATATTATATGCATATATTTTAAAAATGATTCCATTTGACAGATTGTTATAAAAAAACAAAACAAAAAACTAACATTATCAAAATTTGTACTTCGTTTACAAATAGCTAAGGGCCATTCAACACCACAAAAAAAATATGTCAAAAGTTTATTTAATCAAATAAATAGTACAGTTTAATTGATTAACATTTATAATATAACTTTATAAATTTATTAAGACATTATTCATAATGTTTAATTAAAGAAATCTGACATATATTTAGGTAATAGAAATAACTAGTGACGAACACCCTTAGTGACATTTATAAACACAATATATATTAAATAGAAAAATCAAACGAGGTAGAGTGAAATAACAAATAAAAAGAGACTTTTAAAAAGAGATTATTTTTGATTTTTCTTAAGAACCACGTTATATAGAAGAAAAGTATAAAAAGCTCTCTGATATAACTTCTTACGAAATTTTTGATAATGTAATAAAATTTTTGAAAAAGTTTTAAATTCTGATCAAAAACACAAAAAAAAGACTTTAAAGCCCAAAATATCCGGTCTGTGGCATCGGATGTGTCTGGCTAACGAACTTATCCAAGCGTTTTGAACAATTAACGATTTTACCAAATTTCGTAACAATTAAATGCTTCGTTCGACAGCTATCGCGTACACACATAAATACATATATATATATATATATATATATATATATATATATATATATATATATATATATATATATATATATATATATATATATATATATATATATATATATATATATATATATATATATATATATATATATATATATATATATATATATATATATATATATATATATCTATATATATATAAATTTTAGTGAAGTAGATTTTCGAGTTCTAGAGGCTCCAAAACAAATTTCTGCCATAGTCCCGGGCTTAGGTCTTACCATAAGAGCTGCTGTAATAGCTGAATTTTCATTCTGAAAATTCGCTAAAATTGAACTTTTTCAAATGTAATAACAAGTTTTGTTTCCGAGACTACTAAAGTAGCGGAAGCATTGTGATCACTTTTGAAAAATAAAAAATTTTTTCTCTCCAAAATGGAATTTTTTACGCACATTTTACGTTTTAGGGCTTCCTGAACAATTTTGGTTTGGTGTCTATCTGTCCGTCTGTGTGTCGCCAGTTTGCACCAAGTGGCATAAATTCTGAACTATTCGATTGTTTTTAATGAAATTTTTAGAAATTATGCAGTTTGGTTCCTAGATGGTCCCCTATGAATTTAATCGAAATCGGAGTAACGATATCTACGCCGCTACCATGAGATCCCATTAAATGTCAATATATTTTTTACTGCAAGACCCATTTCGCTCAAATTTTTAGGGTATCTTGGGGGTTAGTTTCTAAAATATTTTTGCTATTATTTTACAATTTAGCCTTTAAGTATTTTGAGTTAGAACATTTTTTTTTATGAGCTTTAAGGCGGAAATATAATTTCACGGTATATATATTTGGTAGAATACTCTTTTAAAGTATTTTACGAATACGAGGAAGTTGTGTGCCACAACCCATTGGCAGTGTATTTTAAGTTTTTACAGTACTGTTATCAAATTCCTGTATTTTATTTTTAATTAATCCGCCGTAATGCCAAACACTTCAAAAAGAAAATCCTTAAAATCAGGCTATTAGTTTTTCATTTTTATCCAACAATTGATAAAACCGTACTTCAACATATGTAATTACTTGTAATTTAATTACAATAACAAAACTTTTGTATTTGTTTAAAGAGACCATGTAAATTGGGTATTTAACAAATTTTTTGAAAAGTACAATATTTTAAAATATTCCTAAAGATTTAAATATGGTTCATTTCAGTTAAATTTAACCATGCTTCGTCACTTTGAATTTAAATAATTTCCGTTTTCTTGGCTTTATCTCTTTTATTACTGCATTTATGTAAATTTTAAATTTGCAGTTTATTTTTAGAAAAGAATAGAAGATTGATTTGTTGCGAATATACGAATTATTTAATTTTTTAGCGAAAACTCATGATCAATTGTATCTGAAATGAGGTATATAACCCTAGTAATTGATTTTTGTATAAAAAAAGGCGATTTAAAGAGAAAAATATTTTTTTAAAAATTTATTTGAATTTGGTGCGAAAACACTTCCTCACTTTTCACTGATGAAACGGTTCATCACTAAACAAAGAGATGTCGCTTTCCTCGCGATATTATTAGAGTCCCTATAATAAATGAATCGGTGAGTGCAGAAACCACATTAGTCAATAAAATTTGAAAATTCACTTTTTACACTCAATGAGCTTATCTAAGGTAAACTGACATTGTATAAAAAAACCACATCAGGCAGTGTTTTATTTTTGAAAATATAAAGACTTGGTAAATAGTGCAGAAAGCACATAAGTCTGTGACTTATGTTGTTCTTGGGCTCAACGCTGATAATTGTCACTTTGTAAATAATAAACAAATACGTTATTTGGAAAATATCACTTTAAAAAAAATAAATAAAAGTGGTATTTTTCAAAGTAAAGTATTTGTTTATTATTTACAAATGTAGAATACCATAAAGTAACGCTCAAATCTATTAATATTAACTGTCACTTTCTTCACGAGATGGCTTATTTATTTGTTGAGTGCAGAAACAACACAAGTCAAATTTAGTTTTTTTTTATTTTATAAAGAAAACTTTATTTGAAAATGAGAAAATAATATTATGAACACATTGCCGTAATACGAATGTAAAGTTTGAGTTGAAAAATTTTTCCCAAATTCATATTTTGAGAATAGTATACTGTTTTTTCGTTCTCCTATAAAATTTTGAAAATGTAAGCTATATGATTTCTGCACTCACCGATTCAAATAGAGTCGTGATGTGTCATCCATTTTCTATCCAAAGCAGAGCGGCAACCATCAAAATTAATTATCACATATTTGAGTAAATATTTTTGAGTACATAATTATTGTTAACTAGCTGACCCAGCCACGCGTTGCTGTGGCTCAGTAGTTATAACTGATTGAATTAATTTTTTATTATCATTTTGACACAATCAAATCAATATTTAATAATAAAACTGAAAATAGTTTAGTCAATTTTAAATCATATGGGATTGAGAATAGGCGCGAGAATAAAATGCTTCGCTCGCTAAACAGTTCAAAATTCTATAAAAGGTTAATTCCATGTAATGCTTCGCTCCGCTCGCCATACGGTTTACTAATAAAGCTGAAAATAGTTTAGCCAATTTTAAATCATATAGGATTTAAAATAGGGGCGAGAATAATTAAAGTGCTTCGCTTCGCTCGCTAAACAGTTCAAAATTCTATAAAAGGTTAATTCCATGTAATGCTTCGCTCCGCTCGCCATACGGTTTCCTAATAAAGCTGAAAATAGTTTAGCCAATTTTAAATCATATAGGATTTAAAATAGGCGCGAGAATAAAGTGCTTCGCTTCGCTCGCTAAACAGTTCAAAATTCTATAAAAGGTTAATTCCATGTAATGCTTCGCTCCGCTCGCCATACGATTACGAAAAATTTAAAAAAAAAATTATCTAAAAAATATAAAAATAAAATTTGGGGTGGACCACGCGCCATCTGGTGGTAACTTCCATTAATACGAATATCATATTCATCTTACCCATTAAAAATACATCATCATACTGATTTTCATGACAATCGGTTGAACGGGGCAGAAGTTGCTACTCTGCAGCGCTACCTGGTGGCATCAATGAGCATATCATACAAACCTTCTCCGTGGAAAAATACATATATATATATATATATACCAATTTTCATAATAATCGCTCCAGTAGTTTTTGAGTTCATCGATGACATACAGACAAACATTCATTTTTATATATGTATAAAGATAAGTTATGAATTTATGAACAATTAAAAAATTTTAATTTAATTATTCTTTCTAGGTTAAACTAAATGATTTTTTTAAATATTTATTTTCAATTTATTTTACTAATAATAGTTAATTTCTTTAAAATTCTAATACATTTAGTTAATAACGGTTATTATGGTATGGAAAATAATGAAATCATGTTTTATTTTCAATATTTATTTTTATTTGCTTCAATACCCAATAATAAAATCGATTGTCTCGGTCCAACCTGACATGCCAATACTAAGATTTAAATAAATAAAACAAAGAGGAAAGTAACGAGCAAATTTACCAGATATTGTTATCAAAATTTCATTCAACTTTCAAAATGGGTTATTAATTAGTAATTTACTAGAATTTTTAAAAACTTCTAGATCATGAGGAATTTAGGAAAATGAATAAAATTTTCATTTATCACTATCGAATAGTTAGTAATTACATATAATAAATAATATATGAATTTATCTGTTAATTTGTCTTACCGTATTAGGGTAAGAGACCCGATTGTCGAACGGGGTTATATGTCCGAACAGTTTTGACATTTATATCTTAATGAAGTTATTTCTGAAAGAAACCTCTGATAAGAAAAATTATTATTAATAGAATGATTATTTTTCAATTTAAATTCACCTCACATTTAATGCCTCCTCACTTAATTTAAGAAATACCTATATATATCGAACAATTTTTGTTGAATTAGTGAATTTTTAATATGATGGATGATCATTATTCAAAACACATGAGTTATAAATTGTAACATTTTTCACCGAATTTTTAAAGTTATTAGCATAATAAAAGTATACAAATAATTGTTATTAGTCCACTTAAGAGATTAGGATAGCTAAATTATATTTTATATGCGTTAAATATTATTTGTAGAAGTGTTTCTTCTTGGGATCCAAGTCTTAGGGTTGGGTATGCCATTTTGAGAATTATATATTACATATCTATTTTATAAACATTTTTAATTAATTTTTGGGTTTAAAACACTTAACTAACCGTTTTTATAATTTCACTTTAATATTTTATTTATTTCAGAACGTAAAATCAATTGAAAAATAATTAATATTGAATTAAAACTTCGAAATTGTTATTTACATATTATCAAATAAAAACGTCAAACATATTTATTAAATCTGAAACGACATAAACTGTGCACGTGTGTACATTAAATATATACTTAATTTAACTGTTTGGATAAGTTAGAATGTACACAATCTTTTTTAAAACATCAGTAGATGGCGAAACAAAATACAGTATTTTAGTGGTTTATTTTATCGAATATTTAAACCCTTCTGTCATTGTTGCTTTGACGTTCTATGTTTCACAAGGTGTCACTCTGTGATACTCTATGACACAAAGTGACACCTTGTAGTGGATAGAGTGCCAAAGTGGCTGGAAGATAATGGTTTAAATATTCGATAGCAAAAGATGTATGTATTCTATGTCATGTACGTTAAATGCGTGTTCTTTCTTACGGGTCAGTGTGTTGATTTTTTAAAGGAGGTTAATATATTCTGTCCGTTTGTTCATAGACGTCAACAAATTATAAAACAAAAACATTAATAAATCAAAATTTTTGGATTATATTTTCTTAAAAACATATCCATTGGATTAAAAAAACTTGGTTTCATAGTTATTAAGAAAAAAAAATGGGTGTTTTGTTTATTTTTTAATTGTTTTAAGCTACTTTAATGATACAGCTAAAAATAGTGTTCGGTCATCGGGTCTCTTACCCTACACTGAAAATGAGTTCTATATTTTTTTTGAATAAATTTGTGTTTCCTACAGCTCTTTGTTGCCTAAAGGCAATACTTTGCTTTCGCATTTTTGTTAGTTGATAGTTATTTTTTTCGTTAAATTACTTAACTTTTTGTTTTTGTTTGTATTTACAGTATTAAATTCGTTTAAAAATAAATATAATTATTTTTAATTATTAAAAAACCGGTTATTTTAAGCGGTTTTAACCGTCAGGTTAAACCGAGCACGAAATAAACCGAAATAACTGAAAACTGGTTATTTTTGAAAAACCGCCATCCCTACTCTAAATTAGATAGCATTTTTTGTGACGCAGTTTCCTCACTTGTTCCACCAGTGGCGGCTCCTAACATTTTTTAATTAGAAACCCAATAGGGGTATGGTATATTTTTATTTAGAGTGTTGGCAAATACTATTTAAATGACGCTGAATACAGTATAATTATATATATATATATATATATATATATATATATATATATATATATATATATATATATATATATATATATATATATATATATATATATATATATATGTATTATAAATGTTTATAGAAAAAGACATAATATATACACTGAAAAATTAAAATACTAAAACCAGAGACATAGTTCCTGACCATTCTATACAGAAATCGGCAAAGATATTAAAAAACTGACTTCACCATTGTATTGGTCATTGAAAAGACGCCAAATAAGGAAAGTTGATAAAAATCCTCGAATATTCTATTCCTTAACTAGCACAGATATCAAAAAACCAATTGCACCATTGGATTTGTTATCGAAAGAGAGGCCAAATACCACATTGTGAAAAATGTTCTATAATGTTCTATATCAGTTAGCAAAAATATCAAAAAACCGATTGTAACATTAGATTTGTTACGAAAAAAGAGGCCAAATACTTCATTTTGACAAGTGTTCCAGAATGTTCTATTCATTAACCAGCAAAAAAACAAAATACCGTCTTCACCATTTGCACTGGGCTGGTCTTCAAAAAAGAGGCAAAAGTGCACAATTAGACAAATGTCTTATAAGTTGATTTTTCAATATCTTTGTTGGTTGCCAAATAGAATGTTCGCAAACTTTTGTCAAATATCGCTGATTAGCATATTTAATCGATTATCAATCCCATGTTGAAGTCGATATTTCTATATTTTTGCTTGCTACTGAATAGAATGTTACAGAACTTTTGACAAATTTCACTATTTAGTCTATTTTTGGATGACCACTCTAATGGTCAAATCGGTTTTTTGATGCGTTTGTTGATTTTCAAGAAGAATGTTCTGGAATCTTATTCAGTGACCAATCCTATGATAAATTTCTAATGGTAAATATAAACTAATAACGATAACATGCTTTTGTAAAGAAACAATATGAACCTGCTCATAAATAAATTCGTGAATAATATATGTGTTAAAATTTTTGGAAACATGTATAAAAAAATTAAAACAAAAAATTCTGTAAACAAAAAAAGGATCAACTGTATAAAAGTATTTGTAATTATTGTAGGTTAGTCCGGCTGAAATAGAACAAATAGTAGAAAATGCACTCGTTGCCTATGGGTAAACCACATGAAACTGATGGTCAGGGCCTGATTAACCCTTAGGCTAATTATGCTGCAGCCTTGCGCGCGAGGATCGGAGGGGCGCGCTGAAATCGTGTCTTCGCATGCACTAATCTAGTATCATTGCATCAAATGTTTTACTACGGGTAATAGAAACAGTTCAGTTTTCAGCTTCTCGTGGGCTTCCATTTCACGGTCAAAATGAAATTATTGGATCTGCACTAAAATGAAATTTTCTTTGCTGTATTGAGCTTATATTTCTAAATTTGATCCTTTTGTGGCTGAACATTTGATAAGATTTGGACAAAAAGGCAGAGGTTCTTCATCGTACTTGCCATCCTCTATAATGGATGAATTTATTTTACTTCTCACTGACGAAGTTCGACTTTCGATTATAGGAGAAATAAAAAAAGCAAAATATTATTCGATTAGCATTGATTCTACTCCAGATATTTCACACACCGATCAGTTGACATTTATAATTCGTTATATTTTGCCTGACGGAAAACTTGTCGAACGCTTTGTCACATTTTTACCCAATTGCAGTCATAAAGGTGAAGACATGGAGAAGACTGTTCTTGCGACAATTGATAAAACTTTGGAACTTGATATCAAAGACTGTCGTGGCCAATATTATAATAATGCTAGCAATATGTCTGGTCAATACAAAGGTATTCAGTCAAGAATTAAAGCTGTAAATTCTTTGGCTACTTTTGTTCCTTGTGCAGCGCATTCTCTCCAACTCGTGGGATCGGCCGGCGCGGAAAGTAGTGACGAGTCAGCTGCCTTTTTTACACTGGGACAACAACTATACAATTTTTTTCTGGATCTACAAGCAGATGGCAAATTTTGTTATCCAAATTGGATGAAGAATCGACGGAATTAAAAAATTTATCAAAAACTCGATGGAGTACGCGAGCAGATGTAAGCAAAGCCTTATACAGTTCATACAAACAACTTCTGGAAGCATTAAACTCTATTTGTGAAGATGAAAATCAAAGTAAAGAGACCAAAATAGAAGCAAAAGCAATATTAGAAAAAATTAAAACTCTAGAAATTACAATAATGTTGTGCTTTTGGAACTCTGTGCTCGTAAAGTTTCAAATCGTTAGTGCACAGCTGCAAGCAAGTTCTGTTGATTTATCTAATGTTGTTACTCTTTATGAGATATTACATGCTTATCTTAATATGTTGCGTGACGAAAGAATTCGAAAATTTTGAATCAGAACCAATCAAGAGATGCGAAGTGACCACATACAAAAAAGATGTAAGAAGAAGAAAGAAACCAAAATTTCATTTTGATGAAATTAAAACGGGGCACATTGAGTTAGAAGGGAGACGATCTTTCAGCGTTGATAATTATTATGCAGCTCTTGATTGTTTTAAAGTGCACTTAAAAAACCCGCAAATTATTTATCTACTTAATAAATTTCTAACACTGACTGACTGACAGACAACGCACAGCCTAAACCGTTGGGTTTAGAAGAATGAAATTTTGCATAGGAGTTCCCTACGTAACGTAGGTGAGCACTAAGAAAGGATTTTTAAAAATTCGTCCCCTAAGTGGGTTTAATAGGGGATGAAAATTTGGATGTAAATTCGTTATTTTTGAAGTTAGTGGTATATAAAAATATGTTACTATGGCTATTAAAATAAATAATATTATGAATCTTTAATTTTGACTGAGAAACAACGCACAACGTAAACTGTTGGATTTAGAAAGACGAAATTAAGTACAGGAGTTATGAAAATTGGCGTTTAGGATTCTATTTATAAATAAAAGTTAGTTGTTTCTGGCAATTTATTCCTTAAGGGGTTAAAACAGAAAATGAACGTTCATATGGGAAGTTCGTCACTTTTGAAGTTAGAAACGTGGATATTGATTTAGGCTTTTGAAAAACATTAAAAGTGAGCTGAAAGTGAGTACCTAATAAAAAGATGTTGTCGATGGGAAATCCCATCGGGCATACGGCTAGTAATACAATAAACACAAAGTTTGGTTTGTTATGGAAACTGCGTGAACTAGACGATAGTTAATTTATTAGAAGCAAAGCAAAGGAATTAAAACAACTATATGACACTGATTTAGAAGAAACTTTTCCAGAAGAATGCGTCCATTTGGCGCAGTTTTTAAAATCTGACACCAAGGCCGAGCATTGTGTTTCTGCCAGAACCCCAAATTTGTTGCAGTTAATAAAAAGTTTTAATATTTCATGCATGTTCCCGAATATGGAGATAATATTATGAATTTTTCTGACAATGATTGTTACCAACTGCAGCGGCGAAAGGTCTTTTGCAGCACTTAAAAGAGTAAAAAATTACTTGCGGTCCACACTCCGCCAGCAAAAACTTGCAGCGCTCTCGCTAATGTACATAGAAAATGATTTTCTTACAAACTATTAAATTTGAAAAATTGTGGAAAGATTTGCAAGCGCTAAAGCACGAAAAAGGACTTTTGTATAAGCTAATAATAATTACTTAATTACTATAATTTTCAAATAAATCATTAATCAGTTGCAAAAATGTTTCACTTGTATGATGCTTCTCGTCTTTTTAAAGATAACAAGAGAAGTGTAAATATTTAAAAAATACTTAAAGTCGAAGCAACTTCACACACTAGATGACCACGCTCATGGTCAATGGCCGCAACAACTAAGTTGTCTATAGAAACTAAGCCAATACAAGTCATGCAGCCAAACACGACATAGATTTGGTTTTCTACTTGGTAGCCTCCAGTCACTTGTCATGATTTTGGTCGTATAATGCGTGAGGTGCTTTGCCTTTATGTACGGTCAGCTTAAAAAATGGTTTGCCACCCTAAGGTTGAATGTCGTGCAGATTAAAGGACAACGTTAGTTTCGCTTGCAGATCGATCTGAAAACTTTTATAGGTAGTATGAACCATGTTAAAATTTTCACACAAGGAAACAAAGTCAAAACTAATATACTACTTTTTAGGCCGACCGCAACGATAACGAATGTGAACGATAACTATTTGAACCGCGAGCTGGTTTAGCGGTCGTGAGTTCGAAACCACAATATCTGATATTTATTTACTTTATGATCTTAACATATTACTCTTTATTTTTAAATCATTTGTCGGGTGTATATCAAAAATTGCGAGGTGGTGCTATTTTTATTGATGATATTCCCTTAACATCATCGGGTAAAGTTAAGCAAACTGAACTACGTAAAGTGATTCCCACAACTTTCAAATAGCAAAAAATGATAATAATAATGATATTAATGGGTCTACGATCGCTTCTCTCTGAGCTAGAAGGTGTTAAAGATTTGGAAAAATAAAATGTATTTTTATTGATGATCAGCCATTCTTTTTAGATACAGGCTTGAAAATTGAGCCAGGGCTATTTTTTGTAATGACAAATAAAAATATGTTATTAGATTTGGGTTAACGTAAAATATTATTATTTTGTCTCCTGAACGTAGAGTTACAATTTGGCCCATTAATTATAACTCAGCCGATATAAATAACATACATTATTTAAAATGCTCTAACAGTCTAACGCATTTCAACAAGATAATAATAAATAAGAATATTTCTGTGAACGACTTTCTATTTATTAATATTTAATATGCCTAGAGATTTTGATAAACTTTATTGTTTCCATACTTTTATCAAATCTACGTGTATTTAATTGTGTAGTAAATGTATTAAGGAGAGGGTAAGGTTAATTCGTACAAAAAAAGGCATGTTTTTATTATTTTTTTGTGACGACACAGTTAAAATCTCTTTATTAAAACCAGTGGTACATTAAAGTATCGCATTCGAAGAATATTGTATAAAATTTTCACGAAGAAATATTAAAAAGTACAGTGATGGCAGCAATTATTCGAACGTGTCTCGGAAAAAAGTAGAATTGCGGTGCCCCTCATAACTTGGTACTGGATCATCCGAAATAAAAAAATTAAAGTTCATTCGTTAGACAATAGTTTTCCTCAGGTAACGCTGGGAAACGCTTTCGAAATTTCAATTATTCATTTTTCTGGAACACTTAGAAAGGAAAAACACGATTTTTTTTCGAAAAAGGTCGGCTAATTTATTATTGTCAAATAAAAATTATTAACAAATTTGAAAAAAGCTCTCCAGCGTTACCTCGTAAATTATGTACAGAAATAGTGTTCAAAATTTCAAAAGGATCGGTGCTGTAGTTTTGAAGTTATGAGGGGCACCGACTTTGAAAACGTGAGCTGTGGGGAAAACGCTTTAAAGTTTTGAACACTTAAAAATTATTGTATAAAACTGATATAGAATACTTATGCTAAACTAAATTTTGTACCCTACACTGACAAAATATACAGTACAGGTATAAACACGTTAGTACTTCTATTGAAATTTCTATAATATAACTGAGATATATATATATATATATATATATATATATATATATATATATATATATATATATATATATATATATATATATATATATATAGTAATGGACACAACTTATGGACACCCTATATAATATTTTATCTAATATGTATTAGTTACTTAACATTCTTTACATACCATTCACACATATATCATATTTCAATCATATGCTTATGTAATCACTTTATAATATCAATTACAGCTTATATCAGCTTTTAACTTTTTACTTCTAAGAATTGTTATTAGAAGCCTCATTTCTTAGTCAGCTAAATGCACTTTTCTAGAATATTACGAGATAGTATAAATACAAGCGTTTAAGTCAATTTCACCGAGTTTAGTTTCGCTATTATTCAATTCAATTTCAAAGTTCGCTAGACGTGAGGTTTCTACTATTGAAATTTGTAACAATTAAATATTTTATAATAAATATTGTAATAAAACGAAAAATAAAATTTATTTTTTTAATCAACCTCGCGAACGAGTGAACATAACTGGCGCAGTCGTTCGGATCTGTAACGCGTTTTCGTGTAAAGTAGTTAAACTTGCGGACAAGTGGTTCGAGGGCATATCGAAACATTTGCCGGAGCTAAACGGTTTATTTGGCTCTCGAGGGTTTCTCTTTACGGGAACACGGACACCAGCAGATCTTCGTGAACCTACAGCTGTTGGACTTGGAGCATACAAGGAACCAGCAACTACAACGCAGAACTACGGTGAGGGTACATCATCCAGTGGAGCTGCTACAACCATCCGTACTATGGTCGCATTCTGGCTGTTCACGTAAGTCGATTTTGTTTCAATTGTTATTCATTGGAAATTTAATGCCTAATACCAAACCCAAATTATCCTTACTAAGATCAATTCCTTATAAGCGAAACTCTTCTCCCAACACCTTTGACGCCGCAGTAAACGGGAACGGTGTTGAAATCCAAAACTACCCCAACACTAGTAACGCCGCAGAATACGGGAATAGTGTTGAATTAAGTAATTCTTTAAATAATTTTTACGAAAATTTTGAAAATCTCAATCCAATTAATTTAAACGAAAATACAATTAATCTAAATAATACAAATAATATTTCAAATAATTTAACAATGGCAACGCCTAGTGAAGTCTTTAATGCATTAAGAATCCCAGATGCTATTAAAGATTTACCAACCTTCGATGGTAATACACGCTTATTGTATGATTTTATAAATAACGTAGAAGAAATTTTAAGTCTCATTCCTAATGTTAACGGAACTAGTTACGGCAAACTTCTCCTTAGAGCTATTAGAAATAAAATCACTGGACAGGCTAATGAAATACTCAATATGTATGGGACACCTATCGATTGGGTCCAAATCAAAAATAATTTAATTACTCATTATTCGGACAAGAGAAATGAAACCAGTTTAATTAAAGATTTACATAACCTTAGACAAGGTAATCAAACTGTTGAGACATTTTACAGTAGTATAATAGAAATTTTGTCTACAATATCAAACCATGTTAAAATACATGAAAACAATGGAGATGTTCAAGCTTCCAAACTAAGCTTATACAGTGAAATGTGTTTGAATGTTTTCCTATCGGGATTACGGGAACCTTTAGGATCCACCATTCGCGCAATGAAACCAAGCACATTATCAGAAGCCTTCAGCTTTTGCATAAAAGAACAGAATATCTACTATACCAAATCACAAACCCCAAACATAGTTAATAAACCAAAACCAATAGTTCAACATATTAATTCTAGTAACAATCGGTTAGTTCCAAATCAATCACAACATCGTACATTTATTCCACAACAAACGAACTTTAGACCACAGATGGTACAAAGACAATTTACGTATAAACCCACAACAAATTCACCACAACAACCAACTTCCAGATTCCCTCCGCAACAATTAACGCGATATAAACCGGAACCTATGGAAATAGGAAGTAATAGATTAAGTATTAGGGCACAACCACGAACACAACAATATAATTCAAATACTAATCGTGTATTCGCCCCTATGTCTAAACCAACTTTTGTTAGTGAAGAATTACATAATAATGAACAACAAGATTTCCAAAATTTAGACAACTTTGAAACTGCAAACACTGACATTGTTGAAAATATCGACGTATATGACGAACAAGACAACGAAAACAATACAAATCCTATGTCCGTTGTCAGTTCCGAATACGAACTAGACGATTCAAATTTTCAGTCAACCTGGGACCACAATTCGGTTACCTAGACCTGAACACTCACGGCAACACACTTCCTTATGTACATATTCAATCCCCATCCGGCAAGTACCTAAAATTTCTTATTGACACTGGCGCTTCAAATTCATTTATAAACCCTGAACATGTAGATCTAAATTATTGCGAAGAAATTAAACCAATAGAAATTAAAGCAGTACTGAACACCTATCACTTAAAGGAAAAAATAACCTTACCCATGTTTAAAGAATTTAGACAACCAAACGATACGATTGATTTCCTAATTTTTCAATTTTACCAATATTTTGACGGTCTAATCGGCTTAGATATTTTGAAAAAGATTAACGCAAAGATTGACGTTGTTAATCAAATTTTAAAAACAAAAAACGCTACATTAAAATTATTATCAAAACCAAATTTTATGTCTGGAAAATTTACATTACAACCTTTTTCAAAAATGATAGTTAAATTACCGGTTGATATCCAATCAGGAGAATTTATTTTAAAAAACATTTTTATTGACAATAAACTTCTGATACCTGAAGGTATCTATAAAGCAAACGACTGGCACTTCATTTGTACAGTCATAAATTTAACAAACGATAAACAAATTCTTTTTATAGAACAACCAATTAAGGCAGAAATTCTAAATCACGAATTAGTCGAATTTAAGGAAAACCAAATTAATTCACAAACTAATAGTTTTTGTAATAGCATCGACAATTTGATTCGAGTCGATCATTTAAATATGGAAGAACGGTCCAAAATTATCAACCTTTGTAAACAGTTTGACGATATTTTCTATCGCGAAGGACAAGACCTGACTTTTACGAATGAAATCAAACATCGTATCATTACTAAAAACGACATCCCAATACACACAAAATCATATCGGTATCCACAAATTCATAAAGAAGAGGTTAGGAGACAAATTGACCAACTATTAAAACAAGGTATAATTCGACCAAGCTACTCTCCTTGGTCATCCCCCATTTGGATTGTCCCCAAAAAAGCCGACGCAAGTGGAAAGAAAAAATGGAGACTTGTAGTAGATTATAGACGCTTAAACGAAAAGACAGTCGATGACAAATATCCATTACCAAACATCACTGATATTCTTGACAAACTTGGCAAATGTATGTACTTTACTACCCTTGACTTGGCCAGCGGGTTTCACCAAATTGAACTCCATCCTAAAGATATTCCCAAGACAGCTTTTAGTGTCGAGAATGGCCACTACGAATATTTGAGAATGCCTTTTGGCCTAAAAAACGCTCCGTCCACCTTTCAAAGGGTTATGGACAACGTTTTGCGAGAACTACAGGGCACTGTTTGTCTAGTATATATGGACGACATCATAGTTTTCTCCACATCGTTAGATGAACACATTGTAAATTTACGTAGAGTCTTTGAAAAACTTAGAAAAGCAAATCTTAAAGTACAACTTGATAAAAGTGAATTTTTACATAAAGAGGTCGCTTTCCTTGGACACATAGTCTCTTCAGAAGGTGTGAAACCAAATCCGGATAAGATCAAAGCCATTACAAATTTTCCATTACCTAAAACACCAAAAGAAATTAAGAGCTTTCTCGGTTTACTAGGGTACTATCGTAAATTCATTAAGGATTTCGCGAAAATTACTAAGCCTTTAACCCAATGTTTAAGAAAAGGAGAGGAAATTAAATTAACCCCGGAATATATTAAGACTTTCGAACTATGCAAAAAATTACTCACTGATGAGCCAGTACTTGCATATCCTGATTTTAATAAAGAATTTAACTTAACAACAGACGCTAGTAACTGTGCTATAGGCGCGATACTTTCGCAAGGACCTATCGGCAAGGATCGCCCAATCTGTTATGCCAGCCGTACACTCACTAAGAGTGAACAAAATTACAGCACAATAGAAAAAGAACTTCTGGCTATTGTGTGGGCCACAAAATACTTCCGTCCGTACCTATTTGGTCGCAAATTTAAAATTATAACAGACCACAAGCCTCTTACGTGGCTTATGTCATTAAAAGAACCGAATAGTAAACTGGTTCGGTGGCGCCTCAAACTTGAGGAATTCGATTATACAATCATACATAAATCAGGCAAGAGTAATACAAATGCTGATGCTCTTTCACGCGTTATTATTCCAGAAATTAACTCACACGAAACTAGTAGTAATACTTCAACCCATGTAACACGACATACTTCTACTCGAACAAATAACACCGACGACGAAGACAGTACTGTACATAGTGCTGACGATGACGATACATTATTTATTCCAATCTCTGAAAATCCTTTAAATGACTTCACTCAACAAGTCATTCTCCTTATTAACCCAGAACTAAAAACGATAAGCCGAAAATTAAAAATTTTGTTTAAAACAAAACGTAGACAAACTTTTCAAGGTCCAAATTATACTGACGAAATTTTAATTGAAATATTTAGACAGTTCTTACCACCAAACAAACGTACAGCTATATACTGCCCCGATGACGATTTGTTTAATAAAGTACAAGAAATCTATCACCAATACTTTTCTCATGGTAGACAATTCAAAATTATAAGATGTACAAAATTATTAGAAGATATTGAAGATGACGAACAACAAGACCGCATAATTTCAGATTATCACCAGACTAGTAACCACCGTGGAATTAATGAAACTTTGGCTCACTTAAAACGAGATTACTATTTTCCAAATTTAAAAAGCAAAATAACTTATTACATTAATAATTGTAAAACATGTCAAGAAAATAAATATGATAGGAGACCCCCAAAACAAAAATTTCAGTTAACCCCTACACCAGTCCGTCCACTTGAAATCGCACATGCAGATATATTTTATATTGATAAACTTGTAATATTTACTATAATTGATAAATTTTCTAAATTTGCCCAAGGGTACATTCTTCTTAGTAGAAATAGCGTACACCTAATAGAAGCATTTTCAAAATTTATAGCCACATATGGAAAACCTACAACACTAGTTGTAGATTCTGAAAAAGGATTTGATTCTATTCGATTTCGTCAATTTTGTGATAACTATAACATAAATTTGCACACTACTTCGGTACGAAGTTCAAATTCAAATTCACCCATCGAGCGATTTCACTCGACACTGTTAGAAATTTACAGAATTATCCATAAAGATCCCAAAAATAGAGAAATGGAACCCGAACAAAAATTACTATCTGCAATTTTCACGTATAATAATTCGGTCCATTCAACTACTAGGTACACTCCTTTTGAACTTTTCTTTGGCAGAACATATGACATGAGCTTAAAACCTGACTTGAACGACATAAACGAAAAACAACAAAACTTGTACGACAAAGTTAATAACTACGTGTTAGAAAAGAAACAAGAAAAAATTGTAAAATTAAATAGAGATAGACATGAACCCCTAAATTACGTACCCGGCACAAACGCGTATCTAACTGAAAACAAACATAATAACAAACTATACGCTAAATTCAAACAAACTGCTGTATCCAAAAATAATAAAATAACCATATTAGATAATAAGAATAGAAAGTTAAACAAACAAAAATTAAGACGTCCACTTAAATTGCAGGATAATGCTGTCGGTAACAGCACAGAAAATAGAAATAATAGACCAGACCAACAATCCAGGGATCCTAGTAATGAACCTAGGCCAAGCACGAGTCGTGAATAGTTATGATCATTATATTCACATTATTAATCTTAATAATTACAAAGAAAATCTATTTAATATTGAAAACTCAATCAATCTCATTTCACAAAAACTCCCTAATACAGAATTCGAGGAAATTATTCGGCTAAAATTTAAAGAATTGAAAGAAAATCTCCAAATTTTACTACCAAGAAAAATTACTAAGCGAGGATTGATAGACGGTTTAGGAACAGTCATTAAACAGATTACTGGCAACATGGATCATAACGATGCCATCGAAATTAATAAAAATATAGAAAATTTAAAACTAAATCAAAATAACGTTGTGAATCAATTAAACAAGCAGGTCCGCATTAACTCCCAAATGATCGAACGATTTGAAAACATCACCAAACACATAAACGATCAGCAAAATTCTATAAACAGATATTTGAAATCTTTATATACGAACATCGGTCAAAAAGAACAAAGCGAATTAAAAATTATACAATACGCGTACAGAATTAATTTCAATATTGGGACACTTAATGACCACATTAAAGATATCATACAATCCATTAATTTGGCAAAACTTAATATTGTCGCAAAGCCTATTCTACTTCCAGATGAACTAGAGTACGCTTATAATTCATTGAACAAACAAAGCATACCCATCAAATCATACGAACAAATATACGAGTTCCTTAAACTGCAGGCTTATTACAACGATAGCAACATAATTTTTAACATACAGATACCTAATTTCCAATCCGCTACCTATCAATTAAACAAATTAGAACCTTTACCAAATGTTCATTTAAAAACAATAAAATTTCCCAAACCATATACCATTTCCAATGAATATCAGTTGTACGAGGTCGATAATGCGTGCCCCAAAATAGAGGAAATCTACGTATGCGAGCCCAAAACTGCAGCAATTAAACTGAAAAATTCAAAGTGCATTCGAAATCTACTTTCCAATCAACCGCCTACCTGCATCTATGAATACTACAACAACGTAACCGAAATCAAACAAATCTACAGCAACCACATCATCATCAAGAACTCATATGGAATTATCATTAGTTCAACATGTGGCATCAAAAATCGAACCATCATGGGAACCATTTTAATACGCTTTGAAAACTGTTCCGTAAAAATCAACGACATTACCTACGATAGTAAAATATTAAGAAAATGGGAAAAAATCTATTTGCAACCAACATACAATCTTCCGGTCAACATATCCAAATTGGAAGAAAAACTGGACCTCAACAAATTGAAAAGCTATCATTTAGAAAATCGAGAAGAAATCCAGCTACTGCGGACACATGGCACTATTCACGTATCTACTACTTACTTTATTCTTGCAACCATGTTAATCATCAGTATCCTATTCATTATTCGTTACACAAGGAAGCCGTTCCAAGAGAATGCATCACTTCAAGCACATATTCAAGAGGATTCTTCAATTCAAGTACAATACCAACCAAAAGCGCCGTCCCAAGAAGTCAAACTTCTATGGCCACCGCTTTCGTCTTAAGGAGGGAGGAGTAATGGACACAACTTATGGACACCCTATATAATATTTTATCTAATATGTATTAGTTACTTAACATTCTTTACATACCATTCACACATATATCATATTTCAATCATATGCTTATGTAATCACTTTATAATATCAATTACAGCTTATATCAGCTTTTAACTTTTTACTTCTAAGAATTGTTATTAGAAGCCTCATTTCTTAGTCAGCTAAATGCACTTTTCTAGAATATTACGAGATAGTATAAATACAAGCGTTTAAGTCAATTTCACCGAGTTTAGTTTCGCTATTATTCAATTCAATTTCAAAGTTCGCTAGACGTGAGGTTTCTACTATTGAAATTTGTAACAATTAAATATTTTATAATAAATATTGTAATAAAACGAAAAATAAAATTTATTTTTTAATCAACCTCGCGAACGAGTGAACATAACTATATATATATATATATATATATATATATATATATATATATATATATATATATATATATATATATATATATATAGAGAGAGAGAGAGAGAGAGAGAGAGAGGGAGAGAGCGAAACATCTGCCAGGTAACAACAAAAATGCTTATAACTTCGTCAATTTTGCTCCAATCAACTTGAAATTTTGAGAAAATATTCTTGAGATATTATGCATTCAGTTAAAAAAATAAAAAAAAAATAAAAAAATATTATTTTAATACCTTACCCTGCCCTTAATAAAATCACATTTAAAGTTTTCAAAAATGTTATTAAAACTTTTCTACAAGAAATAAATATATAGAAATGTAGCAATCGATTATAGCTAAATAAATAAAAAAAAAAAAAAACATTTTTTATAAATATTTACTTAAAAGAAAACTAAACAAATTATACTTACAAACTTTTTAAATAAATGTCATTCATAAACCATTTCGTTTTCCACATCTGGAAAAAAAATAAAAATATAACAACTAGGTACTTGAAAATACTATATAACTTCAACATAACATTACTTTTTATGTAATTAAACAGAAACATTAATTACAACACGTCAGTACGTCACTACATATTGCATTACTTTATTATTCCAAGTTATTTCACCCATCGCCGGTACCAAGGGAATATGATCGGTGAAAATCTTGAAAAGATTAATTTTTTCAAATTAACGTTTTCAACTTAATAAGCAAGATGAAAATAATTTACAAAGGTTGGATGAATATAATAATAATAAAATTATGTTTAAAATCAGAGTTAATTTCCGCTAACTTTGTAAATAATTATTCATTTAGCGAGTATATTATTTCTTGTAACGCAAATAATCATTTTGTGTAAAAAAGAAATATAAATATTAATAACTAGCTATGGCCCGCGGTTTCACCCGCCTAATTATCTTGTGAAAGTCAAAGGTGAATTATAAATAAACACATTTAATAAATTCCACAATTTAGTTTATTTTTGACACAATAAATTTGTCATTATTTTTACTGTGTAAAATTCAAAAATGTTCACAAAACTAAATATAGTTTGATAAGAACTAAAAGGCACAAATTCGAATACAATAAATAAATGTCATAATCATGTTGATTAACTCAAAAATAAATTTATTAAAGTCAGTAAATAAAAATCGTATAAATATGGCCATGAGGTAACCGCGGAAGTGTCGTAATCATATCATTTTTGACAACTGACAACATAACAAAAATTAATACAAAAAATGATAGGCGGGTGCGCGCTAAATTCAAAAAAGGAACAAAAATTAAAGACAAATTTTTAATTTTATAGGCTGTAGCCACACACTCCCCCCCTAGTAGCAGCATTAAGAAAACGCGAAGGAAAGCGAACTACACGACCAGATCGAGTATTTTTTTGTTGGGTGGGGATATTTTCTTTAGAAGATGGCTCGGAGGCTGGAGGTGGAAGTGCTATTGGGATGTCATCGTGGGGAGCATTAACATCAGTCTTCTCGGTTGTTTCTGCATCTGTGAGGAGGAACGCCGGTTTAAGACGATCCAATGACACATTCTGAGGACCATGGGGAACGGCTATCTTAAAATATTTGTCTGTACGGGATAGCACTTGAAAAGGTCCATCGTAGGTTGGTTGCAAGGGTTTCCGAACCGCATCATGTCTCACAAAAACGTGAGTGGAAGTTAATAGTTCCGGGTGAAAGAACACTGTAGAGGCGTTCCGATGAATCGTAGGTACAGGACGTAACTTCCTGGCATATTCGCGTAGACGAGCTAGGAGATTATGACAGTCTGTAGGTATGCGGGAATCTTGAAAAAAATCAATCGGTAGTTTAATGGGCGCACCGTAGAGTAGTTCTGCAGATGTGGCTCTAATGTCTGGTATTATGTAGGATCTGAGACCCATAAGAACAATTGGTAACATGAGGACCCAATCTCCAGTAAGGTGGGCTTTCAAAGAAGCTTTGAGTTGACGGTGCCATCTCTCAATTTTTCCGTTGGCTTGGGGGTGATACGCTGTTGTTTTGATGTGGTCTATCCCCATAGCTGCCGTAAGTTGAGTGAATAGTTGAGACTCGAATTGTTTGCCTCTGTCAGTTGTTATTCTGTCTGGAACTCCGAAACGTGCGATCCAATGAAGCATGAGGGCGGCAGCTACAGTTTCTGCGGTAATGTCTGGAAGAGGAATAGCTTCAGTCCAACGTGAAAATCGATCAATGACAGTCAGAAGATAGGTGAATCCACAGGATGGTGGAAGAGGTCCCACCAGGTCCAGATTGATATGCGAAAATCTTGCCATAGCAGGGTTTTTATAGGATTCGATAGGTGCGGATGTGTGTTTCCAAACCTTCACACGTTGGCAAGGTAAGCAAGTACGTGCCCATAATGCGACGTCTCGTTTTAATGATGGCAATACATAGCGAGATTGTACAAGATCGACTGAGTCTTTAATGCCAGGATGTGCCAAGTTGTGTAACCAGTTGAAAATCTCTCGTCGGAACTGGAGTGGAACAAATTGTCGAAGCCTTTCACTGAATGAGTCGCAAATAAGCTCCAAACCGTCATTTATGGCTATTCGTTGAAACTTGTACGATGTAGGATGATCCAAAAGGTGTTGAAGTTCCTCGCAAGTGGTTTGTGCGTGAGCTATATCTTCAAGAGATATCTTCGGTGGTAAATTGATTGATGCTATGCGGGAACAAAAGTCGGCCGGAATATTTTTTCCACCGGGTAAATATCGGATGTCAGTGGTAAATTGACTAATGTAGTCAAGATAACGTATCTGCCTTGGCGAAGCTTTTTCGGGGCGCTGCTCAAACGCATATGTTAAGGGACGGTGATCGGTATAGATGATGAAGTTTCGAGCTTCTAGAATATATCGAAAATATTTAACCGCGGAATAAGCTGCTAATAATTCCCTGTCGTAAGTGCTATAACTTTTTTGAGCGGCATTTAGCTTTGTAGAGAAAAATCCGAGAGGTTGAAGTTTGCCGTCATCGAGTTGGTGAAGTGAAGCGCCGACTGCGAAATCCGACGCATCTACAGTTAAAACAAGTTGGGCGTCGGATGAAGGATGTGCAATGAGAGTAGCGTCAGCGAGTTCCTGTTTCAATTTGTTAAATGATTCTTCCGCAAGAGGGTTCCATTCAATTTTACGCTTGTCTCGCTTTTTGATTTTTCCGCAAAGGTCGTAAAGCGGTTGTTGGGTCTTGGCTGTGTTGGGAAGTGATCGTCGGTAGAAATTTACTAACCCCAGAAAACGCCTAAGTTCTTCAACGGTGTCGGGGAGCTGAAATTCCTGTATAGCTTTCACTTTATCCGGTAGCGGAAGTATGCCGGAGGAATTTACCCGGTATCCCAAAAAATCAATTTCAGCAACTCCAAAAACACATTTTGATACGTTGATGTTTATGGAATATTGATTAAGCCGTTGGAAAAGCAATTCCAGGTGGTGACGATGTTCGTCCTCGTCCTTAGACGCAATAAATAAGTCATCTATGTAGGCGTAGACAAAAGGCAGTCCGTGTAGGACACGATGAATGTATCTTTGGAAGGTTTGGGCGGCATTACGGAGCCCAAAAGGCATGACCAAGAATTCGAACAAGCCAAATGGGGTAATAACAGCTGTTTTGGGGATGTCCTCCGGTGCAACGGGAATGTGATGAAAAGCTCGTACTAAATCTATTTTACTGAATATTTTTTTTATCCTTGAGTTGAGAATTGAAATCATGGAGATGAGGGATCGGATATCTGTCCGGTTTTGTTACACTGTTTAAACGTCTATAATCGCCGCATGGTCTCCATGTTCCGTCTTTTTTTGGAACCATATGAAGAGGACTGGCCCAGTTACTTTTGGGAGGTCGGCAGATTCCCATAGTGCACATTTGCTCGAATTCCAGCTTTGCTTGGGCTAATTTGTCCGGTGGTAGGCGGCGGGGTCGTGCTGAAACCGGTGGTCCTGATGTTTCAATTGTATGTACAATGCTATGATCTCTGTTATCAGGACAAAATGTAGGTTTTTCTTGGAGGAGGTTTGGATATTTACGGAGAAGATCTGCAAATTTGTGGTGTGGTGATACGGCAAGCACAGAAGGTTGTGAAGAAGCCATAGTGTTGGCTGGAACCTTTAATGAAGTAACCCTATCGATTAGTCGTTTGCCTTGTAAATCGATAAGAAGACCATAGTGTTCCAAAAGATCAGCTCCTATGATGGGGTGTGTGACGTCTGCGATGATGAACACCCAACCGAAATCTCTACGGAGTCCTAAATCTAGTTTTAAGAATTTTTTTCCGTAGGTTTTGATAGGTGTACCATTAACGGCGTATAAGAAGTTTTGAATAGTCGACGATTTTTCGGCGCGTGTAGGTGGGATGACAGATATATCAGCACCCGAATCGATTAGAAATTTATGATTAGAAGCAAGATCTCGCAAAAACAGGCGGCGTTGCACTTGGGGATCACATTGCGCCGCGCCTAATGTGACTCGTTCTCTTTTTCCTGCTGAAATTTTTCTTGGAAGTCGCAGGGTTGTTCGCAGCGATGTGCTTGTTTACCAAAACGATAATAATACCAACACGTTGAGTACCTCCCTTGAGAGTTTGAACGAGGTCGTGGTGATCTTCTTAATCGGGACCGGGAACGACTAGGAGCAGTTAATTCGTTGATTTGGACTGACATTTGTGATAATGTATACTCCAGTCTAGACAGTCTTTCTTCAATGTTACTAACGGAATCAGGTGGGTTAGAAGATGTAGACGATGGAGCAGAGGTGGAGCATAAGTATTGTGGTGAAATTACTTCTATTATTTTGTCGGCCATATTAGCCACAGTGTCCAGATCCACAGTCGAGCTAGCGGCGAGTACAGATCTAGCTGCTACGGGAAGGCGGTCGAGGAAGATTGTACGTAAAAATCCGTCACCTACATCCTTGTTGGCTAGTGCTCTCATTTGTCGTAACAGTACAGAAGGTTTTTTATCACCGAGTTGTAATTCGCTCAATAATTTTTTTGTTTTAGAACTTTCTGACTCCTGAAATTCATCAAGAAGTCGTTTTTTAATATCACTATATGGAGTTGAGGTGAGTGGTTTTTCCATCAAATCCGTTAAAAGTTCGGCTATGTCGGAGTCTAGGCTGCCTACTACATAGTGGTATTTGGTAAGTTCACTTGTAATTCCGGAATTGGCGAACTGTGATTCAATTTGCCAAAACCATACGTTGACATTTTTTCTAAAAAAAGGTGGTACCTTAATGCTAACGCGGGCTACTTCAGAAGGTGATGCTAAGGTACTTGAACTATGTGTTGGTGCGGTGGTTTGAGTTACCGATGTATTTTCTTGTGTTTCCGAGGGACTTGTGGGTGACATGTTGGCAAGTAGATATTTTGAAAATGTCCACAATAACAAATGAATTCACTAAAAAAATGTCGGATGGTCACCAATGTGAAAGTCAAAGGTGAATTATAAATAAACACATTTAATAAATTCCACAATTTAGTTTATTTTTGACACAATAAATTTGTCATTATTTTTACTGTGTAAAATACAAAAATGTTCACAAAACTAAATATAGTTTGATAAGAACTAAAAGGCACAAATTCGAATACAATAAATAAATGTCACTATCATGTTGATGAACTCAAAAATAAATTTATTAAAGTCAGTAAATAAAAATCGTATAAATATGGCCATGAGGTAACCGCGGAAGTGTCGTAATCATATCATTTTTGACAACTGACAACATAACAAAAATTAATACAAAAAATGATAGGCGGGTGCGCGCTAAATTCAAAAAAGGAACAAAAATTAAAGATAAATTTTAAATTTTATAGGCTGTAGCCACAATCTTATTATAGGTCCAATTACTTTAAATCAAATATTCCGAAATTCTAAGCAAAATCAATTATATATAGCGTTGGGGTCTGCTACGTCGCTAATATCCGCACCGCAAAAACTTCATGTAGATAGACCTTTCAGGATCTCAAGGCCCTGGGAGAAAATTTTGAGCAAAATTTTGTCATAATTTCTTCAGCTTTTTAATTTGGAATTTATATGGTATCACTGACGGACAATTTTGACCACATGTTCATTTAAATTTGATGTTTTGAAATTTTATACAAAATCAGTTCCTTATAATGCATCGCTTGGCACGCCCAGCGACTTTAAAATAATTTTATTCGTATTTCGATAACATAACTTAGTTTGATAAAATTTTGTCAAGATCGGACCAGCTGTTTAATTAGAGTACTATTCGATTAACCTTGCGAATTAATTTCGACCTCATCTTACTATTATATCAAATATACTGAAATTCTCTGCTATTTTCATATTTCAATAATGTATCTAATTTTCATACCTTCAGATAGTCACATTGATAACTTTAAGAGTACGTTTAATTGCGAGACGTTTTCCAAACTCGCGTTAATTTGCTTCCGATTCTTAATAACATTTGAGCAAAAGTTAAGATCCGTCCAGTCGTTTATTTTGGGTTTTTTAAAGTCTTCAGAACTCTGGAGGGCAATTTTAACCTCACGTTCACTTTTCTCAGAATTTTAGTACTATTATTATTTAATTACCCAGCTAATTATTTTGAGTTCTTTGTAAGAACTTAGGACCTTAAGGATCAATTATAATGTAAAGTTTATTTTTTTCAGGATCTCAATAGCATTTGCGAAAAATTTATGTGTAATGATAAGTCCAGTTGTTTACTTTAAGCCCTTTTTGGGGCCCTATCGTCCTGCGGGATAATTTTCACTTAACTCTAGCATTTTCCCTTCAATTCGTATGCCAATTTTACCTATAGTATTATTTTTTCATCATTTCTTTTATATCTATTACCGTTGTCTCGAAATAATTGGGAGCGGATAAAGACAGTCATATTTCATTTTCATTAGTCGAATTTTTCAACTGAAAAACTTAGACTTATACAGCCTATACGATAAAAACGGGACGAGGCGAAAGTAGGGGCGCTATCCGTTTTCGGACCCGTAGAACACGATTCTGAAGAAAAAAACCAGTTGGAAATAATGTTTCGGTCAATTATCTACAACTTATCCAAAATTCAGCTTCCTAGGGTGGTTTGGAGAGAGTAGAGGGGAAAAAAGTATTTTGGCTGGATCTAATTACACACTGGATGGATCACACCCACAGCCGCCCCCCCCCAGAATTAACTTAGAGGGTTGAAATTTGGTATGTTGATAGAATTCGTACCTAGGTTCTGCTTTTTGGAGATTTTAATATTTTACCCCCATCCCCACCATTTTTTAAACTACAATTTCATGCTTTTTCGACGTTTTCGAAGTTTGTACCACTCGCACAGGTCACCCAAATAAATCTAGAGGTCTGAAATTTTGTGTATAGGTTAAGTTAATAGCCAGCCATTGCTTTTTCAAGCTTTCAACTTTTAACCCTTACTTCCGCGATTTTTACACCAATATTTCCTTGATTTTTTTGCTTATTTTATAACACGCTTAGAGATTCTCTGAGTAAACCTAGAAGGCTGAAATTTTGTATATGTATTCAGTTATTATCGAGGATATGCCCTTTAGAGATTCCACATTACCTTGTCCCCCCACTTTTCCCATTTTTACATCGGAATTCAATAGCGTTGTTATATGTGGTTAAATCGATTTACATCGATAACAATACAGTAGGCAGACTGTATTTACCACAAATGCAATAGGTACATATGTAAGTAATTTAAAAATTGTTATTGATGTCATTATTTATCTTATTTATAAAATAGAAATTTTGGATTTGTTTCGAAAGAAAAAATATCTTCATAAAGGCCTCCAGTTCACTATTTAAGGTCCTTTTTTAATATTTAAAAGTAAAACACAAAGGCAATTCGCGGATAAGCATGGATAGGAATGCCCTCGTACGAACTGTATTGGCTTTTTTTCTGCTAACTGCTATCGGCACAAAATTGAAATTTACTGAGATTCAGCCCTTAAAAACTTAAAATCTTTTTTTTTAAAGCCCCAATCAGCCGGACACTCATCATCAGTTTTGAAACCAACAAAATGAGAAATCGCTTGTAGACTTTAAATCACATTTCGCTTGTAGACATTCAGTACCGAAGATGAAGGGAAAAATTTGACTTCCGTGATGGGGACCCGCTGCTCACCGCGTTTTTTAAATATAAGATTACTACAAAACTATACTATTAAACTGTTTCTTCAGTATACCAGATCAAATTCTAATGCAATTATTTCTTCATCATATTGTTTCGCTTAAAGGTGTTCTAATTATCTGTTGGTATATTATAATATAAAAAATTATTGTATAATACGTTAATTGTGGTAATATAAAAATAGTAGACTTCAAACTGACACCTACTTTGTTTTTTTGTTTTTTTGTATTAGTAACAATAAACAGCATAAATCATTTACAAAATCGATAACAGCAAATAATTAATTAAACTCAAGTAAATTCAGAGCAAAAACATTCAAATGAGAAATGTCGGTAAAAAGCACTATGTACAAATAAATAGTAACCTAGTAGCTATTTAATTTCCAAAATTACAAAAATTATTTTTCTCCAAATACTTAGCAACAAACTAATTTGCATGATTTTTTTTTATAATTATTCATAGATAGCTATACACAGCAATAAAAAATTGGCATTTTGTGGTTTTTCGTAAATTTCTACGGTCAAACTAAAAATTTTCCAAAACCCTTTCTTAGCAAGCCCCTACGACCCAACAGGGACCTATACGCCAAATTTCAAGTTTGTATGTAATATAGTTCTGGAGATTTCGTGATAGGTAAGTGAGTGGTATTTCGCTTTTATATATATATATATATATATATATATATATATATATATATATATATATATATATATATATACTAGCTGCGACCCGCGGTTTTATTCGCAAAAAATTATCTGAATTATGGGTCAAATGATTAATTAGATCAATTTTAAATTATATATTCGGAAATTCTGTACAACATCAATTATTTATAATGCCTGGCTCCGCTCGTGAAACGACTCTAAAGTAACAATCTTCATATTTCAATAGCATGGCTAATATCCGCACTTTTATGTACCTAGACACGGAGATACCCGTATTAATAGGTAGTTTTAAGAGTATTTCCATTTTAGGCCTTGTTTGGGCCACCAAGACCGTTGGGGACAATTTTAATATCACAATTTATTTGGGTCTTATTTCATGGCTTTGACGGACAAATTTGACCCCCAGGTTCAATCAAATTTGATATTCTAAAATTCTGAGCATAATTCTCGCCTAACAACCCTAAGTTAACCATATTCATATTTCCATAGCATATTTAATTTTCATAAAGTATTGTTAAAATTCAACCGTTTAATCTTAATACTATTGGATAGTGCTGGGGGTTAATTTTGAACTCACTTTACATTTAAATTAGATATTCTAAATTTCTTTATAAAATCAGTTTCTTCTAGTGTTCCGCTCCGTTCGTCCAATGATCTTAAAATAGATATATATATATATATATATATATATATATATATATATATATATATATATATATATCAGTGGCGGTTATTCCAGGTATGCGGGGTAGGCGCCGCTTACCCTAGCTGTTTCTTAAAAACTGAAATAAATTTATAACGAAAATAACATTGTTTACAAAATAATTTAAATATACAATTTCCATAAGATTTACCTTACATTATTGCATATATATTGCACATTAGAATGCATATATTATACCAATTATATATACCTAATTATGATATACCTAAAATGCATAAATATGGTCCACAGTACGTGTTACATATAGACACGATCAACAATAGACCCTGTAGCCAGTCTATGTAGCTGTGTATAGGACATACATACGCATATGTACCTACTCAGCTATGCGATCATCATCTGAGCATATCCGTGTGTACTGAATCTGCATATGTATATTATGTATCTGTGCAGTTGTATTAGTGGTTTATAATACTGGTAGTCCTTTGGCATGGTAGGCACCAGGATCGGCGCATATCGTATATTCGATAACAGTCGATGTAATGGCTATACTGAATCTACATATGTATATGTATATGTGCAGCTGTATTAGTGGCTTATAATACCGTATAGTTCTTTTCCATCGTAGGCACCAGGCTCGACGCTTATCGTATATTAGATAACAGCCGAACTAACCAAATCTTAACTTGTGCTCTAATCACCTCAGCTTTTAGATTTTTTAGCATGCTTCCTATACTTATAAATTTATCGTTGCTGTCAACTGTGATTTGATTATTAAGATTTTATTACCTACTGTCTTTTTTTTAAATGACTAAAAAACAACGGTTGCGTTATTAACACAACATAAAGTAATTAACACAACTTTTTTTAAGGAATATTGACGAAAATAATTTTTCTTTAGACTATTGAAGGTAATTTAAATCGTGTTTATTTAGCCTCATAAAAATATTGCTGGTGTTTTACTTTGACTGTGAAAGAAAAGTTATTCCAATTTTTATATTTTTCCTGAATCTTATATTTTCTACAACTCAGTTTGTTACAAAAAAGCGTTTGTACATCATTTTCCAAACTTCTTTTGATAAATATTCTAAAATTAGGTGGTTGTTTGATACCAAAAAAGCTTTTCTCTTGTATGTTATTCAGGCCCGGACTTAGCCTAAGTGGCGCCCGGGGCAAGGTCAAAAAATGGCGCCTCTGTAGAAAAAGTATTTCCTTTTTTCCTCCCAAAAAGCAAGTGACGAGCAAAAGAAGAAAAAAACCTCACATACCTAATTTTGGCGCCCCTCAAAACCTGCCGCCCGGGACACGTGACCCGCCTGCTATTTTAGTACCTCTTTACACATTAAGTGTGATTTACCTTTTTGAAAGCGCATACCCAGTCTTAAAGCTCACGAGCCGCCACTGATATATATATATATATATATATATATATATATATATATATATATATATATATATATATATATATATATATATATACCATGTGAGTTTTTCGGGAGTTGCCATTTTGATTACAGCCAAACCGTTGATTTAATCGAAAAATTGTTCAAATAAGAGTTGTAGATATCGACGGGGGCAACCGATTGGTATAGTCAGGAGCTTTATAGCTCTTATGGTTTTCGTGTTATGATACAAACTTATAGTTTTTTAAATGGAAACGTATGTTTAAAAGTTTTTCAAAAATTTGTTTGTGATTCAAAACTACCAGAAACACTCAAATTCTCATTGTTTTATCTCATATTTTTAAGTAATTACGTTTTAAAAATGACACTTTTAAATTTCGTACTCAAGTACTTGCAAACGATTAGGATTTTACGTAATTTTAAAAGATTTTGACTCAATATGGTTGCCATTCTTGACAATGTAATAACGAAAAATTAAACGATTATTACGTTTTCCATCGGAAATTAAAATTATTAAATAGATTAAATTATCATATAAAAATGATAACTAAGTACAATAAGGAAATAAAATTTCAGTTTTAATTCATTGCAAAATAAAACCTTATTTTTCTGAAATGTCACTGTTTGACAGATACATAGGCGTCTAAACATATTTTTGTAGCAAGTATTTTTAAAGGAAATGAAAAGTTTTTTGTGAAAAAACTTCTCCTTTTTAATTTGGTTTGTAATAAAAAGAAAATACTATCGAATTTCAAATATTTTTACACTATTTGAGTACATTTATTAATAATATTTTCGTTCCCAATTAACCTCACTTTGCTACAATTAAGAAACGCCAATGTCATCTTGATTTGTATTGAATGTGTACATTAGAGTCATTTATTTCACTTGCCACCTGTCATTGGCAAAAATAAAATAAATAAATAAAAAATAAATATCTTTTCAGTAACTTAATGAAATACATCAAATTATTTTTAAATTAAGTTACTTTAAATACTAATTTTTTAAAATAATTTGATTTTTTATGCAAAAATGTTAAAAACTTGAAATAGAGCCCGACATCTATACTTCAAAATCTGAATTACTGCCATTCAGTATTCAATGCTGTATTATAGAGAATGATATTGGAAAAGGTCCTTTTCTTGGATATAATAGAAATTTTAGCCGTTAAAACTCTGTCGGTTGAAAGAGCCTCAAATACATATGCATATTTCTACCGCCTAATTGCTAAATTAAAGAAAAATTCAAAAAATAAACATGGGCAAAAAATTTTTTTTCTTCATTTATATTTTTAATTGATGTATTAGAACAGTTTTATCAAAAAATTAACATATAGTCTCATTTAAAAAACTATAAGTTTGTATCATACCTCGAAAACCATAAGAGCTATAAAGCTCCTGACTATAGCAATCGGTTGCCCCCGTCGATATCTACAACTTTTATTTGAACAATTTTTCGATTAAATCAACGGTTTGGCTGTAATAAAAATGGCAACTCCCGAAAAACTCACACGGTATATATATATATATATATATATATATATATATATATATATATATATATATATATATATATATATATATATATATATATATATGCATATTTATAGTGTACAGTGGAAACTCGATATTTCGTCACTCTGTAACTTATCATATTCTATAACAATTCGTCGCACATACGGCAATTTCGTCTACTTAACGCGACAAAAATCAAAAAATTATTTTGGTATTTTAACACAAATAACTATCAATTCACATTCTCTTATAACCCTTACACCTAACGCTTACCCATAAACCTATTGTTTGAAGCTAATACAATAACTAAAAGGCTCCGTAAGTAGAAGTTTTTCTGTTTCAGCTGGTATGTTTAATTCGTTCCGAAATTTAAAACAGATTTAACAGTGATTTTTTTTTTTTGAGAATTGTACCAAATATTATTTGAATTTTGATAATGGATGTAGGTACTACAAATTAATAGTATTATTTTTAATTTCCTTTATATTTTGACCCTATATTACATCAAAAAATAAAATTATGATTTTCTTTTTAAATTTTTGCCATATAATACAACTTTGCATAGAGTTTTAAAAAAAGTTCCATCGAGTACCGCTATTTTACTTTTTTTTTTAGTATTCCAGTAAACTATAAAACAAATTTTAGCTATCCCAAATAATCCTTTTTTAAATTATGACCTTTTATTTACAGGGAGTCGCGATGATCTAAATTCAACCACGGGACTATTGTGAGGACAGGATTCAATTAAATTTTCAGAAGACACCGATACCGAACACCAATTACATGGTGGTGAAGACTAATAAAACATTTACTGATACCTTACTTCATTGCAATTGTACATTTTATTTTATTAAATTTTAATTATTTATTTTTTTGTCTTATTTTTTACCCTCATTGAACCCGAAAACTTAGCAATTAAATAAAGTAGGGCAAAATGTCACAATAATGATTTTAAGTATGTTATTTTATAATAATTAGTAAAACATTTAGATTTTTTCATACTAAAAAAAATTATTTTTGTGGCGCTAAATGGGTGAAATTGTCGTATGTGCGTCGTTCCTAAAAAAACTATACGTAGTCTAGTTGTTATTCTAATTAACTTTTGAAATTTAAATAGAAAAAATTAAAGTGTGTCGTACCTAGTTGTAAAAATTCCATTAAACAAAGAAATACTCAAAATAGGGATATCTTTCTTTAAATCAGTAAATATATTTAATTAATTTTTCTCTTTGTTTTTCGTTTTCAGACATATTCCATAATTCGTCTATTTCTGTAATTCACCCCTCCGGTCCCGAGCATGATGAATTGTCGAGTTTCTACCATATTTAATTTTCATGCCTTGATACCTTTTCGTAGATACCCATATTGATAACTTTAGAAGAATTTGAATTTCGAACCTTTTTTCAAGTCCGAGTGTTTTGGAGAAAATTTCTGAACCTGCATTAATTCGTCCAGCCATTAATCTATTGCGTTTTGTATTACTCCAGAATCCTAGGCAATAATTTTAATCTCACTTAATTTTTTCAAAATATCAATATTGTTTAAGTAAAATTTAGTCAAGATTCGCCGTCCTTTTTAGACCATTTTTGGATCCCCAGCACCCTAGGGGGTCATTTCAACTTCACATTCGTTTATTTCATGACCTCAGTAATGTTTTAGCAAAATTTGGTCAAGATCCATCCATTCTAGAGAGCTTTCATTTTTTAGGATCTCAATACTATTTCAGCAAAATCTGATAGAGATTCGACCAGCCGTTTACTTTAGAATAGTCTATATTTGAACATAGGGTATCACGAATCCACCAGAGAACTAATTTTTGAAAGTTACTCTGCTCGTCAAACGACTCCAGCGTAGCCGTATTCCTATTTCAGACATATAGGTACCTAATTTTACCAGCTAGTGATTTTTCTGTAGACAACCATACTTATTTAGATTTTTAGGAGTGGAGTACTTTTGGTCATTTAGTTTTGCGTAATTTTTATTGCTTCAGACTCCTGGGGATCAATTTTAAACTGACGTTTAATTATTCCGAGATTTTAAAAGGGTTTGTGTAACATTTAGTCAAAATTCATCAAACCATTTATTTGAATTTTTGAAATAGTATTTTGTACAGTAAATAAGTAATTTCATAGTAGTCATAGGTAAAAATATTATTGGTGGTATCTATAGAAAAATTTATTAATACTTAAAAATTACAAAAATTATTTTTCTGCAATTACTTAGCAACTGTTTAAAATTTGTATGATTTTTTGATAAATTGGCCACAAATTGCTGTATACAGTAATAAAAAATTGATATTTTACAATTTTTTGTAAATTTCGACGGTTAAACAAAAAATTTTGCAAAACCCTTTCTTAGCGAGCGCTTACGACCCAGTAGGCACCTACATGCCAAATTTCAAGTTTGTAAGTATTGTAGTTTTGGAGATTTCTTGATAGGTGAGTGAGTGGTATTTCGCATTTATATAATAGATACAGGTGAGTTTTCTGAGAGTTGCTGTTTTGATTATGGCTAAACTATTGACTTAATTAAAAAATTGTTCAAATGAAAGTTGTAGCCACTGGCGGCGGACATTGATTGATATACTTCGGAGCTTTATAGCTCTTGTGGTTTTTGAGATACGATACAAGCTTACCTTTTTTTAAATGGAATGGTATACTTACTTGTTGATAAAAATTATTCAATAAAGCAAAAGAAACAGAAAAATAAAAAAATAAAAATTTTTATCTTAAGTTTTTTTTTTTTAATTTTACAACTTTCGTGCTTAAAAGTTATTTATTTAAGTGAATTTTGGTGAGTTTAAGAGCACTTACTTCAAGCTAGCCTTATAAACTACGGATAATAATTGTAGCAACTAAGCAGTAATTGTATTTATGCTACATAGCTATTTAGTTAACAACTCGTGGATCTTACAACTCGTGTTTCCAGGTAGGTAAAACAGAAATTTTTAACTGATTTGAATTTATTTGAATATGACCATTTGACATGTAGAAACATAGTTTTATATTTTGCATATTTATTTTCGAAAGAAATTATTACTATTATTATCGTTTGCGTAATTTTAATTTTAGGTTCGTTATTTAAAAATATTAATTGCTTTTAATTTTAAAAATATTATTTTTTAGGCCGGTGTGATATGAATTATTTATCAGGTTATGTAGATATAAAAGCACTTCGGTGCCCGCACATTTTAAGCAAGGTATTCAAACAGTACTACCTGTACATCTACGGATGCTTTGCTTTCAAGTTACGGACGGATTCAGGCTTCTATATCATTTACACCAACACTCACATTAACCCACTCTTAGGCCCTTGACATTTCCTTCTTGCCGAACCGCCTTTTTCTTTTCCTATGGCTGGATTTACCTATGGGAGGCTCTGAGGCATTGGGGCGTCTCTCACGTGAAAGACTTTCACCACTACTTCTATCAAAATTTCCCCTAAAAGCAGAGTTGACGAAGAAGAAAGAAAACAAAATTATTCTTTCTATTCTACTCCTGTTTTGAAAGATTCACTATCATTTTGTGCAGCTCCTACGTATCGATTGTGTGAAAAATTAAAACAAATCGTAAATATTGACTCAAATATTCAAAAACCCCTGTCGCAGCATCTGCATAACATAGCGAATTTCCAAATCTTGGGAACTGGCGGATCTCATCTAAGACCTGTACCTATTTAAAATAGTTTAGCTTTCGAAGAGTAAAAGAATTTTTAAAATCGGCTGGGTAATTAGTTTTGGTATTTTTGGGGACCCAAGAACCCGAACGAATTTTGTGCAGCATAGTTGTATCCATCTAAAATAATTTAGTTCTCTAGCAGTGAGAAATTTTTTAGCATCGGTTCGATAGATTATTACTGGCTTTCTCGGATCTGCAAGATCCCGGTGGATCTCATTAAAAAATCAGCTCGACCGTATATTCTAGGCGGACTTTATGTAATATATATATATATATATATATATATATATATATATATATATATATATATATACATATATATATATATACATATATATTAAACCCGTTGTGTAGCATTCTACGACGCATTTGCATCCGCAGGACAGTTGTGGATCTCAGATAACACAACCTGTACCTATCTAAAATAGTTTACCTCGGTAATAGTAAAAAAGTTTCAAAATCGGTCAGTTATTTTATTTTTGACACTTTTAGGTCCTACTGACACTGTCAGACCTTACATAACGTAATCTATATGTATCTAAAATAGCTTAGCTCCCCAACAGTGAAAAAATTTTCAAAATCGGTCGGTTAGTTTATTTTTGACACTTTTGGATCCGATGGACCCTGGCAGACTTTACATAACGTAATCTATATTTATCTAAAATAGTTTAGCTCTGTAAGAGTGAAAAAATTTTCAAAATCGGTCGGTTAGTTTATTTTTACCACTTTTGGGTCCCATGGACCCTGGCGGACCCTAAATAACGTAATGTATGTCTATCTAAAATAGCTTAGTTCCCCAACAGTGAAAAAATTTTCAAAATCGGTCGGTTAGTTTATTTTTGACACTTTTGAATTCCATGGACCCTGGCAGACCTTACATAACGTAATCTATATTTATCTAAAATAGTTTAGCTCTGTAACAGTGAAAAAATTTTCAAAATCGGTCGGTTTGTTTATTTTTGACACTTTTGGATCCCATGGACCCTGGCAGACCTTACATAACGTAATCTATATTTATCTAAAATAGTTTAGCTCTGTAACAGTGAAAAAATTTTCAAAATCGGTCAGTTAGTTTATTTTTGACACTTTTGGGTTCTATGGACCTTGGTGGACCTTACATAACGTAATTTATATTTATCTAAAATAGTTTAGCTCTGTAACAGTGAAAAAATTTTCAAAATCGGTCAGTTAGTTTATTTTTGACACTTCTGGATCCCATGGACCCTGGCAGACCTTACATAACGGAATCTATATTTATCTAAAACAGTTTAGCTCTGTAACAGTGAAAAAATTTTCAAAATCGATCAGGCAGTTTATTTTTGACACTTTTGGGTCCTATGGACCCAGGCGGACCTTACATAACGTAATCGATATTTATCTAAAATAGTTTAGCTCTGTAACAGTGAAAAAATTTTCAAAATCGGTCAGTTAGTTTATTTTTGACACTTTTGGGTCCTGTGGACCCTGGTGGACCTTACATAATGTATTCTAAATCTATCTAAAATAGTTTAGCTCTGTAACAGTGAAGATTTTTTTAAAATTGGTCGTTTAGTTTATTTTTTACAATTATGGGATCAGTAAATCCTGGCGAAACTCATACAAGTCTAGTACTCTAACAGTAAGAAAAGGGTTCTAAGGATCTCATATAACTTATGGCAGTCCGTAAGCTTCTTGCGGACATCATTTAATTAATTAATTCAAATACTTTAACTTACTAACTGTGAAAAAATGTTTAAAATCGATTGGTTAATTAATTTCTGGCCTTTTTAGGTCCCGAAAACCTTGACCTCACATAAAATACCTTAAATCCATTTGAAATGGTTTAATTTTTTAACATTATTAATTATTAGTGAAAAAATTTTCAAAATCGATTCAAAATATTTTTCCGTGCATACATATGTACATTGTACATATTTTGTTTTGTTTCATATATTTAATAATATTATATCATAACATAATCTTCAATTTCTTGTTTACTTAAAAATTCAATAAAAAAAAAAAAAAATTCTTCATTACATTAGCTTAGAAAATCTGTTTAATTTACATTTTTTAACATGAGATAGAACCATGCTAATTATAATGCAATAAATGAGAAACAAAACTCTATGTACATGTATGTGTGTTATCACACATGTATGTGAATATACTTCACTTGTTCTCACAAAATTCTTTAATAAAAAAGTGAAATATTTTTATACTTCATAAAGAACTGAGATAGAAATATAAATTACTTATTATAATGACAAAGAGAGCAAAATAAGCCAATAGTGAAAATTACGATTTTCTCGAAAACTACTTAACATAGAAAGAAAATTATAAGAACATTTTCTTCATAATTTTTTTTTCCTTTTCAACGATGTAAAAATCGAACTGTCTTATGATAGGATCGAATGATAAAAAATGGCCAGAAAACCTACTTCTGGGCATCCGACGTGTCTGGCTAACGAACTTAGCCAAGCCAATTCAGAATCCAGTCCGCACACAAAATTTCATAAGCGTTAGACGTTTCGTTCGAGAGTTATCGTGGGAACACATATATATATATATATATATATATATATATATATATATATATATATATATATATATATATATATATATGTATATATATATATATATATATATATATATATATATATATATATATATATAAATTTTAGTGAATATCATTTTCGTATTCTAGGGACCTCAAAACAGATTTCTGCCATAGTCCCGGACTCAGATTGCGTCATGAGACCTACTGTAATAGCTGAATTTCGACTTTTCGAAATTCGCTAATAGACAAGTCTGCTGCAGGTGACGCTAGTGATTTACTAAATGTCCGACGCTCTGCAAGATTTAAGAGTCAATTACAGATAAAATATTTTTAATAAAAACTTTATTATTTTTTTAAATAAACTTTATTATTTTTAGTAAAACTTGTTTCATTACAGCATTTATTTGAATTTCAGAAACCATTCTTGACTTTTAAAATACAGAATAAATTTTTTTTATGTAAATTCAATAGTAACAGTGGTTAGCTCATTTCAGATGAACTCTACTTAAATATCCAAGACCGACAAACACAAGTCCAACATTTTTCAAAAAGATTGGGCAAGAGGTACCAGCTATTCTTGTAAAAATCCTAGTTTCCACCATGAGGCTAATTGCTAAGAAAAATTAAGTTCAGAAAAACGGAAAAAGCATGCATTTTTCGTGGAAACAAACTATCATGGAAAGTTGGGCCAATTTCTCTACAAGATAATTGTGTTTATATATATATATATTTATATATATATATATATATATATATATATATATATATATATATATATATATATATATATATATATATATATATATATATATATATATTTGAGCATTTAATGCCTCAAAAAAATATTTGTCAAAAATGTAACATTTAGCCCCAGTTTCCCCCATCCTAATGACTTCACTAAACAAATTTAATCAACTTTCCGCTAAAATAAACGTAACTTTAAGCATTAAAGGCAAAATCAAAATTTCAATTTTTTTGTATGGTCTGAATGATTTCCAAATTTTAAAATGCATTAATTGCATGTTACTTATTTTCAAAAGACTTCTACGTCTTTAGAATAAGATAGGATAAAAAATTACTATACTAAATACTTTTCAACAAAACAATACTTAAATAAAATGAAAATAAACATTTTTTTTTAAATTCAAAGGTTGAATGTTTTTTTATCAACTACATTTTTAATCTATCAATTTTTTTTTTTATCTAAAAAATCCATTGTCAATATTTTTTCCAAGTTGCTACAAGACTATTGTTTTAGTGAATTGTCAGTTTACCGATGTAGAAATTTAAGCCAAATTGTAAAGACGTTTCTGAGAAAAATAAACAAGTAAACTGACATGTACCTTCTGACATGTGAAACAAGTAGAAGGAAAAAATACCGCTGTCGCAGCATCCTGCATAACACAGCGAATTTCCGTTTATAAAAATTAGTTTTTCTCGGAAACTAGTTGACAGAATAATAGTTTAAAGACCCTTTTTATATAATTTTTTCCCCTCTTTTAAATGGTGTAAAAAAAAATTTGCAAAAGTTTTGCAAAAATTTTTGAAAAAGTGGAAATTTTGGCAAAAAACTAATTTTTTGCAAGAATAAAAACTATGTTCCTGGCATCCGACGTGTCTAGCTGAAGAACTCATCCAAGGGTTTGGGACTTACACACATACAGTCTGTTAAGTAAGATCGTGGCCGACCATACAACTGGTTAAAGTATTTCTCTAAATCTTTTGTGAGCCAATAGAGTGAACCCTTGTCATCGATATATATATATATATATATATATATATATATATATATATATATATATATATATATATATATATATATATATATATATACAGTCTGTTAAGTAAATGCGTGGTCGAGATAACTTATAAAAAAATTTATTTAAGAAAATTTTAAAATTCATATATACACTCTACTTGATGAGAACTGTGATGCAATTAGCTTAATTAGGTGTCCAGTCACCACCGGCGTCGATAATTGCCTGGCATCTTCGAGGAATACTTTCAGTTAAATTGACGGCATACTCTAGGGACAAGGCTCTCCAAATGCGATAAGTCTCGCCAGTTAATTGCTTTAATGTGTATATATGCGTTTTTCTCAAAGTCTGTGCTTGATATGTGCCGACACATTCAAAAATTTTACTGGGAAAAGTTGTTTAGAATTAAAAATTAATGTAAAATACAAAATCATAGCCAACTACAACCAATAACAAATTTTCCTATATTCTTTCTTTTTTTCCGTATCACCCAGTACATTATGAAAACGGACGTACTTAGACGACTACTGTTTATGTAGCACTGCAAGACTACACTCAAGTTCAACTATCTACGAACTTGAAATTTAAGTTTATTAATATTACAATCAAAATACACAATTAATCTGTTGCCATCATAAAAGTCATAAGTACTGAAATAAAAATATACCAAAACTGTTCATGTCTTTAATTTTGATGTGTCAAGTTAGTGTGAATAGTTTAAAAACAACTAATTATTTAATTTCTACATCGAATAGTACTTGTGATGGCAACAGATTAATTGTGTATTTTGATTGTAATAATTAATAAACTTAAATTTCAAATTAGTAGATAGTTGAACTTAAAAATTAAGAGTGTAGTCTTGCAGTACTACATAAATAGTAGTCGTCTAAGTACGTCCGTTTTCATAATGTACTGGGTGATACGGAAAAAACGGAAGAATATAGGAAAATTTTTTATTAGTTGTAGTTGGCTATGATTCTGTATTTTACATTAATTTTTAATTCTAAACAACTTTTTCCAGTAAAATTTTTGTCAAGTTTCAATAATTAGGGTACTTTACTCTTACGCCAATTTCATATTCTAAAGTCCACCCTGTATACAATAGAGTTTGTTCAAATTTTGATGGGTGCATTTTTATTTTAAGAAGATGCACCAACTTTTAGTAAGAATATAATTCTCTGAGAAACTTAGTATAGAAAAGTTTTCCATATGTTACCACCTTCGTGAATGACACTATATATATAATATATAATTTTGGTGAATATTATTTTCGGTTTCTAGGGACTTCAAAACAAATTTCTGCCATAGTCCCGGGCTCAAGTCGCATCAAAAGAGTGGCTGTAATAGCTGAACTTCATTCTGGAAATTCGCTAATAAAACAAAACAAATAAAACTATGTAGTTAAATGAAAGAAAAAAGAAATTTTATTGGACCCTCAAACTTTATGAGGGATACAGAATCAAAACACCAATAATTTTCATTTAATGTTTAAAAAGAGACATTGTTGCCCGTAATTTTATTGTTTAGTATATTCTCTGACATTGAAATTAATTCCTCCTAATTCAAATTTACATTTTTTATATCTGACTGCAAAAAGTATTAATCTCAGTCCCTAGATATGTGACTACTCATCATATTATAACATAGTAACACATTTTCCGGGTGAACAAAGAATGAACCCTTTAATTTCAAAATGATGTTTTTAACTTGAATCGATGCAAATATCTAGAAAATTCGATTATTTTATGGACTTATTTTACGTTTTTATACCGAATCGAACAGAACCGTACAAATTGACAATAATACAATATATTTAGTTGGAGCAATCATTGTTTTCTAGTGGGTTATTATAACTTAAGTTGCTATATAGTATATCCAATCTCAAAATTTAAAAGAAGGTAGATAAGCTATTTTTATGAAAACAATGCGGAATCAATCTTGAATTGAATACTTATTATAGTCTAGTTCACAAGTTGAAAAACATGAAAAATAGAAATAAAGCTCTTAAAAATATGAGCAATAGCTTATTCGATTCGTAATGACCTATAGAAAAATTTATTTTAAGGATTTTACATTGCACTTAAAAAATTACAACTGTTATTAACAAAATAAGATGAAAAAAAACGAGATATTGAGTTTTTTGTTAATAACTTAAAAACTACTAATAGTTAAGAAATGAAACAAAAAGATTCTTAAAGAGGAGGAAATTTGCAATAAAAAAAGTCCCGACTCCCGGAACTCTACCTCCATTATTTATAATTTTAATTTGATGCCGAAAATTGGGTTCCGCGCGCTAGTTTTAGCACAGACACCGCGACGCTGAAAACTGCATACCACCGAAAATAATTTTTTTTTTTATAGTAGTAAATATTAATTTAAAAATTTAAAAAAATTATGGTGTATTCAGAACACTTCAAAGAATAAAATCCCGTTAGGAAAAAATTTTTAGCCTAATTTTTCATAAAGTTATGCAATTGTTAACCAATAAATAATTTACGGATCTATGCTTTCACAAATAGTTACATAAAAGTTTAAATAATTACATTAGAAATTTTTTGCCTCGTGGATCCCTTCTTATATATATACTTAAGAAGATTATGTGATAAAAGTTTTTTATTTTGTTTATTATAATTTCTTAAAGTTAAAAATTTAAGAAATATGAAGGAAATAACAATAAAAAAAATTTTTTAGCAATTTTACAATTTTGACGTTTTTTTATCTACCCATGACAGTAGATAACATTGGTTGCAATTTTTTTTACGTCATTTGATAATCAATTTTTTATAAACAAAATGGAGAAATTTAATAGTTAAAAAAATTTTTTTTACCCGTTTGTTGTCATGAAAAAATAATGATTTTTAAACAAAAAATTTCTTAATTGTTTAAAATTTTTTTTTTATATTTATTTTAATATTTTTTTTTAAATTTTTTTTTTAGTCACCGTGTTGAGAAATGCAAATAATTATTTTTAAAGAAAAACTTATTCCTTAACTAATTATTTTAACAATGGAAATATTTAAAAAAAAAATTTTTTTAAACAATTAAGAAATTTTTTTAAGAAAAATTTTTTTTTTAAGAATCATTATTCTTTTGTGGCAACAACTATTAAATTTCTCCATTTGTTTATAAAAAATTTATTAACCAATTGCAACCAATGTTATTTAATATCACGAGTAAATAAAAATACCTGAGAATTATAAAATTGCTAAAAAAAAATTTTTTTATTGTTATTTCCTTCATATTTCTTAAATTTTTACCTTGAAGAAATTATAATAAACAAAATAAAAAACTTTTATAAGCTCTTACCACATAATCTTCTTAAGTATATATATATATATATATATATATATATATATATATATATATATATATATATATATATATATATATGTAAGAAGGGCTCCACGAGGCTAAAAAATTTTAATGTAATTCCTTAAACTTTTATGTAACTAACTTTTATATAAACTTTTATGAAATCCGTAAATTATTTATTGGTTAACAATTACATAACTTTATGAACAATTAGGATAAAATTTTTTTTATTACTCATGCGGGAGAAGTACTAACTTGGCGCACACATTTCTGTACGCAAAATAGCTGTTTGCCCACTGTACTCTTCCCACATACTTTTTTTGCGTGCGGAAAGTAACTTTGCACACGCAAATTCACAATAAAACACGCAAAATTTAATCAAAACACGCAAAGCCGCCTGTTGATTTATTATTTAATAAATATTTCATAATTATTTCCATAGAAACCACCAACAAAGTAATTTAAACTAAAATTAATTTAAAAAAACAAAGACAAACACTTAAAAATATTATTTTAAAAAGTAATAAAAATGTCAAAAATAGTAATAATAATAGAAAAAAATATGTGAAGTTTGTAATAAAAATAGTATGTGCAACTCGTGCGGGATTGTCGATTGTCCACTCAAGCGAATGAACGCACTCACTACGTTCGTGCGCTCAACTTCGCTTTCGTGGGCAATCGACAATTTCCCGCACTTATTGCACAATATACTATTTCCTAACGGGATTTTTTTTTTTGAAGTGTTTTGAATACAGCATAATTTTTTTAAATTTTTTAATTAACATTTACTACTATAAAAAAAAAAAAATTATTTTCGGCGTCGCGTCGCCTCGCCTGTGCTAAAACTGGCGCGCGGAACCCGATTTTCGACATTAAATTAAAATTAGAAATAATGGAGGTAGAGTTCCGGGAGTCGGGACTTTTTCATTGCAAATTTCCTCCTCTTTAAGAATTTTTTTGTTTCATATCTTAACTATTAATATTTTTATGTTATTAACAAAAACCTAAACACCATGTTTTATTCCATCTTATTTTATTAGTAACAACTGCAATTTTTTATGTGCTGTAAAATCCTTAAAATATATTTTTCTATAGGTCATTACGAATCGAATGAACTATTGCTCATATTATTAAGAGCTTTATTTCTATTTTTCTCGCTTTTCAACTTGTGAACTAGACTATTATGAAATTCACGAAACATTGAACGTCTGCCAATTTAACGCAGACGCTTTTTTCGAAGAGATTCAAGATGAGCAGCATAACAATTTTCAAAAAGCAGCCAGACCATAAGAAAGTTTTTTATCATTTAATTTTTTTGTTATTGAGGTGATACATAAGATTGTTAAAAAATATGGATATTTCACTAAATGGCATCAACTTACATCATCACGGCATTAATTTGCTTATAAAAAATTTATTTGCTAACCAATTTCAAGAATGTTGTGTACCGCCTTAGACTATCTAACTAAAAAGCTACAGAAAAAATTTATGGAATTATCTTGTCCACCATTTTGGAAAATCTAATTTCGATAAATAGACGTGTTAAGTTTCAAAACGTGTTTATTGTTTAATGTGTTTATACTAGAGTCCCTATAATAAATAGAGTCGTGACATGTCATCCATTTTCTGTCCAAAACAGAACGGGAAGCTTCAAAATTAATTATCACATGTTTGGGTAAATATTTTTGAGTACCTACATAATTATTGTTAATAAGTTATGAATTAATGAACAATTAAAAATTTTTAATTTAATTATTCTTTCTAGGTTAATTTAAATGATTTTTACTAATATTTGATTTATTTCTAATGTATTTTACGGAAACTGTAGACAGAAAATGCCGGAACCAATCAGCGTTTTACGACTCAATTTGTATAGGGACTCTAGTTTATACCTATCATTAACGCCATCTGTAAGTCGTTTATGGAAATATAACTGACCTGTAATGAAAAAAAATTATTGACCAAGCTCAGTCATAATTCCTTTTAAAAATCATTCTAAAGAGATGTTAATACATCATTTAAGCCAACAGGAAAAAAACTTTATTTTTAAAGTGATTTAATCTTTTAAGTAAATAATTTTATGTGATAAGAATTAAGTGTTTAATAATTATTTTGCAATAGGTACGGGCAACAAAGGTAGGACTGAATTCAATAAATTATATTTACGTAAGTATATTACGTAATTCCCAAATAATTTAATTGATTATATTTAATCCCTACAAATTATTATGAGCATTGATAATTTCTTATCATTCACTTATTTCTGAGAATATAATTTAGATAATAATTAAAAACAGTTAAATAATATTTAGCACAAATAAATTTCCTTTAATTGTAAAAAAAAAAAGATACAGTAACATCTTACTTAACAACAACCAAAAAAATGCCAGAGATTGTCGTGAATAAAAAAGGGGAACAGGAAATAATTTTCAGAGGGTACCCATTAGAATGGGATCCACCTAAAGTTAATATAAGCAAATATTTATTTGACTGTATGAAAAGACATGAACACAGAATTGCCCAGGTAAGCCTAACATTTTTTTTAATTTTTTTGCTTTTAAACTAAATTTTAACTTATAGACCGGAAAATAATAACAGAAAACTTTCCGCCATTTTCGCACTCATGCCTCGGGGAGTAGTGAAAGATCTGAAAATTTTAAGAAATTTAAGGAAAAATTTGAATTCCGCTCGCGTGGCTTTTATGTATATCGAAAATTAAGTTTCTTTTTGCAAAAAAAAAGATGCGTTTTGGTGTGATTTTCGCACTTATGCCATATGTACTAACATAATATTAAGTTAAAATCTAGCTGTGGACAATGGTAGGCATAAGTCGCGCCAATGGCTAAAGGATTGAAACGTTAGCGTAAACTTGCATAGAAAAAAGGGAATTTGATACGATTTTCACACTTATGCCAATTGAAAATTAGAAAGTTATCATCATGAAACGCTTATTTAAAAAAATGGCATAAGTCGCCGACATGGCTAAATGTAGTTACGTGATGGAATTTCAAGCGATTTGCGATGATTTTCGCATCAATAAAATGAAGTCTAAATTAAATTTTATAACATGTATGTCCATTATACAAAAAGGCATAAGTCGGTGGCATGGCCTTCGTATGTAATAGCTATTTATGCAACAAGTACATAATGAAGATCTTTATGAACGAGCCGCGTTTATGGCTGAGCGAGCTTGCGAGTGAGGCCAATAAAAAAAGGCGAGTTCATAAAGTCAAATTATGTACGAGTTGCATACAAAGGTTTATGTACGACTGCTAAAATTCCTAGTTATCGATAAAAATCGAATTTATAAATCTCACGTCTATACTTTAAATAAAAAATTTATTTTGTATGAATATTTAAAAAAGAAAGGAGAAAAAGCTGCCTGGAATAAATTTTAATAATAGTTCAATAGTACTAATATTAATTATGCCAACATTTATAAATATGGTATACAAATAAAGTTAATGTGTTTCCTATTTATTGTAAAATAGAAAAAAAATTATCAAGTAGACTATTCTTTATGGCACTAGTGCTTTTTGCTTTTCATTATGCAACAAGTGACAGAAATTAATACTTTTCATATCTCTTAACAATGTAATAAATAGGCCTTTATGATTTAGTCGTACATAAAAATATTTTTCAAGTTGCGGAAAAACATTGGTAAAGTGAGATCATTTTCGCACTTATGCCTTTTTGCGTGCAACTTGAAAAAATTATTTTAGGTCGTTATATTAAAAGGCACAAGCCGCTGGTGTGGCCTTCGTTTGAAAAAGAATTGCTAAAATTGTAGAAAAATACATGTAATGAATTGAAATAGGAATGTGGTTTAGTGATAGCTTTGTGAGTAATTTTTTCGTAGTTACCAATTTTGCATATACGAAAGTAAATAAGCAATCGTTACTATGAAATTATGTTAGCAAATAAAGTGATGTTTAATTACTTATATTATTTTACTTTTAAACTGATTCTATTTACTTCCATTGGATAATAATAATAACTAAATTTCATTGAAATATGTACCTGGAAGAAAGTTTAGTTCAATGAAAGAAAATTGCATGCTTAGAAAATACTATTATTGTACAAATAAAAATTTGCTCACTAAAATATTATACAGCAAGGGATCATACTAGTAACCAAATTACACTGTTCCACTTGTCGCTAGTGGGTGACGTAAAATTTCCCCACTCTTTTGGTGTAGATACACACTGTTTGCAGTGGTATTGGTTTAATGGTTGCGTCTGTGTGCGTATTTACAAACACTACTACAACACACGTATTACCAGAGAGAGAAATGTGTGCTGTTCAACTAACAATGTCTAACAATGTAATACAATGCACTGTGGGTTCGATGACGGACAGCGACTGACTACATGACTAAAGCTGTGACAGGCCTACAAGGAGCTCCAAGCAAGCTACACTTCGTTGATATTAGTTGGCTTCTAGTGTTCTATGTTATACAGTGTATCTTTTTGTGTTTATTTAAAGATAATTTTTCAAAATCATCCAACTAAAACTAAATATGTTTGTGTCTCAAAAGACATTTAATATCCAAATATTCAAGTAAAATAAATAATGAAAAACGTTGTTTAGACACCGAAAGATGCATAAATTACACTTAAATTGTAGTAAATGTATATATTTACTACTAGCTGCGACCCGCGGTTTCACTGGCATAAAATTATCTGAATTATAGGTAAAATTTATAGGTCAATTCAACCATACATTCCAAAATTTTGTGCAAAATCAATTACCTATTTATAACACTTGGCCCTGCTCGTCCAATGACTCTAAAATAATTATCTTCATATTTTATTAGCAAGGCTAATTTCCGCACCGTAAGAACTTAGTATGGGTACCTATACCAGCAGTTTTAGAATTGTTTCTATTTTAAGCTGTTCAAAGCACCAAGGCCACGGGAAATCATTTTAACGTCACTTTAATCTTTCACAGAGGTCTCGACAGTACTTGAGTAAAAATTGTCAAATTTCTTCAGCTTTTTAATTTGCGCCCTATTTGGTGTAACTAACAGACAATGTGACCAAACGTCCATTTAAATTTGATATTCTGAAATTTTGTACAAAGTCAGTTCCTTATGTGCTTGGATTCGCTCGCTCGACGATTCTAAATTATTATTCATATTTTTCATAAAATTTTATCAAAATCAGTCAAGTTGTTTAATTAGAGTATAGAGTTGTCTAACTCGATAGCGCTGGAGGATTCATTCCAACTTCACCTTAATTTCGAATCAGATATTCTGAAATTCTTCGCTATATTCGTATTTCAATAGCATGTCTAATTACTAATTTTCATACCTTGAGATCTTATCGTAGATAGTTGAATTCACATTAATTTATTTCGGAATCCCAATAATATTTGAGAAAAATTTGAATAAGATCCGTCTGATCGTTTATTTGAAGAGTCCGCAAAATTCTACGGGGGAATTTTAGCCTCATGTCCATTTTTCTCAGAATTTCAGTCCTATTCAAAAAAAATTTGGTCAAGATCCGTCCAGCCTTTTATTTTGGGTTTCTTTGGAGAGCTAAAAATTTGGTAACGATAGGTACATCCAGACTCCAGTCGTTTACTTTATGCTTTTTTGGAGGTTCTCAGGTCCTGCAGGATAAATTTAAGTTTGGTCTTTTTTTTTGATTCGTATACCAATTTTACCTATAGTCTTGTTTCATTATTTTTTTGATACCTGCTACCATTTTCTCGAAATTACTGAGGACAGATAAGTAAAGTCCATATTTCATTTTTAATATCAGGATGACCGAGCCCGGCTCGATGAAAATTTCATCTGTATCGAATTTGCTGAGAAGAGAAAACGTGCCAATTGATGATAACTGAACAATCCAGTTGATTATTTCTTTATAGGGATACAAAGAGTATTTTCCACAGTAAATAAGTAATTTCATAGTAGTCGTAGGTAAAAATATTATTGATGGTATCTATAGAAATATTTATTAATACTTACAAAAATTCCAATATTATTTCTTTCCAAATACTTAGCACCTATAACTAATTTACATGATTTTTTTTAATAAATTCATAAATTGCTGTATACAGTAATAAAAAATTGATATTTTACGGTTTTTTGTAAATTTCTACGGTTAGACAAAAAATTTTGCAAAACTCTTTCTTAGTGAGCGCCTACGACCCAATAGGCGTTTAATACATATATTATATTATATTAGTAGTATATGTATCAGTAGTTATATTAATTATATAGTATATATTATACAGAAAAAAAAATGGGAATTTATTTTTTATTACGAAATATACTGAGTCATTTATTACAGTTTTCTAATGACATTTACCTAATTTATTTACATGATTTAAGTTTAATCCCGTTTTTGGAGCTGCCAGGCGACTGAGAATTCTTCAATATTCTTTAAAAATCGGCTAAATAAAGTTTCATAAAATAAAAAAAAAAAAAAAAAAAAAAAAAAAAACGGGTCCGCTATTTCAACACAACACATTTACAACTCATGCAACTGAAAAATTTCTTATATCCACTGTATTTTTTACGAAAATGCTGACCAGGATACTGAGAAATTGACTGGACCGAGTACGACCTCACTTACAATGTTAACTGAATTAATTGATACAACCTCAAATTAAGTAAAAGATGTACTTTATTTTATTTATTACATTTCAGTTGATTACTATGACAAACGATGATTTAATCGGAATATAAATTTTTTATATTTTTTAAGTGTTTTGGTTTGATAGGAGAATGATGCAAAGTTCGGGAGACAAAATTCAATAGAATATTTCTTAAAGAAAATATAAAAAAATTCAAAAATTATTTATACAATAAAAAAGTACCAATGTTATAGATTACTACAACTGCAGTGTAAATTTATTTTTATACATTCAGAAAAAATAATTATTTAGTCTGCTATGTTTTACTTTGGAGAGGAGACATACCAGGAGACTATATAGTGGATTTTCGGAGATTGTCCAATCGGAAATTGTCCATATTACAGTAATAGAGATTTAAACGTCGTATGTTTACGTCACACGAGCATTGCATTCACAAAAATTGTGTGTTTGCAATGTTCTTGTGACGTAAACATGCGATGTTTAAATCCGTATCACTGTAATATGGATAATCTGCGATTGAGCAATCTCCGAAAGTCCACTATATATATATATATATATATATATATATATATATATATATATATATATATATATATATATATATGTGTGTGTGTGTGTGTTTTTCGGTTTGAATTTGAATTTTTGTTTTCTATTATGTGGTTTATGATATTATTTTGAACAGAAAATTCATTGAATTTTCTGTTGTTTAAATAATCATACTAAAAATTGCATCAAATTTGTTTTTCAATATGGATTCATCAGTTATGCCGTAAGAAAAATGTTTTTTGTTTTATTTTGTTTGCTTAAAAATCATTTTCTTCAAATGTAAACAGACTCTTCTTTATAATTTTGAGTGTATAAACTCTCGGAAATTGGATATTTTGATGTGTTTGATTGATGTTTTCGGTCTGTTAGACCATGCGATGCGTCTTTCCTGATGATGACGCTAACTAGGCGTTGAAACCGGTCGAATAATTTTTACAAGAAAATAAAAATTTTCTAACTTATCGCCTCTTTTAGTTAAAATTATTACTTGAGTATTGATACGGGGCGAAACTTGGGGGTTCGATTTAATTAAAGATAAACTAATTTGAAAATCAAAGGAAACTGAAAAATTGTGGCCTATGTAACTAGAATATTCGTACTATACACTTAATAAAAATTATCAAAGCAAGAACAATACCATGTAAATGAAAAATTTGACAGAGATTTTTTCATAAAATATAGCACGTCTCCTAACTTTCTCCTAATTTATTTTATAGAATCATCAATGCGACTGGACCCACCTCTTAGTCTAAAACCCTTTTGCAAAAAGTGTAACAATTTAATTTTCAACGGTTTTTTTTTTTATTATTATTATTATTTTATGACTAGATTGATGCAGCAACAAAAACGAAACATACGTATGACGATTTACGGAAATTATCTGTCCGAACCGCCATGGAAATGAGAAAACGTGGATTTAAAAAGGGAGATTTTGTAACCATATGTTGTGGATGTAACGTGAATTCCTTTTTACCATTTCTGGCCACTTTGTATTTGGGAGGTGTTAACAGCCCAATTCATTGCATTTTTTCACCATGTAAATAATTTTCTTTTCTAAAGAAATTTCTTTTTTTTTTAATTCTAGTTTTTTTTTTTTTAGTTGAATACCGAAAAATGATTAATTTGGCCAGCCCAAAAATAATATTTTGTGATGCACCATTCGAAGAGAAAATTTTAACGGCATTAAAAGAATTAAATATGAACGTTGAGGTTATTGTGATGCAACGCGATTTTGAACCGTTCATGGCTCCACATGATGGTGAAGAAAATTTTGAAGTAGTGGACGTTGACGATGTTGAAAAAGATTTAGCTGTATTGTTATGTACTTCGGGGACATCCGGATATGTAAAAGGGGTGCCACTTACCCATCGTTCATATTTCGTGTCCATTGCTGATTCACTGTAAATTTTTAACTCAGAATTTACACAATAAATTTGCTTATCTTGATTTTTATTTTCAGAAAATATTGTCCGCCTGATGATATTAGTATTGTATATTCACCACTGTCATGGAGCTCCGGTTTTAAGAGTTTAGCTCAAACAATAATAGCTGGTTCCACTCGTGTTGTAGCCAATTATCACCCAGATAAAAATTTACCACTACTTTCTGAATACAAAGTAATTATGATCCGAAAATTTTTGATATTTGAATCAATTACGATTAAAAAATTTCTTTTAAGGTTACTACAATCCTTTCATCACCTGGAAAAATTATTGAAATGATACGTCATCCGGACTTTAAGAAATATAATATACAATCTCATCTAAAATATGTGTTGTACGGTGGTTCACCAGTCACTTACGAACAAGCAAAATTATTCCGTGAAACATTTCCAAACGCTTGGTGTTGTAACGGCTATGGAACCTCTGAAATGTGTGGATTACATGCAATTTTTAAAAAAGAGGATCCAATGAATGCCGTTAAACTAAATTCTTGTGGAAAACTGTTTATGAATACTGAAGGCAAGGTAAAGTTTTTTGGGAAAAATTTTGTGATGACTTGCGATTTGTAATTTTCAAATCATTTTCAGATTATTGATATAGACACAGGAAAATCGTTGGGCGTAAATGAAAAAGGCGAATTACTTTTGCGCAGTCCGTATATGATGTCGGGATATTACAAAGACCCCGAAGAGACTGCGAAAGTCATTGATGAAGATGGATGGTATCATACAGGCGATTTATGTTACTTTGACGAAGATGAATACTTATATTGCATTGATCGGCTCAAAGAAATCATGAAATATAAAAGCTACCAGGTAATTTTGAGACTTGAGATTTTTTCCAGACTTAATCGAATTCAATTAATAAATGTTTCTTGTTCATAGATTTCCCCAGCCGAAATCGAAAATATTATATTAGAACATCCGGGTGTAAAAGAAGCATGCGTGGTTGGAAAACATGACGATATTGATGGATTCATTCCGACAGCATTTATAGTTAAACGAAAAGGTTATGAAACACTTACTGAAGAAGAAATCCTAAATTTCGTTAATCGTAAGCAATCTGTGAACGTTCCTTATACAGGGTGTTTCATTGGTAAACGGACAAAACCTAACTGTGGATAGGGACCACTTAGGTGGTTTTAACCCTTTTAAACAAACCATATGGAAAAAAATTTGTTGTCTCAAAATGCCGGACTTTTTACTGTCAGTGATAAGTACAATAGATAAGGTTACAAAAAAAGGAAAAGAAAAAAAAATCAAAGATCCCAACATCAAAAAAGTGAACCGTAGGAATTCACAAAATATGAATTATTCTAAACTATGTTGATAAAATTGAACATTATTTAGAATTAATTATACCGTATTTCGGAAAATCTGTCACAGATGGCGGCACCTGTACCAGTGAATATATACATATCACAGTATTTTGAGCCGCCATATTGCAGGACAAGTTAACTCGTCTTAATCATTTAAAGGTTAAAAAGCCTATGCTTAATGGGTCTAACTGTCTTTATAACTAAAATATTGAAAAAGTTTTATGAACTAGTTGTCTAATGATTGATAAAACATTATGTGATACATGTAATTTTACAGTAAAAAGTCATCTATTTACTAAAATTTAATCGATCAATATTTGAGTATTTCAGTTGTTTAAGTAGCGGAAGGAAAACATGTGCACCAAATATCAAAAAGAATTATTGGATGGTTCGTTAGTTAAGATCATAGAAAGAAATGAGTAAAATCGATGAAACACCCTATATCTCGGTTATAAAAACAGTTAGATCCATTAACCATTGGCTCTTTAGAATCACCTAAGTGACCCCTGTCCACAGTTAGCTTTTGTTCATTTACCAATGAAACACCCTGTATATCTATATATTATATTGTACATATTTATATATTTATTTTTCAGCCAAATTAACGGAAGTGCAAAAACTACGTGGTGGCATTCGATTTATTGAAAAATTACCAATGACGTTATCTGGAAAAGTGCGACGCTTAGAATTAAGAAACATTTTAAACAATGAAGACAAAAAGTGATCCATTTTGTCAATTTTCGTATTATTTTGTCATCGTTAATTTTTGTATTTGATTTACTAAAGAGTATCCAAATAACAAAATTTTAACTCTGAATTATTATGTTTTATTTGCAAAATAACTTTTGCCTAGCGTCAGCAACATTTTCTGGTCTGCAAATTTCGAAATAATTTTATTTGAAAATTCTTATGAAATAATCGTTTATAACAGCTAAGTGAGAGGGTAAAAAGCTTATGTAACAAGTACATTTAATAGTCTAATCCGCTAATCTTTAATGGCTCAAATTCGAATTAACGCAATAGTTGTTTTTTTGTCCCCGAAATGAAACAAGAACTCATTCACTACAATAATTTTAGGAAATTTCTAGAGTATAAATTTATAAATTATAATATATATTTCAGTGAATATAATTTTATATATATATATATATATATATATATATATATATATATATATATATATATATATATATATATATATATATATATAGTGTTAGTGAAAAGACTTTAACAGGTGATTGCTGAGGTTTTTTTATGTAAAAAAGGTCATATAAACCCAGGTCCGAAAACACTTAGTTCCCAAGATAGAGAGAAAATGGGTTGTTAGATAGGCCATACCGGTTTTGTGGTAGGAACAGTTACTGGAATATATAATATATATATATATATATATATATATATATATATATATATATATATATATATATATATATAGTTCAATAATACATATATATATAGTTCAATACTACAGAATTCATAAAATTATTATTAATAATTATTCTATAGGATTGAATAAACACTTTTTATATATGTTTCTATTCTTCATTTATTATATTTACTACAAAGAACACAAAAAAGAATTTCTTGTTTTTTTTTTATAAAACTAAACTAAACAACCTTTTGTTTTTCGTACATAACAACGTAACAACTATATAGATAATTATTTAACTAAACAAAATACATTCGATACATTCTATTGAATTTAGTGTCGCCTACTTTAACACTCCTCCTCGACACTCAATTCAAAATTTTGATAATTTTAACATAACAGCTGACTTTGACGTTTTTAACACTTTTTAACGCATAATAAATTTCTAAAATAATTAAAAGATTCTTTGCACAATGCTTTAGTCAAAATATCAGCTATTTGTTCAGTAGACTTAATATATTCTAACACAATTGTTTTATTCTCAATTAGATTTCTTAAAAAATGATGTCTTATATCTATATGTTTAACTCTTTTACTATTTTCTCGGTTCTTTGCTAAATGAATACATGACTGATTGTCTTCGAATACAGTTATACTATTACACTTGATACTTAAATCACTTAACAACCCTTTAAACCACAAAATTTCACAAGCTATGTTTGAAAGAGATATATATTCTGCTTCAGCAGTTGATAGTGATACGGTTTTTTGTTTTTGCGTGCACCAAGAAATAATATTACCATAGAAAAATACACAATAACCGGAAACGGATTTTCTGTCCAAATGATCTCCGGCCCAATCTGCATCAACATAACCTAACACAATATTCTCACATTTTTCAACATTATAAATCAAACCATAATCTTCTGTTAGTTTAAGATATCTCAGTACTCTTTTGAGGTATATGTAATGTTGATCAGAAGCATTGCTTTGATATCTACTAAAGTAGTTAACAGCGAATGATAAATCTGGTCTGGTACAAGTAACTAAGTATATTAGACAACCAACTAACTCACGATATGGAAGAGTACACAAATATTTTTCTTCCTTTTCTAGCTTTAGTCCAATTTCACACGGTGTTGACACTCCTTTGCAATTTTCCATGTTGAATTTCTTTAACATCTTTTGTATATAGTTTTTCTGATGTAATTTTAACACTTGGTTTTTACAGTCTCTTTCTACTTCAATACCTAAAAACTTGCTAACTGCTCCAAGATGTACCATATCAAACTTTTCTTTCAATTCAGATTGAAGTTCACTAATTTTTTCATTACTATTTGATATTATGAGGATATCATCCACATATATGAATACAAATAAAATTTTTTCCTTATATACGTAGAGACAATTGTCATAATCTGAACATTTAAAACCTTTTGCACACATAAAACTATGAAAAGCTTCATTCCAACAACGTGGACTCTGTCTAAGCCCATATATAGATTTGTTAAGTTTACATACAAATTCTGCATTGCTTTCTCCTGGTAAGTACATATAAATCTCCTCCTGTAACTTTCCATGGAGGAAAGCAGTTTTCACATCCATTTGTTCTATAAAATAGTTTTCTTTATTTGCCATTACAAGTAGTGACCTGAAGGTTGTCATTCTACCTACTGGCGCGTAAGTTTCTTCATGATTTGTAGTTTGAAAACCTTTAGCCACTAAACGGGCTTTATAAACATTTTTACTTTTTTTACGATAAACCCACCTGCTGTCAATTATTTCCTTATTTTTAGGTCTTTTCACCAATGTCCATGTTCCATGTTTCTTATGTGCTTCCAATTCCTTTTTCATTGCATCTATCCATTTTTCTTTTTCTGGTGATTCAAGCGCTTCTTGTAATGATTTTGGTTCATCACTGACAAAATCTTCTGCTAACAATGCGGCATGAAATGTGGAATAGTCTTTCAGCCATTCAGGTGGTTTTCTTGTGCGTTTAGACATATCACCATTATCAGCTTCATCTTTCTCAGGCATGCTGGAACTTTTTGGTTTTTCTTCTTCAGTTTCGGAAATTTCTTGTCTTTCTCCTTGAGTTTCGGAACTTTCTTGTCTTTCTACTTGAGTTTGTTCTATTTCTTCTTCTGATTCAACGTCTTGTATGTAACTATTTCTTTTTACCATTTCATTGAATACAACGTCCCTTGATCTAATTATTTTCTTATTTTCTGGATCCCAAAGCTTATAACCATTATCACAATATCCAATCATATAACATTTCTTTGATTTTTCTGAAAATTTTCCTTTTCTATGTACTTTAGGAATGTGCATATATGCTACAGCTCCAAATGTTTGCATTTTATTATAATTTGGGGTTTTATTGTACCAAATCTCAGCTGGTATTTTATTATTTACTGTAGGCAATCTATTTACGATGTAAGTTGCACAATATAGCGCTTCACCCCACATATTTTTATCAAATTGAGTTTCTGCAAGCATAGTTCTAGCCTTTTCTGCCAGTGTTCTGTTAAACCGTTCTGCTTTCCCATTCTGTTCTGGTGTATAAATCATCGTAAATTCTATTCTTATTCCTTTCTTGTTACAAAAATTTTTGAATTCTTCGTTATTGTATTCTGTACCATTATCGCATCTTAACGTTTGGATTCTTTTATTAAATTTCGCTTCAGCCATTTCAGCATACAATTTAAAATATTTCAAAACTTCAGATTTTCTTTCCAATAAATAAATTGCTGCGAAGTTTGAATAATCGTCAATAAACGACACGAAGTACTTTTTGTGATCATAAGTTTCTACATTGATAGGGCCACACACATCAGAATGAATGACCTGAAGTGCTTCTGTTGTAACTGATGTATAATTCTGAAATTTCTGTCTTGTCTGACGACCTTTTAAGCATGATTCACATATTTTGAAGTTTTCTTCTTTTCCTTTTTCTATTTGTATTAAATTTCTTTTTATCAAAATATTTAACTTTTCTTCTGACACATGACCAAGCCTTCTATGCCAAGATTCTTTATTATTTCTTATACAATAAGCTGGATTTGCATTTATTTCTTTTTCACAATTAAAACTAATTTTGTATAAGTTATTTTCTTTATATCCTGTTTTAACTAATTTTGAACCGTGTTGGATAGTGATCTTTCCGTCAAATAATTTTACTATGAAACCAGCACTCTCCACTTTTGTCAATGATAATAAATTAAATCTTAAGTTAGGTACAAACAGGACATTCTTTAAATTGATGTTACCAGCTTTTATAGTTCCTCGTTTTTTGGCACACATTTTTTCATTGTTTTTAGCCGTATTTATATATATTGGTTCTTTTAATACTTCAACATCTGATAACCAACTGTCATCACAGATTAAATGATCAGTGGCTCCTGAATCTGCAATAAATATTAATGAACTTTCTTCACTTATAAAACAATGATTTTTATTTTCTTTTTCAGCTATAAAATTAAATTTGTTTAAATCTTCTTCTTCTTCTTGATTGTATTCTTCTTGAGCACTACCTCCGTATTTCTTATTGTTTCTTTTAAATTTGCAATCAATTTTTAGGTGTCCCCTCTTTCCGCAATTATAACATTTAAATGGAAATGGTTTCTTTGAATTACTATTTACTTTTCTTTTCTGACCATAAAATACTTCTGACGTTTCTTCTATTTCTCCGAAGCCTTCTTTTTTCGCTTCTTCGTCTAATAATCTTCTTTTTATAAATTCTATAGTAACACTTTCAGCATTCAATGTTTCAATCGCTGATACCACATGCGCATACGAAGATGGCATTGCTAATAACAGGTAACATTCCACTTCACCTTTCGAAGGTTCTGCACATGCTTCTTTCAATTCACGTATACAGGTATCGAATTGTATAAGAAAATTTTGAAGAGGCCCTTCATTATATTTTAGATTTAAAAGTTTCTTTCTAGCAATTAACTGACTTGCTATTCCTTTCTTTAAATACGTTTTTTCTAATTTCTCAACAATACTTCTTGGAGTTTCACATTCTTTTATAGATTCTAAACATTTATCATCTATGCATTGTACCATTATGTGACGGCAATTCTTGATTTTCTTTTCATCTTTTTCTTTTTCTGTTAGACAATCCTCTAATTCTAAATTTTCTAATAGTACCTTAATTCTGTAGAGCCAATTAGAAAAATTTCTGCTATCTCCATCAAATAATGTTACGCCGTATTTATTGATTTTTCGTTCTTCCATTTTGAACTCTTTCTGAATAACAATTATTTCTTTGTAGTATTTCTTCAGTAAAAACCAAAACCAATCCTAGTTCCACAGTTACAGTACTGGGCCCATAACCTCATAAAATTATTATTAATAATTATTCTATAGGATTGAATAAACACTTTTTATATATGTTTCTATTCTTCATTTATTATATTTACTACAAAGAACACAAAAAAGAATTTCTTGTTTTTTTTTTTATAAAACTAAACTAAACAACCTTTTGTTTTTCGTACATAACAACGTAACAACTATATAGATAATTATTTAACTAAACAAAATACATTCGATACATTCTATTGAATTTAGTGTCGCCTACTTTAACAAGAATTCAATAGTACCCACCCCAAACAACAATTCACTCTAGAAACAGATCTAAATGGCAAACTACAATTTCTTGATATATTAGTAATTACACACAAAAATAAACTAAAAACTAAGTGGCACACCAAAAAATATTATTCAAATAGACTTTTAAACTATTATTCAAACCACACCAAAAATATCAAAATCAATATAATAAAAAACTTATCACATAGGTCAATAAACTTAACAGAACCTCTATATAGAGCCTAAACCATTCAAAAAGCAATACAAATATTAACCAACAATAATTATCCGCATAAACTAATATACAACATTCTCAAACAAATAACACATAAAAAATATAACACACACAAAAGAACCAACAATAACAATCTCAATATTGACACCAACTTTATCACAATTCCATATTTTGATGAACAAATAACAAATTTAAAAAAAATCTTAAATAATGATAAATACCCCTGTCGCAGCATCTGCATAACATAGCGGATCTCATCTAAGGCCTGTACCCATTTAAAATAGTTTAGCTTTCTAAGAGTAAAAGAATTTTTAAAATCGGCTGGGTAATTAGTTTTGGTATTTTTGGAACCCAAGAACCCGAACGGACTTTGTGCAGCATAGTTATAACCAGCTAAAATAATTTAGTTCTCTAGCAGTGACAAAATTTCAGAATCGCTTCGATAGTTTATTTCTGGTGTTTTCGGATCTGCAAGATCCCGATGGACCTGATTAAAAAATCTGCTCGAACGTATATTCTAGGCGAACTTTATGTAATATATATATATATATATATATATATATATATATATATATATATATATATATATATATATATATATATATACGTAGGATGCGCCAAAAGTTCTCGGCCTGAGTATTAAAAAATACAGAGAGAACAGTGAAAAGAATTTATTTTTCTATATAACCGCTCTCTATTTCAATACACTTATTATAAGGTGGGATAAGCATCTCTATGCCTTTATAATAATAAGCAAATTCTTTGTAGCGATTCTACAAGAGCGATGTTTTCGGAAGTGATCGAATCTGCCGGATGTCCAGAACGATCATCGTCGCTGAGGGACTCGTACCGCAAACGAAACCTTTGGCACGGCTTTACCGTATACACCATCCAGTCTGTCCTTAATTTCTTCTGGAGTTTGTCCTTCCTTTGTTAGAAATTTTATGACTACACCATATTCAATTTTTGAAACGGTCGACATATTGAGTTTACACTTTTACAACAGAATAAATAAAACACATGTAAACTCGTCCACTGCGTTTATGATTACTAGAGACTTATATATATATATATATATATATATATATATATATATATATATATATATATATATATATATATATATATATATATATATAGCGTAAGTTTTTCGAGAGTTGCCATTTTGATTGCAAAAATGTTAAAAACTTGAAATAGACTCCGACATCTATACTCCAAAATCTGAATTACTCCGAAACTATACTATTAGATCAGTTTTATAGAAAAATTAACACATAGTCTCATTTAAAAATCTATAAGTTTGTATCATAACTCGAAAACCATAAGCGCTATAAAGTTCCTGACTATAGCAATCGGTTGCCGTCGTCGATATCTACAACTCTTATTTGAATAATTTTTCGATTAAATTAACGGTTTGGCTGTAATCAAAATGGCAACTCTCGAAAAACTCACGCTGTATATTGAAATCAAGCTTATTGTTAATTTTGGTTATAGTTAAATCTAAAAAGTTTATGCTGTTAATGAATTTATTGACTCTACAAATTTTTCTAGTTGGTGGATCGATCGATCGAAGCCTATATTTATATCGTCCATGTATCTATACCAAAATTTAACATGTTGTTTGGTTAGTGTGTTATTCATTATTACTTCTTCTAAGTTCAACATATAAATTTCCGCCAACAGAGGGCTCAGAGGTGATCCCATTGAAAAGCCACTTGCCTGTCGGAAGAATTTATTGCCAAACTCGAAGAAGTTTTGTTTTAAAATTATATTAAAGGTGTTTATTAACTCGGACTGTTAACTGTTTTACTGGATTTTTATCTTATTGTTTATTATTTTAATAACTAAGTTTAGACATTCCTTGGTAGAAATGTTGGTGAACGTACCACACACGTCCAGGGACGCCAGTTTGTACCGACCGAGAAAGGGGGTGTTATTTAACTGATTTACAAGTTGGAAGGAGTTTTTAATGCTGTGTTCGGAAATGAACTGGATTTCGGTTTTAAAAATGAATCTAGGTGTTGTGATAATTTATGCGATCGGCATCCAATATGGGAAACTACTGGTCTGATTTGGTTGTCGGTTTTGTGCATTTTTACCAATCCATCATCTAGAGACTCTCGGATCCATCTTCACCAAAAAATCTCTATTCCTATCAGTAAAAATACTTTTATCATTATTAATTAATTCTTTAATTTCTTCGTTATATTTGTTAGTAAGGTCTGTTTTTAGGCGTATTATTTTTTCTTTTTTAATAAAATCACTTATTTTATTTGAATAATCTTGTTTGTTAAGAATTACGGTAGAATTACTTTTATCTGCTTTAGTAAGTATTAAAATTTATTTTTTAAGGATTTAATAGTATTTTTGTTATTTATTTTAATTTTTATGTCTTCTTTTAATATATTTTTAATTGATTCTTTAGCTAAATTATCATTAGAATCTTTTAATGTGAGTTCCAAGTCTACTATTAAAGTTTCTTTAAGGTTTTTATGATTTAAATTAGGTATATATTTAGGTCCTTTATTTAAGAGGTTTATTTCGGTTAAATTCAGTATTAGTTAAATTTATTACACGTTGATTAGAATTTATTGTATTAATTCTTACTTTTTTAAGTTCCCGGTTGACGTTTAAAGTATTTTGTTTAAAACCTAACTTGTTTAATTTACCTAACTGTGTTAAATATTTTTTATGTATTTTTTCACTTACCCTTTCCCGGACTTGATCGTCAAACTGGCAGAATTCTAGGTAATGAAGTTGGTACAGTAGTGGCATTAAATCAAAGAATAAATTCATACTTAAATATCCAAAACCGGTAGACACAAGTATGGAACTCTAAAATTATTCAAAAAGACTATACAAGAGGTAATAGCTATTCTTGTAGAAATTCTAGTTTCAATGGAAAATTCTCTGTTTTGATAACAAATCAAAAATTCACTCCCAAATAAGCAAAATCCTATTAATAAAACAACATTTTAAAAAAAAAGTTAAAATTTACCCTAATGACGTCACTAAACAAATGTAATCAACTTTTTGCAACACTAGTCGTAATTTTGATGGTTAGTGGCAAAAGCGATATCGAATATTCATTCCAAAATTTCGATCTTTTTTGTATGGTCTGAATGATTTCTAAATTTTAAATTTTACTTATTTTGAAAAAACTTCTACGATAAGATAAAAATTTTACAATACTTATTGTTAGGTATCATAACTTTTCAATAAAACTACTTAAATAAAATGAAAATAATATATATATATATATATATATATATATATATATATATATATATATATATATATATATATATATATATATATATATATATATATATATATATATTATAAAATTCAAAGGTTGAATGTTTTTTTTATTAACTATACTTTTAATCTATCAATTTTTTTATCTAAAAAATCCATTGTCTATATTCTTTCCGAATTGCTACCAGTATTCTTATAGTTAATTGTCAGCTTACCAATGTACAAAACCAAATTGTAAAGACATCTAAGAAAAATAAACATGTAAATTGACATTTACCTTCTGACATGAGTGAAACGAGTAGAATGAAAAAATAAAACAAAACAAATAAAACTATGTAGTTAAATAAAATAAAAAATTTTATTGGACCCTCAAACTTTATAAGGGATACAGGATCAAAACATCAATTTTCATTTAATATTTAAAAAAGACATTGCTGTCCGTAATTTTATTGTTTAGTATATTCTCTGACATCGAAATTGATTACTCCTAATTCAATTTTATATTTTTTATATCTGACTGCAAAAAGTATTAATCTCACAATCAGTCCGTAGATGTGTGATCGACCACTCATCATACAATATAGTTAGTAACACATTTTTCAGGTGAACAAAGAATGAACCATTTAATTTCAAAATGATGTTTTTAACTTGAGAACGTAAATATCTAGAAAATTCGATTATTTTATGGACTTGTTTTACGTTTTCATACTGAATCGAACGGAATCGTACAATTTTACAATATATTTAGTTGGAGCAATCATTTTTTTTCTATTAATGGATTATACGTTGCTATATCCAATCTCAAAATTTAAGAGAGGGCAAGCTATTTTTATGAAAACAATGCGGAATCAATCTTGAATGGAATACTTATTATGAAATTCACGAAACATCAAGCGTCTGCAGGTCCAAGGTAGACGCTTTTTTCGAAGAGGATCATAGTGGACAGCATAACAATTTTCAAACAGCAGCCAGAACATAAACACCAAATTTCATTATTTACATTATTTTTACTAAGGCAGTACACAAGATTGTTGAAAAATACTGATTTTTCGCTAAATGGCACTAGTTTGAAAATATTATATTGTGCAAAAAGAGCGGGAAATTGTCGATTACGCGCGAGAGCGAAGTTGAGCGCACGATCGTTGTGAGTGCGCTCATTTGCTAGAGTGGGCAATCGACAATCCCGCACGAGTTGCACATACTATTTTTTATTAGGAATTTCACATACTTTTTTCTATTTATTACTATTTTTTATTACTTTTTAAAATTTGAGTGTTTGTCTTTTTTTCTTGATTAAATATTGTTTAAATTACTTTGTTGGTGGTTTCTATAGAAATAATTATCAAATATTTATTAAATGAAAAATCAACAGGCGGCTTTGTGTGTTTTGATTAAATTTTGGGTGTTTTCTTGTCAGTTTGCGCGTTTTATTGTCAATTTGGGTGTGGAAAGTTTTCTTTCCGCACGCAAAAAAGTATGTGGGAAGAGTACAGTGGACAAACCGCTATTTTGCGTACAAAAAGGTGTGCACCAAGTTAGTACTTCTCCCGCATGAGTAATAAAAAAAAAAAAATTTGAAATCGGTGAAAAAATCAACCTTAATTTATTTATAAAAAATTTATTTTTCTACTCCTGTTGAAGAACACACTCATTACATATTCGTTAATAGTTGAGAAAGTTAGGTATTATTCAAAGGTGTGGAGGAATTTTCATTACTCACTACCTTTTTGACCAATGAAATCACCGTATTAACCATTATTCAATGGGCTGGCTTTTGTTTTGTGTATAATATACGTATCAATTTTTAATTTCAAATATGTTGCCTAGTAACATCTAAGTAAATAAAGTAGCTTGTATTTTGTTTTCATCGTTTGTACATATATAAACATTTAATGAAATCAGAGATAGATTAAAAATTGTATTCTTTTGATTTAAAAATATTCAATTTTATTTAAATCAAAAAAAAAGTCGTAGAAAAAATATCGTATTCTACTCACTTGCAATATGGTTATTACTCACTCAGATGCATTACGACACTCGCCTCGCAAGCTCGGCTCGTGTCGCAATTTCATTTTTGTGAGTAATAGCTATCATTATCAGTTTGTTGAATAATATACTATTGCTATATAGGCTATTGACTATGTAGTTGAATAAGGAACTAATTCGTAACAGGTGTTTTATTGTTTCATATGTTCGGTTGTACTCCAAAGATGATAAATTCATAAAGTGCTATTAAATTTAGGCGTGGGTTTTTACGAACGGTGTAACTCAAAAACTATGCATTTTTCGTAAATACACATGATATGATTTTTTATAGAGAATTAAATTTCCTCTCGAAATGGCACTTTATGAACTCAAAAAACTTTTTTCTCAACAAAATAAATAAAAAAGCGGAAATTTTTCAATTTTTCTTTTTTTTTTTTAATTTTTGTGTAGTACTTTTTTCTGAGTGAATTTAGGTATAGGCATTGGCACAAAAAAGAAAGCTGATGCAATTCCCGTCCGAATGGTGACCGATAAAAACATTGTCGATAAAAACTGGCTGAGATACAGTCGTTCAAAGTAACCTACTTTATTTTTACAATTTTATTACTTTTTTACTTTTATAGCAAGTTATTTGTAATTTTTACACGCAAAAATAATTTTTTTCCAGTACAAAACTCTTTCTACTTTATCAGAGATAATGATAGAAGCATTTGTTAAAAATTTTGATATTCATATGATCTTAGGTATAAAAAAAAAAAAAAACTTTAATACTACTTTGCGAATTTACCATCTTTGGGGTACAGCTTAAAATATGAAACAATAAAACACCTGTTACGAATTAGTTCCTTTTCTCCCTGTTTTTTTGTACACAGTCAATAGCCTATAACCAATTTCAAAAATATTATGTGCCGTCCTATAAGATTATCTATCTAAAAAGCTACAAGAAAAATACCTGTAATGATCATATCCACCGTTTTGGAAAATGTATTTTCGAGAAAAATGGGTGTAAAATTTCAAAACGTATTTATTATTTTATGTGTTTATATCTATCATTGACGCCATGTGTGAGTCGTTTATCGAAATATTATTAATCTGTAATTAAAGAAATATTATTGACCAAGCTGGGAGATTTCGAAATGCTACGCACAGTGGAGCGATGTTTTTAAACGTCTTCCAATGCTCGAAATCGTTTCAAAACGACTTTGAAAATATTTCCACGACCCACAGTCATAATTCCTTTTGAAAATCGTTCTAAAGAAATGTTAAACATCATTTAAATTAACAAAAAAAAGTTTACTTCTAAAGTGATGTAATCCTTTAGCTAAATATTTTTATCTACGACTACCATGAAATTGCTTGTTTATTGTACAAAATACTATCTAAGTAAGCTACGTTTTACATACAGCCATATATCCAGCTGTACAAAAATGGCCCTTTACAAGCATGTATACTTAAAAAACCAAAGCCTAATGCACTTTTATTAATTCTTATATTATATATTATACAGTGATATACATGATATATATATATATATATATATATATATATATATATATATATATATATATATTTTATTTTATTTGTACAAAAATTTTGCCTAGCAACTGAATGTTTACGTTTGTTTTTAATAAATTTCGATAATACTGCATAATTTTAATGTATTGGTGTTTGTAGATTTGTACCAAATATTTATCGTTTATTGTGAATTTCATGTTAGTCGTAGATAAAGTATAGTACGTAACTCAGTTGTAAGGCATATTACACACTCGCGCAATTACGCACTCGCCGCTACGCTACTCTTGCGTAATTTTCTCGCACGTGTATAATATGCAACTTACAACCTCAATCACGTAATATACTATTATGTGATCAGAATTAAGCATTTGGGAATCATTCTGCAATATACGAAACAAACGTAGAACTAAATTCGATAAATTATATTTACGTAAGTATATTACCTAATTCCCAAACAATTTTATTGACTATATTTAATCACAAATTATCTATATATATAAAAGCGAAATGTCACCCACTCACTCACTCACTCACCTATCACGAAATCTGCAGAACTATAACACATACAAACGTAAAATTTGGTACGTAGGGCCCTGTTGGGTCGTAGAGGCTCGCTAAGAAAGGGTTTTGTAAAATTTTTTGTCTAACCGTAGAAATTTACGAAAAACCACAAAATGTCAATTTTTTTTTTTTTATTGCAGTATATAGACCTAAGGACAATTTATAAAAAAAATCATAGATAGTTGCTAATAGACCGAGCTCCGACCGTATTTTTCGCTACCCCACCAGATGATTCTTTGGAAATAGTCTAAATTAATCGCAAATATACCCCAAAATATCAATCTCTAGACGCATAACACCTCGTTTCAAGCAACAATAACAACAATATAAGGAGTGATGTGACAAGCCCGTCCGTGAATGTACTACGGTACTTTTACGGATTGGTTTGGCACATTACCCTTCCACAGAGCCTAATACCTTGCATAATGCCGGTATAGGTGAATGTTACCCAGTACTGTCCTACTGAGTAGTGAGTGCCAGGTTAGCGTAAAAGTCTATAATAATAATAATAATAATAATAATAATAATAATAATAACGGCTCAACAAATACATACACGACATATTACACAAACACACAGTACACACACAATACGAGGAACCCAATAAAACACTCACAGAGATCAGAGATACGCTTCACCAAAAATTAACAGCACTAGCGAAGCGCTTACGAAGGTATAAGACCAGTACTGAACGCAAGCGACAAAACCAAGCGTTCAGCAGAAACGAGAGACGATTTTATCAGTCTCTAACGAACACGGTAACTGACAGTAATGGTCTACCGGAGAAGAACGCACTCCATAGTTTTTGGGCGAATATATGGTCCAACACCATTGACCATAATGACAAAGCCAGCTGGATCGATACAGAGTACAGGAATAACGAACATCTTCCGGAGATGCCCTATACGGACATTACTACAGAGGACGTCTCCAGAGCTTTACAGAGATCGCATAACTGGAAGGCACCTGGCATCGACAACATACAAAACTACTGGCTCAAACACTTTACATCAACACACAAGTATCTCGCTGAACAATTTACACTATTTATAAGAACACCAAACCTGACACCGAAGTTCCTAACGCAGGGTATCACATATATGAAATCGAAAAACAGTGATACAAAAAATCCTGCTAATTATAGGCCTATCACCTGCTTGCCTACTGTGTATAAGACTTTGACGTCCTGTCTGGCAGAAAAGATCAATGAACATTGTCAGATTAACACCATACTGACAGAAGAACAAAAGGGATGTCGAAAGAGGTCACAAGGCTGCAAAGAGCAGCTTCTGATTGACTCCGTAGTACTGGAACAAGCGAAAGGGAGACAACGTAATCTGTACACAGCGTTTATTGATTACAAAAAGGCATTTGATTCGGTGCCGCACTCCTGGTTACGGAGAGTATTGGAGCTGTATAAAATACACCCAAGTATCGTGAACTTCCTTGGAGCGATCATGTCCGATTGGCGAACGACCTTACATTTGAGTATTGGTAACGAAAAAACAACAAGCGATCTTATTCAAGTAAGACGCGGCATATTCCAAGGCGACTCATTGAGTCCATTATGGTTTTGTCTCGCAATGAATCCACTTTCACGCCTGTTGAATGAAACCAAATACGGTTATAATGTGGGGACCAAAATGAATTCGCGCCATACTATTTCACATCTAATGTACATGGATGATATAAAGATCTACGCAGCAACTAAACATCAATTACAGAAGCTGCTGGGACTTTCCAGGGAAGTTTCGCGAGACCTCTGCATGGAGTTCGGGATCGACAAATGTCGGACACAATGTCGTTCTGGGGGAAAACGAGATGCGGTCGCATTTGAACTCGGACCGGAGTCTGTTATGCAGCCAATGGACGAGGGAGAGTCGTACCGGTATCTCGGATTCAACCAGGATGAACGTATAGATCACAGCGCTGTAAAACAACACCTAATGCAGCAATACCTAGCGCGTGTACAGAGATTGCTGAACACTCACCTTGATGGAAAAAAAATCATCAAAGCAATTAACACCTACGCAGTTCCGGTGCTAACGTACTCATTTGGGGTAATCAAATGGACGCCTACGGACTTGACAAACATCGAGATCAAGACCCGCGTCCTTATGACCAAATACAGAATTCATCATCCCAAAGCAGAGATAGAACGACTGACGCTGCCAAGAGCCGAAGGGGGTCGGGGTCTTATAGACATAAGGAACATGCATAATAAACAGGTTCATAACTTGCGAGAATACTTTTACACCAAAACACACACATCACACCTACACAATTCAATAATCCAAGCCGACAAGGCATACACACCATTAAACCTCTCACACACAGAAATGCCAGATAGTTTTTGCCCCTTGGTCACGAAGGAGGACAAAATCCAGCAATGGATCCGCAAGCCTCTACATGGAAGACATCCACATGATCTTAACCAGAGTAACGTCGACAAAGCAGCGTCGCACGCCTGGTTGAGTCAAGGAGGTCTTGTCCCGGAGACTGAAGGATTTATGCTGGCTATACAAGATCAAGTAATTCATACAAAGAATGAATCAAAATACATACTTCGTGACTCGTCAATAACATCTGACTCATGCCGGAGATGCCATTCCAAACCCGAAACGATCCAACACATCACAGCTGCCTGTACTCAGCTCGCTCAGTCCGAATATAAACACCGTCACGACCAGGTTGGCAAAATTATATACCAGAAACTAGCGGTTAAGCACCACCTTATAACCGATAAAACCCCTTACTACAAGCTCACACCAAAAGTAGTAGCGGAGAATGACTCCTGTAGACTTTACTGGGATCGGTCGATTATTACAGATAAGACCATAAATCATAATCGACCAGATATCACCTTCGTAATGAAACAAACTAAGACCACCTATCTGATCGACATTGCGGTTCCGAATACACATAACTTACAAAAAACACACGCAGTTAAATTGGAGAAATACACTGACCTCGCAGCCGAAATAAAACAACAATGGCGAATGGAACATGTCCACATTGTTCCAATAGTACTCACTGCCACCGGGGTCATTCCACACACACTACACAATAGCTTGAGCCTCTTGGGTCTCCCAAAGTACACATATGTCACTATGCAAAAGGCAGTGATCATAAACACATGTCGTATAGTACGGAAGTTCCTCAGTAATACGAATCCGACTGCGATATGTGAATGCACAAGATCTGCTTGTACTCCATCTGAGCCATCTACAGTGAGTGAACAACACACTGACACTCATCTTACAGACACACAACACACATACATAAACACACAATACGCTAACACTGAAACACAAACACCTAACACACATACAGATCCAGATTCGTCTGATGGAGAGGGAGGATCGACCAACTGCCGCACTGTCACTGTTACCGCTCTGGTGCACAATCCTCCCCAACTCAATAACACACAAGGTCCGTCAACCTCTGTACCATCTAAACGCGCAATTCCAGGAACACCCGATCTTAATGAGCAATTTGGTGAACCAGAACACATTTACACCAAGAAACGAAAAATAGAACGACACATCCACACACATACACGAATACACACACAAACACATACAGTCCTTTCCCTTCCCTCTGTCCCTAATCCTACCTATTCTCTGAGGACACGAAAACGAACTAGGCATTCACAGCCGTCTGTCATTGAGCCAACATCTACGCTCCCACAAAAGTCTCGTCGTACGAACCAGTGTACACCAAAATAGACGCATAACACCTCGTTTCAAGCAACAACAACAACAATATAAGGAGTGATGTGACAAACCCGTCCGTGAATGTACTACGGTACTTTTACGGATTGGTTTGGTACATTACCCTTCCACAGAGCCTAATACCTTGCATAATGCCGGTATAGGTGAATGTTACCCAGTACTGTCCTACTGAGTAGTGAGCGCCAGGTTGGCGTAAATGTCTATAATAATAATAATAATAATAATAATAATAATAATAATAATAATAATAATGGTGGTGAGGATACCTATAGCAGCTGCCCTTGGCACCCGTGAGGTGTCACCCCTTGGCACCCCATTGGTGTCAAGGAAGCTAAGGGTTCCAGGGGTAGTTTATGCGCAATACAGTAATCTTCGGATTCCATTAGCCTCTGACTACCCAAGATCGGCACCGTTCCTTCTCGAGGTACCACCGTTTTCACAAAAGATGCCGGATCTAGAGGAGAAATCCTTGATCGTTCTTTTTTTAACCTTGTTTTTTATTTCTTTTCGTTTTTATTGTTTTTTATTTTCGTTATTTTGATTTCTTTTTGTTTCAGGTTTTCTTTTATCTTTTGTTTCCTTTTTGTTTTTGGTTTTGTTTTGTTTTCGTTTTTTCAATGTTGTCCCAACTTCAAGTCATCTTCGGGACCCACACTAGCTCGTGTGTGGCTTAGCGGCGTTGCCTGGAAAAGGGGATCCTGGTGACTGAGGGAAGCCGTTACTTGCGAGTACGGCGGAACAACACTTCACTTCGGCCCTGGCTTCAGGCATAGACCGTGGCTGCGGTTATGCACCGGCCGCAGTAAATTCGAGCGCCCCGGGGTCGTGCGTGTCACTGGGGCAATGGGCTTGTCCCTAGGGCCCCTCATTCCCGTATCCCTGGCGTGGGAGTCCCACGTCCCTTATGAGGCTCCGTGGAGGGTAGGGAGCGGGGTGGGGGATTTTTTATGTTACGTCATATGGAAACTCACAACTCATCTCAAAAGGGCGAGTCCGGGCCCTCGAAACCGGACACGAACCCAGCTCCACCACTTACACCCGGTGTGAGCGGTAGTAGCGCCAAAACACCGAGCCAGGCTGCTGCTACCTCAAATGTAACCCCACCACAGTCCGGTGGTGTGGTTACTAAGACTACGGGGGGTAACCCTCCTCCCTCAAAAAAGCAAACAAAAGGGAAATATCGCGGGCGTCCAATGGACACCCCAAGACTGGAAGAGTTTTTAAAATTTTTGATTGTTAAGCCGACAGAAGCGGACTTCAGTAAGATAAGTCCCTTCTTGTTGGCGAAACTAGTGAAAGAACATATTGGGCAGGTTAAGGATGCCAAACTATCGGGCAAAGGGTTGCTCGTGGAGGCATTCTCATCGGCACGAAGTGAAAGAATTCAAAAATTAAACACGTTAGGGCAGTACGCGGTAGAGGTGACCCCTCACGGAGTATTAAATTATTCCAGAGGAGTAATTATGCACCCGTCTTTAGCGTACTGCACCCTCGACGAGATAGTGTCGGAGATATCTCCACAGGGGGTTATAGAAGCCAAAAGGCTGAAGTTCAACAGGGGGAATAAATATCCTGAATCCCCCTTGATACTACTGACATTCAATGCAGTCAGTCATATTGCAGCTTCAGCCCCAATTCGTCGTTGCTTGTACGTTGATGACCTCACTATATTCTATGCAGCCGATTCCATCGAGGATATTCAACAACGGCTGCAACAAGGCATCAACGAAGTGGTGACTTCTGCAGAAGCTCTTGGTTTTCGTTTCTCACCACAAAAAACATCGGTGGTTCACTTCTGCAGAAAGAGCAACCCACATCCGGATCCTGTCCTCACTTTAAAAGGATCCAATCTCCAGTGCGTTGATAGCGTCAGGTTTCTAGGACTCATATTCGACAAACAACTTACGTGGCGCCCACACCTCCAAGCCTTAGCTGCGAGTTGTCGCAGAACAATAAACATGCTTAAGTGCTTGGCTGGTGCATCGTGGAGTGCGAGCCGGGAGTCGTTGCTTCGCCTGTATCAATCGCTAGTTCTGACTAGGATTGATTACGGCAGTATTGCTTACTCCTCCGCCCTTACCCCTCCGCGTCTGCGCTCTTACTCCTAGATCCTGTTCACCATGCAGGCATACGAGTGGCTACGGGAGCATTTCGAACGAGCCCTTCTATGAGCCTCTGCGTAGAGTCGGGTCTTCCTCCGCTGCGACTGAGACGTGAGCGTCTCTTGCTCAATTATGCAGCGGGGGTATATGCAACACCTACGCATATCAATCACCCGACTCTATTCAGATACCGTTTACAGGGGCTCTACGGTCGACGTCCCACCATAAGTCGACCAGTGGCCGTTCGAACGCAGGAGTTATTAGAGAGTCTACACTTACAATTCGCCAAGGTACTTCCCAAACGTCCTATGGAAGTACCTCCTTGGCTGATCCCTAACGTAAGGTGTCGTTTCGACCTGACTGGTCTCAACAAGGAGGAGACCAGTTCATTAGAATATCGATTCCGCTTTTATGAGATCATTAACGAACTCGACTCTCTCTGCATATACACAAATGGTTCCAAAACAGCTACGGGTGTTAGAAGTGCCATCGTCATTCGTGACGATCCCCACGCTTGGTCACTTCCTCCCCAGGCCACTGTGTATAATGCAGAACTGTTTGCTATTTTGCAAGCCCTGCGATTCTGTCAAACATCCGAAGACAGCGCATTCCTCATTTGTTCCGACTCGTTGAGCGCGTTGCAAGCGATCTGCCACTCTCATACCATCGATCCACTGGTGCAGAACATCCGAACGTGTCTCTACATGCTCCGCCAAAAGTCTATCACCTTCTTTTGGATTCCCGGACATGTGGGGATACCTGGCAATGAACTCGCCGACCAGGCAGCACGTCATGCAGCCGAAGTCGGTGAGCCACAGGACATTGCCATTCGCCCAGAGGATCTGAGAGTGAGCATACGATCCGCGATCGAACATAAATGGCAACGTGAGTGGAACAACCTCACGGCGAAGCTCAGACAGGTGAAACCTGAGGTCCGAAGAACTCCGGCACCTGTAAATCTGAGCCGGCGAGAAAGTGTGGCCCTGACGCGTCTACGCTTGGGCCACACGGCGTTAATACATCGTCATCTTCTCGCCGGTGAGGATCAGCCAAGGTGCGCCGCATGCGGGACGGCGCTGACCGTGAGGCATATAGTTGAGGAATGTGTAACCTTTGCGCCATTGCGCCAGAGGTTGCAGCTCCCGAACAATGTAGCCGACGCATTAAGTTATGATGCTGTCTCTGAAAGAAGGATGATTGAATTTCTTAGAAATTCAAACCTTCTTCAGAGACTGTAGGGGCTTTACATCTCTAAATTTTAGAAAGTCGTCTCTGTTTATCTCCCCCGATAGTATATTTTATTTTCAGCTATTTTTAATCTTTTGTGTTTAAAATGATATTGTGTATGTCCTAATTTATTTATTTATTACCGATACCCTGTTCCAGCTGGTCTGGCAGGGTACTTTTAGTGTTTCGTTATGCCACTAAGGGCCTTTTACACCCTTAGTGGTACTGTTGTTATTTATACTTGTTGTCTTGTTTTGTTATTGTTTTTTAACGATGTATCACCGAGGGCTCTTTACACCCGAGGTGGTACATCATTTGTTGTTTTTCATCTGTGTTATTTTGTTATGCCGCTGTAAGCCTGTTGTTATGGCTTCACAGCGGTATTGTTTTAACCCCTTATTGCGTCGCTGGTGGGCCAGTGGCTCCCCAGCGACGTAATAAGTATTATCTGTGATTTTTACTGTGATATTTATATGTGATACTTAGTGATTGTCTAGTCAGGTTCCTCCACCCCGAGGCCCTTTACGCCTCGGAGGGAGTTCCAGCGATGGCTTCCAGGCCTTGGTGATCGGACGCTCTGTCTAGTACTTATCGTACCGTCACCAAGGACTGTCCGCTCTTTTTAAGCCCTGGGATGGCAGGGCCCATCGATGGATTTTATTATGTGTATGTTTTGTCCCTTGTCTATTTTGACCCTTGTCATTTATGTGTTCCTGTCTGTTTTGTGTATGTTTTATCTTTACCGTTTATGGCGGCGCATGCCGTCTGTTGGCGATGCCGCCGGGTGCTGCTGACCGCGCCATCCACCGGCAGCAGTACCCCAATTTTAATCAAAAAAAAAAAAAAAATAATAATAATAATAATAATAATAATAATAATAATAATAATGCTGGGCTAAAATCCAACCTTCACGTCCCCGTTCGTGCCCGGCGGGCAACTGTTAGCTTCGGCTAGCAGGCTGACGAGGCTCTGGTACCGTGTTTCGACAAGGATGATCGTGTGGAGGGGACGATGTCGTATCCCCTGAGTCAGTGTTATGCCTGCGTCAGCTTGTTTTTGGTTTAATTGGTACCTTCACCGGAATTCAATGCGTCGTCAGTGCTGTCTACTCTCATGGGCGTGATCTTCAGAGTCCGACGAGACCGTTCAGACGAGTTGAAATATGTGATATTGCATTTGTGATTTTGTTTGACTGATCTGTGATGTTTTTATACCTGTGATAGTTGTTATGCCACCTTGGGTTCTCATGCCTGAGGTGGTATTTTTTAATCTGCTCGTCCTGTGATATTTCCCTGGCCTTGTTCTTGTCATTTCGATGGGTAGGAATGCGGCTCTCGACGCACTCGTTCTCATCGGCCACGCGTGCGAGTCGACGTCTGCCCGAACAGCTTGAGCGAGCTCGCCCAGTAAGGAGACGTCGTTGTCCCTCGTACGGATGCGTTCGTGGGCGTTGATATGGCGGCTTCCGCCCCGTCGAAGTGATACGAACACAAGTCAGATGTTGGCTCTGTGATACTCTGTGGCATTGTCCCGTTCTCTGTAGCCTCGACTCGGACGAACGTGGCCTAGTCATCGTACCGGTCTCCCGTGTAGGTTGACCCCGACATCTGACAGAACGGCACATGTACCCAGTAATCAGTTATCTGACAGAACAGTACATGTTGCTCAGTAATCAGATGTCACTGTCCCTACACATGTGAGTTCCTAGGTGTTGACGAAGCCATTTCGGAATTGTCGAGACTATGGGGAGCGGAATTGTGTCACAAAGCAAGAAATTTTTAAAATCTGTGATATAGTTGTTTTTATTTTTTAATAAGATTGTTTTTAATCAGTTTTGTTTTAACGATATACCACTGAGGGCCTTTTCCACCCGAGGTGGTACATCATTTTTTTAATCTTATCTGTGATATTTTATTGTGCCGCTGTGGGCTTGCTGTTGTAGCCCTTCAGCGGTTTTGTTTTTAACTACTTATTGCGGCACTGGTCGGCCTGTGGCTCCCCAGTGACGTAATAAGATTTTCGTCTTATATTTTTTTTTCCTTGTGATATTATTGTGATGTTGTTATCTGTGATATTTTTACTCAGTATTCTCCACTCCGAGGCCCTTTACACCTCGGAGTTTCATCGTTGGTTTTCAGTCCTTGGTGACCGGACGTTCTGGCTAGTACTTAGCGTACCGCCACTAAGGACTGTCCGCTCGTTATGAAGCCCTGGGATGGCAGGGCTCATCGGTGAATTTTATCATGTGTATGTTTGTCCGTTGTCTAATGCATTTATGTGTTCCTGTCTATATGTGTCGTTTTTATCATTTTCTCGTTTCGGCGGCGCATGCCCTTAGTTGGCGATGCCGCCGGGTGCTGCTGACCGCGCCATCCACCGGCAGCAGTGTCCCAATTTTAAATTAAAAAAAAAAATAATAATAATAATGCTGGGCTAAAATCCAACCTCACGTCTCCGTTCGTGCCCGGCGGGCAACTGTTAGCTTCGGCTAGCAGGCTAACGAGGCTCTGGTTTCTTTTCGACGAGGTCGAACGTCGTAGGATCGACAGAGGTTTCCACCGTATGTGAGAAATACCATCGTCTGCTAGATGCTTGTTATTCTCGCCCTGATGTCTGGCTGTAACGTCGAATGTGCTTAGTATCCATATGTGTGTGAATACTGAAATCGTGACTCGAATTCGGAGGAGTCGAAAAAGTGATATTGTCTGTGATTTGTAGAATTCTCGTCTGTGATAGCCTTGTACCTGTGTTTTTATTTTATCTTTTTACTCTGCATCCACTGGTTGGTGCACACCGGTGATGCATTTCTGTGATACAGAGCCGTGTCTTGTTTTCATCATATCGATGGGTAGGAGCGCGGCCCTCGACGCACTGGTTCTCCTGTGTGAGCGATGTCTGTCTGAACGGTTCGAGCATGCTCACCTAGTAAGCAGAAACGTCGGTCGTTCCTCACATGGATGCGTTCTATGGGGTCGATGTGGCCGCTTCCGCCCCCTCGGTGTGATGGGAATAAAATGGTAATTTCTGTGATACTCCGTGGGACTGTCCTGTTCTCTGTAGCCTCGACTCCAACGAATGTGGCCTAAGTACCGGTCTCCCGTGTAAGTTGAACGCCGATGTCTGACTGAACGGTTGTAAGTTATTCACTTAGTAAGCAGACGTCATTTGTGTCTTACACGGACGAGTTCCTATGAGTTGATGAAGCCGTTTCGGAATTGTCGGGAGTATGGAGAGCAGGATCCTGCCACGGGGCAGTTATTTGATTTTTGTGCTGAGATAGTTATGTAACCAGAGCTGTGATATTTCTTGTTTTGTCTTTTTTAACTAAGTCTTGCGTTGTTGCTTTTTTTTTTTAACCATTCGTGTCTTTGTGTTCGTCTCTTTTAACTTTGTTATGCCACCAGAGGCTCTTTACACCCCTGGTGTTATTGTTTTAATTTGTTTTTATACATTCAGAAAAAATGCACTTAGTCAGCTGGTCTGACTGGTGTTTGTTATTTTTTTTTAAACGTATATTTATTAGGTCACTGGGTGACTTTAGCCCACCAGTGATACTCGGGTTAAAAAAAAAAAATATATATAAAAAAAAAAAAGAAAATGATGAATAAAAAAAAAAAAATATTTAATTATATATAATGGCGGAATTGCTCTGCATCGATGGGGTTTTTTTTTAAATATTCAGCGTTGCAAAGATACAATACCCACTTGAGGCAGAGCACTTCGTTGGTTTCGGCGTTATACGCTGTGCCCGATCCTTATAGAGCATTTCCCTAGACCCTAGGATAGCAGGGTCTGCTTGTTGGTTTGTCCTTTTATTGTATGTGTTTGTCCTTTGTCTATTGCATTTATGTGTTCCTGTCTTTACGTGTTTTTTTTTTTTATTTCTCTCGTGTTTGGCGGCGCATGCCCTTCGATGGCGATGCCACCGGGTGGTGCTGACCGCGCCATCCACCGGCAGCAGTACCTCAATTTTAACCAAAAAAAAAAAAAAAAAAAAATAATAATAATAATAATAATAATAATAATAATAATAATAATAAATAATACTTGGACACTTCCTCCCCAGACCACTGTGTATACTGCGGAATTATTTGCGATTTTGCAAGCCCTGCGATTCTGTCAAATATCCGAAGACAGCGCATTCCTCATTTGTTCCGACTCGTTGAGCGCGTTGCAAGCGATCTGCCACTCTCATACCATCGATCCACTGGTGCAGAACATCCGAACGTGTCTCTACATGCTCCGCCAAAAGTCTATCACCTTCTTTTGGATTCCCGGACATGTAGGGATACCTGGCAATGAACTCGCCGACCAGGCAGCACGTCACGCAGCCGAAGTCGGTGAGCCACAGGACATTGCCATACGCCCAGAGGATCTGAGAGTGTGCATTAGATCCGCGATCGAACATAAATGGCAACGTGAGTGGAACAACCTCACGGCTAAGCTCAGACAGGTGAAACCTGAGGTCCGAAGAACTCCGGCACCTGTAAATCTGAGCCGGCGAGAGAGTGTGGCCCTGACACGTTTACGCTTGGGCCACACGGCGTTAACACATCGTCATCTTCTCGCCGGTGAGGATCAGCCAAGGTGCGCCGCATGCGGGACGGCGCTGACCGTGAGGCATATAGTTGAGGAATGTGTAACCTTTGAGCCATTGCGCCAGAGGTTGCAGCTCCCCAATAGTGTAGCCGAAGCTTTAGCTTACGATGCAGTCTCTGAAAGAAAGATGCTTGAATTTCTCCGAAATTCGCATCTTCTTCAGAGACTTTAGGGGCTTTACATCTCTGAATTTTAGAAAGTCGTCTCTTTTGTCTCCCCCGACAGTTAATTTTATCTCCCAGCGATTTTAATTTATGTGTTTCAAAAATTTTTGTGATTGTCTTAATTTATTTATTTATTAACTGTACCCTGTTCCAGCTGGTCTGGCAGGGTACTTTTAGTCTTTTGTTATGCCACTAAGGGCCTTTTACACCCTTAGTGGTACTGTGTGTTATCTATACCTTATTACTTGTTTTCGTTATTGTTTTTTAATGATGTACCACCGAAGGCCTTTTACACCCGAGGTGGTACATCACTTGTTTTTATTTATCTGTGATATTTTGTTATGCCGCTGTGGGCCTGTTGTTATGGCTCCACAGCGGTATTGTTTTAACTCCTTATTGCGTCGCTGGTCGGCCTGAGGCCTCCCAGCGATGTAATAAGTTTTTTCTGTGATAACACTGTGATTTTTTTCTAGTCTTGTTTTTTGAGTGTTTCTAGTCGGTTCTCTCCACTCCGGGGTCCTGTACACCTCGGAGGGAGTTCCAGCGATGGCTTTCAGGCCTTGGTGACGGGACGCTCTGTCTAGTACTTATCGTACCGTCACCAAGGACTGTCCACTCTTTTTAAGCCCTGGGATGGCAGGGCCCATCGATGGATTTTATTATGTGTATGTTTGTCCGTTGTCTACTGCATTTATGTGTTCCTGTCTGTTTTGTGTATGTTTTTATTGTACCGTGCGTGGCGGCGAATGCCCTTAGTTGGCGATGCCGCCGGGTGCTGCTGACTGCGCCATCCACCGGCAGCAGTACCCCAATTTTATCAAAAAAAAAAAAATAAATAAATAAATAATAATAAAATAGACGCATAACACCTCGTTTCAAGCAACAATAACAACAATATAAGGAGTAATGTGACGAGCCCGTCCGTGAATGTACTGCGGTACTTTTACAGATTGGTTTGGCACATTACCCTTTCACAGAGCCTAATACCTTGCATAATGCCGGTATAGGTCAATGTTACCGAGTACTGTCCTACTGAGTAGTGAGCGCCAGGTTGGCGTAAAAGTCTGTATAATAATAATAATAATAATGTACTGTATTTGGTAATTAAACGTTACAGAGATTCCGGTTATACAAATCATATGCAACAAGATACAATAATTTTAGCTCAAATATAACATACTTATTATTAATATTTAATAATGTTTTTTAAATAATAATACTTATTTAAAATTGTAATAATGAAAGATAAAGTCCCCATAAGCATTATCTACACAGTTTCAAACTACACGAAACAGTCTACTAAGTTCTCTATTGAACACAGTCTAATACACGTCCAATTTTTAATATTTGGCACCATTGTAAACGTAAAAAGTATATGAAAATAATATTACAACGTGAAACCACTTTTTTGATCCTATCATACAAATGCAATTATTTACTTCTACCGTTTACCTTTACCTAACTATAATTGAGGCGACAGAACGAACGTGGATACTTTCTTGTCGTTAGTCCATTCAGGCGGTGTGAACTATAGGAATCCTGTCTTACCACCATGCCCCCGTATTACTACCTCTTCGCTTTACTCTTTTTGATTTCATGGTGACAATTTAACAATTCCTATAACTTAGCATTTGTAAATTTAGAAAATTTTTTCAATTGCACTTCATAGTCATTTGATCATTAGATCATTCGTTGTTATTAACATTTGTTCAATCTGAAAATATAATACAGGTAGCTCCCGAAGAATAAGATTAATTTTCGTGTTCTTTGAAACCGTGTTGTTCAAGATTACAAAAAACGGGATTCTGTTTTGTGTAAAAATTAAAAAAATAAATAAATAAATAAAACAAAAACATTATCAACCATTATTTATCAATGTATTATAATTATGACATATTTGGAACTAATTTTGTTTCAAATAATATAATTACCTATGTATTTTATTTTATTTTTTTAAGAATTACCTTAATTAAAGAATTTTCTTAAAGAATTACTCGAAAATCGTGTAGTTTGAAACTTCGTAGGTAATTCAAGAGACGGTATTCGTGTTCTTCGAGTATCGTGCTGTGACGGAGGCACATAGAAAACCCGGTCTCCGCTCGTGCGACCGGTCCCAGTTCGAGCGAGCGGCTGCCCGAACCAGATAATTAATATGTGGGTTAGTTCGTGCGAGACTGGAACTCGCTCCGGGAGCCCACCATATAGGTGTCTACCGGGAAAGGAGGGGTGAAGGGGTGAAGGGGGTTGTTTTCACGGGTTAATCGTAACGCATGCTTCGAGGTTTCTTTTTTAAATGAAACTAAAATTATAAGTTTAATGAACCAGAATATATTGAATGTATAAGCAAATTACTACAAATGGAAAGTTACAAATAATTTTATAATTAGATATTGTACCTCTTAACAAGTATAATAAAAGAACGCTCAAGCGAATAAAAGAAAATTGTTTAAAGCCATATTAAACGTTTTCCCCAAAAGTATATTGAACTTATAAGAAAATTACTACAAATGAAAAAATTACAAGTAAGTTTATAATCAGTTACTGTACCCCTTAACTAGTATAATAAAAGAATGCCCATGAAAATAAAGCAATTATCTGAAAATATACGTTTACTCCAAAAATGTTGACAAAAAAATAATATTATATAAAATAAAAATTTCCCTTTTTAATTATTGTTTAAAATAATCATTGAAAGAAAATTAAGTAAGTTAAATTTGTTAACAAAATTAATGAAGCTACTTTTCACTACTAAAAGAAAATAAAATTAAATTTCGGCTTATGTAATTATTCGAAACTTAATCATAAAGATAATTCAAGAAGAAAAATTATACCCTTATCTAAATGTTACTAAATTATAAAGGAAACTTATGATAACTCAAGGAAAAATGAGAAACAACTTAATTATCAATGTACGCTCACCGCTCAGTCGCTAATTAGAGTTTTCTTCTGATTTTTCTCCTTTCTGTTTTTAGCTACCCCTCGGTTTCCACAATTTCTTCCACACTACACTACACTATCATCAATTTACCCCCAAAAATCTACTTGTACAACCCTTTGTGTTCTACACTCCCCCAAATCTCACATCTGGCCCTGTTCTCAACTTCACTACTTCAACTCTAGATCTCAACTCTCTATGTCCATCTTTATTTGATCGCGTTACTTGTCCGGTGCTGCATTTTTGCAGAATCTGCAAATTGTGCATTTCTGCATATATGCACGTTGACTTGACGACCAGTAGTACACATAGCGACCTCTCTTAATTAAGATCGTTAATTAGGTCGATATGCACCCCGCAAACACCGGCTGTACTTAGATCTCTCTTTTCGTAAATTAAGTAACGCAATTAGACCTAATTACACTATTGTCGATAGATGTCACCAGGTACACATATATTAATTATTAGTCCGATTTATCACATTGCTCCCCCCTTAGTAAAAGATGAATGCTATGTTCCTAGCATTCAGCTTTTCAACTTTTGTGCTTTATAAATCGCTCATTTAATATTTCTCATTTTTCCGTGCTTAAACATTTAAATACTTAACTATATTCGTTTACAAAGTTCAAAAAAAAATTCCTAATCGGTATATAAGTACATAAGATGTTTCTTAAAATTTTTGTTTTTCATTAAATTTTCTCAAAGTAACAGCTTTAATAAGTCTATTCTTATTTCCATCATTATTTCTACTTATTATTTGTAAATTCTACTTATTATTTTTAAACTCTTAGGCCTCGTTTCAATTCTACTTATTATAAGTCTTCCTTAATGTCTCTAAGCTTTAGTCCTTTACTTAATCTCTACACAAATTTTACTTAGTGTCCTTTGTTTTAGTCAATGAGCTTCACTTTTCACACACTGCTCTTCTGTAACTACCTTGGTTCCTCAAAAATTTACTACCCCCCTAACTTCTGCTCTACATAACTTTCCCTCACTCAGCTCTGCTTTTTCACACTAGCACTTCACCACTTTCACCACCACTAACTCTATTTCAATTTTCATCATCGTGGTAACGCAGCTGCATTATGACCTGCTGGTACGGCTGCGTCTCCTTAGGATATTCCGCTGGTTTTTCGAGCTGCTCTTCGGAACTTTCCACCTTCTTGACTTCTTGGTATTTAAGTTTTTCTTCACTTTGCCGGGACTCTCGGTGCTTTGGTTTTACCTCACCACGTTCCACTAGATCTGCTGCTGCTCCGTTGGGTACGGGTGGCTCGTTCGTACGCCCATTATGATGTGTGTGTACAAAGTACATTGTAATGCTGTCAAACAACGCCGCCAATAGCCGGACACTCCAACCAAATATGTCATAAAGAACCATGCCATGCATCCAAGTGTCAATTACTAACTTTAATGTTTTTCCGATAATGTACAACCCCATAAATCCCGACGTGATTGCTCCTAATGTTGTAAACCAACCCCATAAGGTACCCCATGTTGATTTCAGCCAATTATACACTGTTTGTTCATCGAGTAACTTATTGAAACTTGTCCCTTGTAAATCTGTCTCAAGTCCTATCATACCCCTTGCTATAATTCCGCTGACTGCTTGACGTTCATTCGGCAATAGTAAATGCGTTTGTAGTTTAATAAGGTCTTCGTTATCATATTTTGACAGTTGTAAGCGACTATGCCCAATGTTGCTGGGATCGAAAACCATAGTGCAACGACTACCACGAACTTCATGTTTCTTACTGGTGATTTACCTGTAACAAGGCGATATCTCAGTCCCAGATTTCTCACCCCTTCTTTTTCTAAACCAAAGTAGTTTAGATGGCGATCCCCTTAATTTAATTAGATACGCTTAGGTAAAACCCAAGGATGCTCCGGAACTGCCCCTTGACTTCTAGTATGATATTGAGGACTCTGTGCTTCTCCTTCTTGGTTATCCGGTCTAACTAATCCTTGTAGGTCTTCTGCGTCAGCTTCTTCTGCGATTTCCGCTTCCAATTCCGCCTCTAATTGCCTTTCGTTTGATAACGATCGGTACAAATCCTCCCCTTCTGAAACACTGTCTGGTGACAGCTGTAACCTCTCAGGCAAATCCTCTACTGGCTCCTGCAGGGTATCTTCAAAAACTATTAAATCGTCGTTTAATGACATTTCGGCCTCTTCCATACGCTCAGCTCCAGGCGGTGGATCTACTTGTATGACCTCTTCGTGTTCGTTCTCATCCGAGTTGACTACTTCTCTATTTGCTACTGGTTGTTCTGATATTTTCTCTTCGATTCGGGGTAGATACCGAATAACGTCATAAACATCGTCTTCCAAGATCACCTGTTGTTCGGTTGGTGCCATTCTCTCACGATTAGGTAACTCCTCTTCTTCTTCGTTTTCTTCCACTTCCTCTTCCTCCGTTTGAATCGCACTCTTACACGGTTTTAACCGATTCACATGTACTATCCCCTCTTTACGCCCGTTTATTTCCCGAATTTTATACGTTACGGGTCCCTTCTGTTCAACAATACGATACGGCCCTATCCATGGTTTTGATAACTTTTTAGATTGATTTAGTTTACTACTTGGGTCGAATAAATATACGCGATCCCCTAACTGATATTTTACTTCTTTGGCCCTTTGGTTAAATCTTGTCACTCGTTTATCCACAGTTGTTTGCAGTCGCTCCTTCACTTTGGTGAAAACTGTATTTAAGCGTGCCATCATCTCTGCTGCGTAGTTGACGTCGTAGTCGTAACGAACTCTCTGCGGTTTGATAATGTCATCATAGGGAAGCTCCATGTCCCTTCCATGTAGAATGGAAAAAGGGGTTTCTCCTGTAGATGAATGTACTTGATTTCTATACGCCATTAAAACGAATGGTAGCCACTCGTCCCAATCCGTCTGATATTCGTTAATGTAGTATGACAGCATATTTTAGATTTCTTTATGACTCCTTTCTATCATCCCATTTGCGCTTGGGTGATAGGGTGTAGTTTGCAACTTATGGATACCCAACGTTTTACACACTTCTTTCATGACGTTCGATGTGAAATTGGTCCCTTGATCTGTCAGTAAACTGCGTGGAACTCCGTGTCTGGTGATGATATGCTTCACAAACGTCTTCGCAACAGTTTCAGCTGTTTGATCCGGTATTGGAATCGCTTCTAGGTATCTCGAGAAGTAATCCTGCACCGTAAGGATATACTTATTCCCGTTCATTGTTGTCGTAAGAGGTCCCACAATGTCCATAGCAACTCTCATAAACGGACGTTCAGTTTGGTGTACTTTCTGTAAAGGTGCTGCACGTGTCGGGTGGGTTTTCCTTCGTGCACAATCTTCACACTGACCACACCATTCTTTAATGTCTTTCGCTATAGACGGCCAAAAGAATCGTCTCCTTATAAACTCCAATGTCCTCTGTACCCCTTGATGTCCCGAAAATGGACTGGCGTGAAAATCCCTAAATACCTTCCGTCGCATTGCTCGCGGTACCACTAACTGATCGTGTTCTTCCTCTCCGGCCCTCATCTTATATACCAACCCTTCTGAACTTCGGTAAAATGCTCCACCCTCACCTCTATTGATTCGGTCTTTTATTTTCCTTATTTCCTCATCCTGTTCTTGCTTCATCGCTATAACTTCGGGCTCGTAAAACGGCTCGTACTCCGGTGTAGCTGTTTGTACCACGTTCACTTGTACACGTGAAAGCGCATCCGCGTTTCCATGTTGTCTTCCCGGACGGTGAATTATTTCAAAGTCATATTCTGCTAACGCCAGAGCCCATCGTGCTAGTCGTGAGTTAGGATCTCGAATTGATAACAGCCAACGTAGCGGACGGTGATCCGTTACGATCTTAAATTTACGACCATATAAGTAGCAACGGAAATGTTTTATGCCCCAAACTACGCCCAAACACTCGCGCTCCGTGGTCGAATAATTTTGCTCTGCGCGGTTAAGTTGTTTACTCGCATATGCGATGGGACGTTCAAATCCATTTACTTCCTGTCCTAGAATAGCTCCAATCGCGAATCCTGACGCATCGGTAGTTAGAATAAATTCTTTATCGAAGCTCGGCATCTGTAGCACCGGTTCCGAACACAAAATTGATTTTAGCTTTTCGAATGACTTCTGCGCTTCTTCGTCCCAGACAAACGCCACATCCTTTTTAGTTAGCCTCGTCATTGGTCTTGCAATCTCAGCAAACTTTGGTACAAATCGGCGATAGAACCCGGCCAAGCCCAAAAATGCACGGATATCTTTTACTTTTGTAGGTGTTGGGTACTCACGTACTGCCTTCAGTTTGTCCGGATCAGGGCGAACTTCTGCCGCAGCGATAATATGTCCCAGGTACTTGGTTTGGCGTCGTACAAATCGGCATTTTGGTGGATTCAGTCTTAGATTGGCTTTTCTTATACACTTGAACACTTCTCGGATCCTATTTATATGTTCATCTACATCATCTGGGCTGAAGATTATAACATCATCTAAGTACACCAAGCATTTGGATCCTGTAAGTCCTGCTAAGACCGTATTCATCAGTCGTTGAAACGTACTTGGAGCGTTTATAAGGCCAAAAGGCATTCTATTGAAATGATAATGCCCATCAGGTACACTAAACCCGGTCTTCTCTTTATCTTCAGGTGCCACTTCCACTTGCCAATACCCTTGTGCTAGATCTAAAGTCGTGAATAATGCCGCTCCTCCCAACAAATCGAACGTCCCTTGCAAATCCGGTAGTGGATAGAAATCCCTTTTCGTAATCTTATTTAGGGCTCGGAAATCCACACATACTCGTATTTTATTTTCCCCATTTTCAGATTTTTTCGGTACTAATACAACGGGTGCTGACCATGGACTCTGCGACGGCTGAATTATTCCATCTTCCAACATTTCGTCTAGTTGTTTACTCAGTTGCGCTCGTAGTGCATATGGTACTCTATACGGTGGTCGTGCGATAGGTGGGACATTCTCAGTTATAATGCGATGCTGTATCCCTTTTGCTACGCCAAATTTTCTTCGGTTTGTTAAAAATATATCCTCATATTCTTCAAATAGTTGTACTAACTTTCTCCGTGAATTCTCATCTAAGTGACCCATTTCAATACTTTGCTCCCAGTTGATCTGTTCGCTTCCCCCACGATAGTCAGGTATATCTACATTTAATTGTAATTCTTCTTGATTTTCTTCAGATACTTCTATATTTTCACGTTGTACTACTATTTCTTCTTCTTTAGCTCTTCGATATTCTGCATTACTTCGATTTACTTTCCTACTTTGTTTTCTTCTAATTCTTCGATTTACTTCTTTACTTCGGTTTACTTCATTGCTTCTATGAACTTCATTCACTTCTTTATGTAACTTCATTTTACTTCCATTAACTTCGTTTAGTTGCGCAACTACTTCTTTTTCCTCTTGTAAAACGTCATTAATTTCCCCAATAATCATCTTCGCTTTCAACATCACTGGTTTATTTGTAATATTCACCAACTTTACCCAAATGCTCATGTCTTCTAAAACTTTTGTTAACACTCTTGCCACCATTACACCATTTCCCATAATTACATGAGGTTCCACTACTACGTCGGTACCGGGTGGGTAACAACGTTGCATTGCTTCACAGACGCATTCTGTACGAGCTGGAATTTCTAAGCTCTGCCAAAGCAAAACCAGGCGACGGCCATCACCCGAATTTGCAGCGACATCAATCCATGGCCGTGGAGACGTCACTGGAGTACTTTCCAATTCAACTCGTTTTCCTGCTTGATTTCCGTTCGGCAATTCCTCAATACTAGGTTCACGGTGAACTAAGGCTTGAGTTGTTATTGTAACAATAGTTGGTCTTCCATCATCTATCGAAGAATCAGATATCACGGAGGCCCTAGAGATGCCGCGTTCGTGCTCGACCACAATATCCGCTTTCGCAGTCGATACCGCAGGTTCCACTACAGACGACACTTCACCGGTGCCTCCCTCCATCTTCTGATTTCCTTCATATACACCTGATTTATCTACATCAACTTCCGCGGAGATTCCTTGTTTTTTATTTTTCTTATTTTTCCTGTTTGTTCTTCTGTTTTTCCCATTTCGTCTTTTTACAGCATCTATTGCACTACTTTCCACCTGAGCTTCCTTATTTTCATCTGACTTTCTATATTGGATACGATCACATTCTTCAAAACATTCACTACCATCGCTTGAATCATCCTGTACTTTATTTTTCTTATTCTTCTTATTTGCTCTTCTGTTTCTTCCATTTCTTCTTATTCCTACGTCCACTGCACGATTTTCCACCTTGACTTCCTTATTCTCATCCGACCTCTTGTATCCGGTACGGTTACATTCTCCGAAAAATTTACCACCACCGCTTGGATCATCTTGTACTTCATCCCTCACACTAGTTATTTTATTAAAATTTGTTGTACCCCTGTTTTTGATAACTGTTTCCCCCTTCAAAAACTTTCGATCATCTTTACCCATAATCCCCCTATTATTTGTGTTTACTCCGCGTTTACTAACATATGCGTGTCCTTTAAAATTTTGCTTAGCTACTACTTTATTGTCTCTACTAATATCAGAAACTTTATCACTATGTTTTAATTGTCCACTCGTTAATGTTGTTTGATTTTTACTATTACTATGCATTGGTGTCCGTTGCACTGATTTTGTTACACACTGTTCATCATACATTAGTGAATCACAAGTTCGGTTAAAGCCACATATCTTTATCGCGACATTCGACAAACGTATTTCTCTCCTCTGATAATCGATTAACGCTTCGTGTTGAATAAAAAAATCACGTCCTAACAAACCGTCGGCAACTATGCTCAGTTGCTCGTCACACACATTTGCAATAACTCCAAAATGTTTATTACCGAAATTAAAATTTACAAACACAACCCCTATACTCGAAAAAGTTTGCCCTGACACCCCTTTCAACGAAATAATATGATTTGTGTCTATGAAATGTTCTGCCACTACACTCCTTTTTATTAGAGTCACTGCTGATCCAGTATCGATCAACAACGTCACCAATTTTTCACCCACTTTTACCCTAATTACGGAAGGTTCCTCATTGGTATCATATGCAAAGGCAGTGCCAGGTACTGAAACTTCTTTTTTATGTGAAATTATGTCGTATCCCAGTCGGCATGGGGTGCTACCGACGGGGTGTTCGCGTTTAAAGGACCCGCATCTACTGTACTACGATTATCGCTAACTCCCCAATTTGATCGCGGTCTGCCCCTATAACTCTGTCGTGAATTTCGTCCGTTCGTCCGATTACCAAAATTTCTGTACTCGCGTCTACCTCCATTTTGTCTGTTAATTTCCGGTGACGGTGCCCCAACTCCCCTATTACATTCTCGCGCATAATGTCCATTACCGTCACATTTACGACACCTAACTGGATTCGGACATTGTCGAGTAAAATGTCCTTGATCGTTACATCGATAACAACGAAGCCCTTCGCGATGCGACTGTGGAGACCGGCTTCCCCTACTCCACTCTGTAGGTGAAAATGTAACTGTCTTAGTTTGTTTTTCACGACCGTCAGGTCCATCTGTTACAGCTATTTCTACCTCATTAATCCGCCGAATAGATTCTTGTAAAGTTTGCTGGTTTATTTCTTCTTTAATTGCAATTTCGACTGCCCTATTTAAAGTAAGTACCGGCTCTAACATCATTGCTAATCCCACATTTCTCAATAATTCAGGTCGTAATCCCGCCTTAAATCTCGTTAATAATAAATCTTCAATAATTTCGCGTTCAATTATTCTTCGGCTTTCGGATACCCCGGCTCGTTGTTCTAATGCCTGACTTCCTGCTAACTTTAACCGAGTTAAAAATTGCCTTACACTTTCTTTTGGTTTTTGCCTAATATTACTAAGTACTTCAAAGCCTGAAGGGCGAGCTGGCGCAAAATTTTGTATTAATTGTGCTTTTAATTCCTGATAACTTGTCGTCGGTGATTTAAAAGATTCTTCCCCTTTATAAAATTCGTAAGCGTCTCCCGTTAGTTTACATTTTACCACCTTTAATAACTGATCGTCGGTTAAATTTTCTAATGCGGCCCGTAATTCTAAACGTTCAAAATATTCAATAACATTTTCTTCTCCCGAAAAACTAGCTGTTGCGTTCGCGAAACTACCCAACCTTCCGATTTCGACATGCTGAATTATTGGTTTTGGTTCACTAGTACTCGCAACAGGTACTGTCGGCGTAGCGGGTGCAGACGGTATTATTGGTGAATCGTCGTCACTCATCGTGATAAATTACAACACAAATTTTTAACAAAATAAATCAAAACACAAAAATTATTAGAAAATTTTTTATTAAAATCAGGGATGATATAGGGTTAGGTACTCACAATAACCAAAATAGGGTATAAATAAAACACAACTCAAAATTTTATAAATATTAATTTTTAATTTTACAAAACCCTGTTAAAATTGATTTATTTATTTCTTCTAATTAAATACTTTAGCTGAAAAAAAAAAATATTTTTCTTCTAGGTATATTAAATTTAGAAAATTGTGATGGTAAATGAAACATACAATAGAATTCAAAGGTTTTTTAATCTTTATTTACTGTTGCCTACAAATATTTTTCCCTTTTCTTAATCACTCGCTGAATATTTTATTAAAATTATCGTTGATTTTTTCAAACTATACTGGAAGTACCCTCTGTTCTTACTTTCAACTTATAATTTTTCTTCAAATAATCAATGGTGACGAATTATTAATTTTCCCTGTTAACTACACTTGAAATTCGAATGCTATTTATTGAAAAACTAAGTATTTTCCTAACTTAACTACAGCAACTACACATTTTCGTTCTAACACAAAAGCCAAAGGTGTCCATTACTTTATGAACGGGACAGTAAAAATGCAAAAATTTAATTCATCTAGCTGAACCTTGTAATGCACACCGGAGAGACGCAAATTCAGCAAAAATATAACTAACTTGGTACGGCTTAGTACAGTTTTATAAATTTTTTATAACATTTTTCTAACGAATATTAAATTTTAATTTTAATTAACTTTTTGTTTCATATTAACAAAACGCGCTAAACCCCAAAATTTTATACTTTAACTACCCTAGTATTATGGTATAAATTAACTTCTTCAAAAACTAACTATTTTCGGCCCTTTTTGACTGCCTTTGATTCTCCAAACGCCTTTTCTGGAAGATATCGAACCTACCTGTATCTTCCGTACCACTGGTAAGTAGAATTAAAGTAAAATTATAGAAATCTCGAAGCATTTACAGAACAATATCAACGAAATTAGACAACATAGACCTCGTTTTAATAAAAATTGTTACTACCGCGTGCTCCAAAAGTTACGTATATTTTCTAAGCATAAAAAAAAAATTTTTTTTTTCCATCTCAAACACCATATTCCTCTAATTACTGTGAAGCAACCCCTTCATATTACAACCTGATGCGGACCTCGAAACCACTCAAATCCATCATAATAATAAATATATTTCATTCCTCACTACTTCTACGGTAATTTTCGAAACTACCCTAATTCGACCTTTTAAGGGATGAAACTACCCTCCACCTTTAGGGGATGAACCACCCCCCACCTAAGCGATGAACTACCCCACACCTGACACCAAAATTTATGTGACGGAGGCACATAGAAAACCCGGTCTCCGCTCGTGCGACCGGTCCCAGTTCGAGCGAGCGGCTGCCCGAACCAGATAATTAATATGTGGGTTAGTTCGTGCGAGACTGGAACTCGCTCCGGGAGCCCACCATATAGGTGTCCCACCTTTTACGGATTGGTTTGGCACATTACCCTTTCACAGAGCCTAATACCTTGCATAATGCCGGTATAGGTGAATGTTACCGAGTACTGTCCTACTGAGTAGTGAGCGCCAGGTTGGCGTAAAAGTCTGTATAATAATAATAATAATAATGTACTGTATTTGGTAATTAAACGTTACAGAGATTCCGGTTATACAAATCATATGCAACAAGATACAATAATTTTAGCTCAAATATAACATACTTATTATTAATATTTAATAATGTTTTTTAAATAATAATACTTATTTAAAATTGTAATAATGAAAGATAAAGTCCCTATAAGCATTATCTACACAGTTTCAAACTACACGAAACAGTCTACTAAGTTCTCTATTGAACACAGTCTAATACACATCCAATTTTTAATATTTGGCACCATTGTAAACGTAGAAAGTATATGAAAATAATATTACAACGTGAAACCACTTTTTTGATCCTAACATACAAATGCAATTATTTATACTTCTACCGTTTACCTTTACCTAACTATAATTGAGACGACAGAACGAACGTGGATACTTTCTTGTCGTTAGTGCATTCAGGCGGTGTGAACTATAGGAATCCTGTCTTACCACCATGCCCCGTCTTACTACCTCTTCGCTTTACTCTTTTTGATTTCATGGTGACAATTTAACAATTCCTATAACTTAGCATTTGTAAATTTAGAAAATTTTTTCAATTGCACTTCATAGTCATTTGATCATTAGATCATTCGTTGTTATTAACATTTGTTCAATCTGAAAATATAATACAGGTAGCTCCCGAAGAATAAGATTAATTTTCGTGTTCTTTGAAACCGTGTTGTTCAAGACTACAAAAAACGGGATTCTGTTTTGTGTAAAAATTAAAAAAATAAATAAATAAATAAAACAAAAACATTATCAACCATTATTTATCAATGTATTATAATTATGACATATTTGGAACTAATTTTGTTTCAAATAATATAATTACCTATGTATTTTATTTTATTTTTTTAAGAATTACCTTAATTAAAGAATTTTCTTAAAGAATTACTCGAAAATCGTGTAGTTTGTAACTTCGTAGGTAATTCAAGAGACGGTATTCGTGTTCTTCGAGTATCGTGTTCTTCAGGGGATACCTGTAATAACGGCGTTTATAGGGACTTTATCTTTCATTATTACAATTTTAAATATTATTATTTAAAAAACATTATTAAATATTAATAATAAGTAGGTATTATTATATAATAATATTATATAATTGTCAAAAAGACTTAAAAAATTCAATAACAAGTCAGGTTTAATTTTTATATTAAACATAAGCATCATTTACTTATAAGTATTTGTGAAAAAATTATTTTGGAATGTTTATAAGTACTAATAAATACTTCTTTAGATACCACCAATAATATTTTTACCTATGACTACTATGAAATTACTTATTTGCTGTACAAAATACTATTTGTATCCTGTAAAGAAAATAAACAACTGGACTGTCCAGTTATCATCAATTGGCACGTGCGTCTGCTGTTCTCAGCAAATTCCATCCAGATGAAATTTCCATCGAGCCGAGCTCGGCCATCCTGATATTAAAAATGAAATATAGACTTTCTGTCCATATTTCATTTTTAATATCATTTTTAATATCTCGGTCTTATCTGTCTTCAGTAGTTTCGAGAAAACGATAGCAGGTATCAAAAAAACGATAAAACAAAACTATAGGTAAAATTGGTATAAGAATAAAAAAAAAACGATCAAAGTTAAAGTTATCCTGTAGGACCCCCCAAGAAAGCCTAAAGTAAACGACTGGACGTATCGTTACCAAATTTTTGACTCTCCAAAGAAACCCAAAATAAATGGATGGATGGATCTTGGCCAAATTTTTCTCGAATAGATTGAGAGACTGAGATTGATTGATTGAGGTTCAGAAATATCCTCCAGAGCCCTGGGATCTCAAAATGTCTCACAAATTACAGTGCTCTTAAAGTTATCAGTATGAATATCTAACTATTTACGATAAAATCTCAAGGTATGGAAATTAGACAGGGTATTGAAATACGAATATAGCGAAGAATTTCAGAATATTTAAATTTTATTTAAAATTAAGATGAAGTTGGAATGAATTCTCCAGCGCTATCGAATTAAACAACTCTATACTCTAATTAAACAACTTGACTGATTTTGATAAAATTTTATGAAAATTAGATATGCTTTAAAAATATGAATGATTTGACAATATGAAAATATGAATAATACATACTTTAGAGTCGTCGAGCGAGCGAAGCGAAGCACATAAGGAACTGATTTTGTATAAAATTTCAGAATATCAAATTTAAATGGACGTGTGCTCACATTGTCCATCAATTGCACCAAATAGGACGCAAATTGAAAAGCTGAAGAAGTTTCACAATTTTTACTCAGGTACTGTTGAGATCTCTGTGAAAGATGAAAGTAACGTTAAAATGATTTCCCGGGGCCTTGGTGTCTTGAAGGGCCTAAAATAGAAACAATTCTAAAACTGCTGGTATAGGTATGTACCTATACTAAGTTCTTACGGTGCGGAAATTAACCATGCTAATAAAATATGAAAATAGTTATTTTAGAGTCATTGGACGAGCAGGGTCAAGTGTTATAAATAACTGATTTTGCATAGAATTTTGGAATACAGTGTAAACTCCATATAACGAAATTGAAGGGACCGGGTATTTTATTACGTTATAAAGAGTTTTCGTTATATGGAGAGTAAAAGAAAACAATATAATTTTACGAATAAAACTTACGAATTTAGTAAGTGGTTTTAATTTTGACTGAATTAAATGACACTTTTTCGTCAATACACAAACTCTTTCTTTTACTCGCCATGTTTACAGTTAAAAAGTTTGAAAGCAACTAAGAATATAATAACGTAAAGACAAGAATAAGACAGTAGTACGGAAGTACAGTAGGCAAAAACATGTGCTAGGCAATTACAACAAACAAATAAACGGATTTCTAAGAATCCCTTTGTGCGTACGAAATATTTACGACTCTGTATCACTATTTTATTTGAAAGTCAGTGAAATAAAATTTTTTTTGGCTTAAAAAATGACGCATTTTTCGCTATCGAGAGTGGCTATTACGTTATAAAGAGTGTTTCAATATACGAATGGTAATTTAAACCAAACAAACCTTTGTAATTTCTACGTTTTAAGGAGTTTTTCGTTAAATAGAAGTTCGTTATATAGAGTTTACACTGTATATGATTGAGCTGACCTATAAATTTTACCTATAATTCAGATAATTTTATGCGAGTGAAACCGCGGGTCGCAGCTAGTTTAATAATATCTAATTGTTTTAGACTGGTTTTTCATTAATTATCTTACCTATTTATTTATTATTTCTAATAACCAGTATATACAAAAACGCCGTGAGCAGCGGGGCCCCATCACGGAAGTCGAATTTTTCCTTTCATCTTCGGTATTGAGTGTCTACAAGCGAAATGTAATTGAAAGTCTACTAGCGATTTTGTCATTTTGGTGGTTTCAAAACTGATGATGAGTGTCCGGTTGATCGGGGCTTTAAAAAAAGTTTTAGGTTTTTAAGGGCTGAATCACAGTAAATTTCAATTTTGTGGCGATAGCAGTTAGTAGGAAAAAAGCTAACACCATTCGTACGAGGGCATTCCTACTCATGCTTATCCGCCACTTGCCTTTGTGTTTTATTTTTAAATATTAATAAAGGAACTCATAGTAAACTGGAAGGCCTTTATGAAGGTATTTTTTATTTACAAAAAATTCAAAATTTCTATTTTATAAATAAAAATCCAAAATTAATACTTTATAAATAAACATTAACTTTTAAATTACTTAATATGTATGTATTGCATTTGCTATAAAAGTACCTTCATTTCTTTTAAATTTTTAAATTTACTATTCGCCTACTTGTATTATAGGATTCATATAAAGCATTTTAAACACATTTAACAATACCATTGATTCCGATGTAAAAATGGGAGAAGTGGGGGGGAAAAGTAATGTGGAATCCCTAAAAGGCACTAACTGGATACCAACTCAATACATGTACAAAATTTCAGCCCTCTAGGTTTCCTTAGAGAGTCTCTAGGCGTGTTAGAAAAAAGGCAAAAAAATTAAGGAAATATTGGCATAAAAATCGTGGGGGTAAGAGATAAAAGTTGAACCTCCAAAAAGCAGTGGCTGACTATTAACTTAATCTGTACACAAAATTCAGCCCTCTAGGCTTATTTGGGGAGATTTTGACCCGAACGAAACTGTTAAAAAACAAGAAAAATCATGTTCTTTTTGCTATAAAAATGGTGGGGGTAAGGGTTAAAAGTTGAGACCCCCAAAAAGCACCCCCTTGATACTAGCTCAATCCGAATACAAAATCTCAGCCCCCTATGTTTATTTGGGTGACCTGTGCGAGTGGTACACACTTCGAAAACGTCAAAAAAGCATGAAATTGTAGCTTAAAAATGGTGGGGTGGGGGTAAAATATTAAAACCTCCAAAAAGCAGACCCTATGTACGAACTCTATCAACATACCCAATTTCGACCCTCTAAGTAAATTCTGGGGGACTGTGGGCGCATTAGATCCAGCCAAAATCATTTTTTCTCCCTCTACTCCCTCTAAATCATCCTAGGAAGCTGAATTTTGGATATGTTGTAGGTAATTGACCGAAACATTATTTCTAACCGCTTTGGAAAAGTTTTATTGTTTTGTTGCCCCCCCACCGCCCCCCTAAAGGTTGGATCGAATCTAAAATTTGCCCAAAATTTGACCCGACTTTGATAGTATGAGGTGCATCGAAAATGAGCCCCACTTACCAAATATCAGCTCTTAACTTCCATAGGGGGGCCCTACACATATTAAAAGGTAGCGGGAAAATATATATACTGGACACCTAATTAAGCTAATTGCATCACAGTCCCCATCAAGTAGAATGTATATATATATATATGAATTTTAAGATTTTCTTAAATAAATTTTTTTACAAGTTATCTCGACCACGCTTTTACTTAACAGACTCTATATATATATATATATATATATATATATATATATATATATATATATATATATATATATATATATATATATATATATATATATCTCAGACATTCTTTTCTACATAATCGTGTTCTACGGGTCTGAAATCGGATAGCGCCCCTGCTCTCGCCTCTCGCCGTTCTTATCGTATAAGCTGTATAAGTCTAATTTTTTCAAGGAAAAATTGGACTAAAAACCTTAACAAATGAATTATAATATTTTATTTGTTAAAATTTAATGTTACTTTTAATAAAATAAACGATAATATTTTTCAAAATTTATGGATTTTGAATAATTCATGTCCTTTAAACAAATCGAGGTAAGAGATGGAGAAACGCGAAGTTGAAATTGTCTCCCAAAATCTTTGGGTCCCCAAAAGAATTGCAAATAAACGGTTAGATGAATTTTCACCAAATATTACTCAAACGTTTTTAAAATTTTGGAATAAATAAATGTGAGTTTAAAATTATTCCCCAGGAGTCTGGACCAATAAAAATTACCCAAAACTAAATGACTGAAGGGACTACTCCACTTCTAAAAATCTGAATAAGCATGGTTGTCTACAGAAAAGTCACAAGCTGTTAAAATTAGGTATACTTCTGAAATAAGAATACGGCTACATTGGAATCTGACCAGCAAAACAACCGATTTTGAAAATTGGCTCACTGGTGAATAGGTGATACACTATGTTGTAATATAGACTATTCTAAAGTAAGCAGCTTGAACGAATCACTACCCGATTTTGCTGAAATTGTATCGAAATCCTAAAAAATTAACGTGAGCTAAAATTGTTCTCTAGGATCCTGGAAGAAAACGTCCAAAATTAATGGCTGGAAGGATCTTTACCAGATTTTGCTCAAACATTACTGAGGTCCTAAAAAAAACAAATGTGATAACAACAAGTTGCGATAACCTTCTAGGGTGCTGGGGACCCAAAAATGGCTCAAAATAAACGGCTAGGCCAGTCTTGACTAAATTTTGCTCAGACAATATTGAACTGGAGTTCCGAAAACCGCGTCCAATACATTTACGATCGAACTTGTCGCATGCTACCGGAGTCCGTAAGAAGGTTCGTGCGACCGTCCTAACGTGAATAGCGAGCTTTAATTGTTTAATTTTAATGAATCCTATTCGGTAGTGCTAGGGATCAAATTTGAACTCACTTTACATTTAAATTAGATATTCTGAATTTCTTGATAAAATCAGTTTCTTATAATGCTTCGCTTCGCTTGTCCATCGACTCTAAAGTAGAAATATTCATATTTGAATAGTGTATCTAATTTTTATGCCTTAAGACCTTTCTGTAAATACCCATATTAATAGTTTTAGGAACATTTTAATTTCGAACCCTTTTTGAAGTCCAAGGGTTCTGGAAAATATTTCTGAACTCACGTTAATATAATTAAATTTGTTAATAATATTTGAGCAAAATTTGGTGCCAAGATCCGCCCAGTTGTTTACTTTTTGCGTTTTGTAGATCCCCAGAACTCTAAGGGATAATTTTAATCTTACTTTAATTTTTTCAGGATATCAATATTGGGCTGGATTTTCGAAAACCGCATACTTCCGATTGAGCTCAAATTTGGTATACATACTCTTATCTCTGGAAAAATGGAAGTGAAGTTAAAACTGTCCCTTAGGGTCTTGGTTCCCTAAGAAAGGCCTAAAATAGAAATATTTCTAAAACTATTAGTACAGGTATCTACATGACAGTACGGAAATTAGCCATGCTATTGAAATATGAAGGACGGTTATTTTAGGATCGTTTGACGGGAATTTTCAAATATCCAATTTAAAATTTACTTAATAATTTAACCCATAATTCCTGTCCCTGGGTGCAGTAGGACCTTGTCGTTTGTGAGATGGCTTGCGTGCCTCAATGATGGCCCATGCTATGTCGACGGTAACGTAAGTTACTGGTAGCGTCACCCATGTCGAACAGGATGGACCTGAAAAACCGGACGAAGAAACTGCACTCGAGGAAAAAACCTCGATTAGCAAAAACCCTAACTTAAGATAGAATGTATTGTGTCGAGGGGTGCATGGCACATAGCCGATGTGTCGCGAACGATCCCCTAGGGGAACCAACGTGGTCCACTTCAACAGCAGAGACTTCGAAAGGGGCATCTGTTGAAGTAGGCATGCTAACCGATAAAGTGGGCAGCCTAAAACTTAAAAAGAGAAATCGCAGAGACGCACAGAAGAAAAGGAGTAGAGGGAGTTCTGGGAAGCGCCCTAGGACACAGACAGGAACTACACCAGAACACCAGGCAAAGAAAGCCAAAGGAGATTACTCGAAAGTGGCGCAAAGTGGAGTCAGGATGGCTATCGTTAACGAGAGCTATCCTGATACCTTGCTCGCCAGAGAGAGGCTCCTGGACATGCAGGCGGCAATCGGCAGGCTTGTGGATGAGCTCCCCGAAGATGGAGGGATTATCTCAAGATTTGTCGATTGCTACTTAGCAAAAGGGGCGGCCAACATCGTTTATCAAGATGAAGCAACGAAGAACTGGCTGACCGATAATATAAACAATTTAAGACCGTGGGTGGACTCTAAACTGAAGGTTTTCAGTATGGAGGCTCTTCCTACATACAAAAGAGCCATTGCGTGGGTTCCCGGGCCAGCGGTAGAAACAGAGACAATTCTAAAGGGGCTGGAACGTTAGAACCCTGGTATTAGCATTCGGCCGTGGAGGGTCTACAAGAGGAAGATCGAACCAAATGGGGTGAGACTTGTTCTCAGCATGGACCTGGCTACTGTCGACAGGATAAAAGAAGCTAGTGAAAAGTTCTTCTGTGGGGCGTCTCAGGCGGTGTTCACGTTGCTCGAGGCGACAAAGAAAGGCACAACGGGGCAGGAGTAGAAGTAAGCAAGGTAAGTGCACTTCTGCTTATCACTTTACAACTTTTATTTCAATTAAAATTCACATAGTGTTTGAAAAATTATCAAATTGGATCGGCTGGGACTCGAACCCGGATCTCTTGGTTGCTAGACAAGCGCCTTTACCAATTAGGCTACCGACCGCTTGTTCGAGTGCCACTCCAATCTGGTAATCAATCAAACACAATCTCTCTTTAATGCGAGACGCAGTCCACCATACATTAATAATGTTTCACAGACACTTGATAACATTTGAAATTAAAAAAATATAAACTGCGTCTCGCATTAAAGAGAGGTTGTGTTTGATTGATTATCAGATTAGAGTGGCACTCGAACAAGCGGTCGATGGCCAAATTGGTAAAGGCGCTTGGCTAGCAACCAAGAGATCTGGGTTCGAGTCCCAGCCGATCCAATTTGATAATTTTTCAAACACTATTGAATTTTAATTAACATAATGAATTGGCCATTTGCCAAAGTACATCGAGTGTTCAAGTATCAGCTAAATCTGGACATTAAGTGAACATAAGAATATTGGTGTATGTTTAAATACGGACAAAAGTCGGCCATACATTAATAATGTTTCACAGGCATTCGATAACATTTGAAATTTAAAAAAAAAACCTTTTGTTTCATCAAGATTACCCCGATGAGAATCATACAAATAAACTTACAATATAGTATCGCGGCATTTAAGATACTCACACAGAGGATCTTAGTGGATCGGTGCGCAATTGCCCTGATACAAGAGCCGTGGGTGTGAAATGGCCGTATCATGGGACTTAATATTCCAGGCTTCACCTTGCACTGAAATAGTGCACCGGAAATATAAAACTGTCATAGCGCTACCGGGTTTCCCAAACGGAGATCTTGTAGATATTTTAGTAAGATATAAGGAGGAGAATACCGAGAAAAAGATTTTGCTCGGCGTATTTTCCTTTTTTATGCGCTAACCCTTCATCCGTCTAAGAAGCTTGAGGACTTAGTCATATACTGTAGACAGCGGGGTCTCGACCTAGTAGTCGGTTGCGACGCCAATTCACATCATAGAGTATGGGGAAGCACCGATACCAATGTAGGGGGAGAGACTCTGCTGGAATACTTAAGTACAACGAAACTGGAAATTTTAAATACCGGTAGTGAGCCTACCTTCTGTAACTACAGAAGGCAGGAATTCATATATATCACTCTAGGATCGTTTGTGTTACTAGGTAGGATAAAGGATTGGAGGGTATCAACTGAGCCGTCTTTGTCAGACCATAGACATATCATGTTCGCTATTACTAGGTCCCTGCAGGAAGACTATTATAGGGACCCGAAGAAAACCAACTGGAGTTCTTTTCGGTTGTCTCTTGAAGGTAGACTGCAGAGGATGCCTAAGTATAACATGAGACTAGCGGAGGACCTACAACTGGGCATCGACATTCTAAACGAAGCTCTTGTGTCCTCATACAAGGAAAACTGTCCTCTGACAGTCAGCAGGGTAGGAAATAAAAAGTTTCGGTAGAATTCCAGTTTGGAACTTCTAAGAAAAGAGACAAGGCGGCTTTTTACTAGAGCTAGGGCTAGAAATGATACTGAAAGCTGGGAACTTCATAAGGGGGCTCAGCGAAGGTATAAAAAAGAGATAAGAAGGGCTTCGAGGAATTCATGGAGGTCCTTCTGTCAGTCAATTAACAGTGAGCCTGTAACAGCCAGGCTGCATAAGGTTTTGTCGAGGGATCCTAATATTTATCTTACCAGTCTGGAATCTCCATCCAGGTAAACCACAGGATCCGTGGGAGAATCATTGGATCTCCTACGCAGAACTCATTTTTCCGGTTCAGAACTGGTGAAGGAGCTGACGGTTTTCGCTCAAGCGGGTCGGCGAAAGAGAGTTGACTGGCTAGTAGCAGCGGAGATTGTCAGCTCTCAAAAGATCAATTGGGCGACTGATACATTCGCTCCTTATAAAAGTCCAGAAAGGGACGGAATCTTTCCGGCCTTGCTACAGCAGGGTCAAGAACTTCTAGTACCGCATCTGATTCGTATTTTTAGATCCAGTCTGGCAACTGGCTACGTACATCCGTCGTGGAAGGTGGTCAGAGTGGTATTTATACCTAAACCAGGTAGAGTTTAGGTATAATACTCCATACTCCACACCTAAGGGCTATCGTCCCATCAGTCTAACCTCCTTCGTGAATAATTTAATTTCTTTGATAGAATTGGTTTAATTTTTGCCATAAAAAGTGATCTATTCGCAAATAAAATATTGATCTGGAGACAAAAAAATACTTTCTAGGCATATTTAATGTTAATAATATAAATCTACAAAATTATTCAAAATAATTTGAAAAACTAAAATAAACCAGTCAAGGCTTATGATGTATCAAACTGAGGATTTTTTAATAAAATCAACTGCTTTCAAACATGTACACACTTGTTGCTATTGCACATTAATTGTGCAATAGCAAATAATATTAAATCATTGGGAACTTCGGTTTAAAGAAACATATACATTATTATATCATATACAGTATTATCCTAAAAAACTTATAAAGTTTATAAACTTATTATTATGAAAAAATATAGACCGAGTTTGGGTACGTCTACCCTATTGTTTAAATGTATTGATATGGAACCGATTTATAAGAAAAATATGTACACTTTGAGATCTTTTGAAATACATACATAGTACAAAATGTATATGTGGAGGGGTCAGTGTAAAAGTGAACCAAGTCCATAAAAATTTTTTTTCTAAAAATGCGTTTAAAGTTTTAAAAATTACAATTCTTTAACGAAAAAGGCATTTAAAAAAAAAAAAATTTATGGACTTGGTTCACTTTTACACTGACCCCTTCATGTAAATCTATGTGTGTAAATTGTCGCGTATTTGTATTAACCATGATTCCTAATTACGAATTTTAGGAATTCCCGTTTAATAATGAGGATATTATTTCATCTGAATCTCTTCTGGACTTGATAAAAGAAAAAACGACTTTAAATTATTGGGTGAGGGGGAAGTTAAGGTACCAGCCACTTGCAGTCGAAACAGGGAGGAGGGGGGTCAAAAAAGGTAAAATGGAACTACATATGTAGTTTATGAACGTTCCCAAACGCCAAATTACGTATTGATTTAAGTCATTACTTTTTTTATTCAACTAAAAAGAAGTACTAACCTGGAATTGTTCATTGGACAAGTTTGTTAGACAGACATTTCCGATGCCGGAAACATGGTATTTTGGGTATTTTTCGTGAAAAAGTTACTTTTTTGCTAAAAATTTTCCAAGTTTAGAAATTTTTGCGTTTTTTTTTTACACCATTATAAAGAGGAGAAAAAATTACATAAAAAGGTTTTTAAACCATTATTCTATATTAGCTGTTACCGAGAAAAACTAATTTTTATAAACGGAAATTCGCTATGTTATGTAGGATGCTGCGACAAGGGAATTTTTAATTATGCCAGTTACTTTGCGAATGACTGGTGCCGTCTGTTTTGTGTCCATCCGATCACTTTGTGAGCTACTGGAATATGTACACATATATTTTTCGTTAGCTTTGATAACATGAATGTAAATATTATACAGTCAAACAATATCACAATTAAAAAATTGCTTACAAAACATAAAATTTTATTTTTTTAACTCGTTTTGATATTTAATTTAATTAAAATGGTAGGAAATACTTTGACGTTGATGTAATCATTATTATTGTCACGACTACTTCACAAAGTTAATTAATACTTTTATAATTTTGTATACTATTCATATACCGTGTAGGCCATAAAGTTCGCTGCGTAATCACTGTATAACAAAAATTATTATTTATTACTAATTGTAAGTACATTAAAATTTGGAAAATTTGGGACTTGGTTAAAATTTGCGCATTTTCTGATTGTATATAAAGTATACCACTGTGAAAAAAAACAATGTTCTCTATTATATGACAGATATTTTGATTTCGGCTTTTTTTTAGTAATTTTTAGACAACAGACAGGCCTTTCAAAAAGAGAGCAGAGCCGGGGGGCTAGAGCCACTGGAGTTCGGAGAAAAGTGTAAAAATTTATTTCTTTTTTCAAAGAAAGAAAGTCAAAAGTACATCTCAAACCCTTAGATGAGTTCAAAGCACGTCCAATTTTTAGAGGCGAAAATTTTGGTCACTTTTGGTCGCTTTTTGTGAAAAATTGCTAAAATCAAAAAATCTTTAAATTTTTTTTTACTGAATCGAAAACAGCGAAAAAAAAATACAAAAAGGAAAGGTTTTCGGACTTTCTTCTGTGTACTAGTTTTTGGAAAAAATTAAAACTATTTAAAATATGCTATCTTATATAACATCCGCCAGAATCTTGAGGATTCAAAAAAACTATAAATAAATTACCGTAAAACACCCTATCTTTACCTATTAAACCTAACTTTACCATATCACACTTTACGTTAAAAAAATTAAAATTTCATAGTTTATATATTCTGTAGCACGTTTTTTTAATGATGGAGATATTTTTAACAAACTACTACATAAGTTTTTCTGGCATTGCCAGTCGCAATTTCTTCAAATCATTGGATTTTTTTAGTTCTTATGGTACATTTTGGTTTTAAGCAAGTGTGCAAACTTTAGTTGGTATTTCAAAAAATATACAAGTGACGTAGATAATTTCATCGTATGAAAAGTTACATAACCTCGTAAGAATATAAAATGATTTTTACGTTTACTTATTTGTGTATTATCGAATAATTCGTTTAGGTAATATTATAGCAAGTTTGGTAAAATTAGAGTCCTTTAACAAATCCCAACTTTACCAGTCGGCGCTGCCAATAGTCAAGATTGTCAAAAATATACGAATTGCATTATATTATTACACGAATTGAGATATTAAGGTAAAAAACGTTGTTATAGGTTTACATAATATATACAAAGTGTCTGGTAAACATCATAAGAAGAAAATTGGTGCAAGGACATACAAAAATTATTCTGCAGAATGTTAAAACTAGCAATTTATATGGTAAAAAGTAAACAAATTACAACATTATACACTGAAAAACAATTTGGAATACAAAGAAGAATAATAGAGAATGAAATTGAGTATCTTGTTTTGGTTAAAAAGATTGTGATTTTGTAAATTAGACAATTTGATTGAAATTGAACATTGATTGATTTAATAGACAATTGTTTTAGTTTTTTATTTCTGATTTTGTTACTTACAAGTAAACGTACCGAGGCCGAACCTATCGATTTTGATAAAACTTAAATATGTTGTAGGAACACTAAAAAATAAGCGACACGTATTTTTCTTTATCGGCGGAAAAACGGTTTGAAGGGGTGAAATCGCCCTCCAAAAATTGGGGTAAAAATTTAATTTTTTAAATATCTCGAAAACGGTAAGAGATAGAGCAAAAGTTTAAATTGGCGATGTTGCTCTATTTTAAAGAGCTATCTATTGGTATGCAATTTGTTCAAATTGTGTCAACAGGGGTGGCTGGGGGTTAAAATTTAGGGGTTAATTTTGCAAAAAGGGGGTGAAAATTAAACAATATAAAAATTTTGTTTACAGATTTGAAATCTACGTCAAAAAATCTAATTGACCTTTTTTGCTCAATGTCCTAATATTAAGTCTAGGGGTAGTTAACTAGGGGGTGACTGTGTCGAATAGTCGTACTACTTGGGTAGTTTAAGAAGTTTTTCTTGATGGAAAATAGTTTAAGACATTTAGAATAACGTAGAAATGAAATTTTCGATTTCAAAATTCAGTTTGAGCAACATTGGAGAGGGGGTGAGTCACCCTATTATATAACATATTAGTTAATATACACTCATTTTTAATATTAACACACTGACAGTGGGTAATAATGTCACAATAAGTGGTTCTGAAGTTGGACTATCGTATGTAAGGTTTTTATTCGGTTTCCATTCATTTTCAAAATATCGTTATTTTCGGTATCGATAACTTTCGATAACGAAAACTATAACATCCATTAAAAAACAAACCTTATGAAAACCTTACATACGACAGTCCAACTTCAGAACCACTTATTATGACATTATTACCCACTGTCAGTGTGTTAATATTAAAAATGAGTGTATGTTACCTAATATGTAATTTAAGAGGGTGACTCACCCCCTCTCCAATGTTGCACAAACTGAATTTTGAAATCGAAAATTTCATTTCTACGTTATTCTAAATGTATTAAACTATTTTCCATGAAGAAAAACTTCTTAAACTACCCAAGTAGTACGACTATTCGACACAGTCACCCCCTAGTTAACTACCCCTAGACTTAATATTAGGATATTGAGCAAAAACAGTTCGATTAGATTTTTTGACGTAGATTTCAAATCTGTAAACAAATTTTTTATATTGTTTAATTTTCACCCCCTTTTTGCAAAATTAATCCTTAAAGTTTAACTCCCAGCCACCCCTGTTGACACAATTTGAACAAATTGCATACCAATAGATAGCTCTTTAAAAAAGAGCAATATCGCCAATTTATACTTTTGCTCTATCTCTTACCGTTTTCGAGATATTTAAAAAATTAAATTTTTACCCCAATTTTTGGAGGGCGATTTCACCCCTTCAAACTGTTTTTCCGCCGATAAAGAAAAATACGTGTCGCTTTTATTTTAGTGTTCTACAACATACCTAAGTTTCATCAAAATCGATAGGTCCGGCCACGGGACGTTTACTTTTGGTTCTGGCATTTTGTTTTATTAATTTTTACTAAATTAAAAATCACAAAGTGATTGAAAAATTATCCGGATCGGCCGGGAATCGAACCCAGGATCTTCTGGTAACTAGCCAGACGTGCTAACCTCTACACCAACGATCCCATGCTCGGTAAGCGGCCGAGCCGGACACCCATTCAATCACCTATGTGTATTAGTACTCTCTCTGATTCGAGAAACAGTTACAATTTAATTTCAAATATTATCGAGTGCTTGTGAGACACTACTACGTATGACAAACTTTTGTTTGCATTTCAATACACGCAGTATTGATATGTTCACTAATCGTTCTGCTAAACTGAAACTTTAAGCACTCGATTTCTTTGGTATAGTATGACTAAAACCACATGTAAATTAAAAATCACAAAGTGATTGAAAAATTATCCGGATCGGCCGGGAATCGAACTCAGGATCTCCTGGTAACTAGCCAGACGTTCTAACCTCTACACCAACGATCCCTCGACCGCTTACCGAGCATGGGATCGTTGGTGTAGAGGTTAGCACGTCTGGCTAGTTACCAGAAGATCCTGGGTTCGATGCCCGGCCGATCCGGATAATTTTTCAATCACTTTGTGATTTTTAATTTACATGTGGTTTTGGTCATACTATACCAAAGAAATCGAGTGCTTAAAGTTTCAGTTTAGCTGAACGATTAGTGAACATATCAATACTGCGTGTATTGAAATGCAAACAAAAGTTTGTCATACGTAGTAGTGTCTCACAAGCACTCGATAATATTTGAAATTAAATTGTAACTGTTTCTCGAATCAGAGAGAGTACTAATACACATAGGTGATTGAATGGGTGTCCGGCTCGGCCGCTTACCGAGCATGGGATCGTTGGTGTAGAGGTTAGCACATCTGGCTAGTTACCAGAAGATCCTGGGTTCGATTCCCGGCCGATCCGGATAATTTTTCAATCACTTTGTGATTTTTAATTTACATGTGGTTTTGGTCATACTATACCAAAGAAATCGAGTGCTTAAAGTTTCAGTTTAGCTGAACGATTAGTGAACATATCAATACTGCGTGTATTGAAATGCAAACAAAAGTTTGTCATACGTAGTAGTGTCTCACAAGCACTCGATAATATTTGAAATTAAATTTTTACTAATTTTAAAACTGATTTATTGATTTACTGATTTTACTGATTTTGTACATCCCTGGTGAAAACAGCTGTATTTGACGGTTTCATAACATAATTCTATGGCAACTAGATTTGTCATTGAAAACGTTGAAAATTTCGAAATAACTGCGTATTATTGTCAGATACTATTTGGAATTCACAAAAAAAGTATGAACAACAATGGTACATTTAAAAATTTTATAATATTTTTTATATTTCACTAAAAAGATATGAATTAGTAATAATATGGTAAAGTTAGGAACTCCTCGACATTTGAGCTTGTTACTGTTTATTTTATTTTTGACTAGTAATTTAAGTTTCTGGAAAATTTATTTATGAGTTAGATCAAAGTTTTTTATCAGTTTATTCTATTGAGAAAGTTAAATATAACTAAATTAGTTCCGTCTTTATTTTATTCAAATTTGAATTGAAAATTATGGTAAAGATAGGGTGTTTTACGGTACCAAATCGATCTTAAAAAATTTTTTCTTTAAAAATTTTAAAACTATTTTAGATAGACAAAGGGTATTGTTATATGAGGTTCGTCAGGGTCCTGGCGTTCCAAAATCGCCAAAAGTAAACTAAAGGTAAGTAAACTAGAGAACTAAACATTTTAGATGGATATAGGTTACGTTATAAGCGGCCCGGCAGGATCCTACGTTCCCAAAAACGCCAAATATAAAATAACCAAAAAAATTTTTGGCTCGTAAATCGTTTTTGGAAATTTACTGTTATACAGGATGCTGCGAAAGTGGCTTTCAAAATGCAATTTCAAATTAAAACAATAAAAATAGCAAATTTTACAATCTCAGGTAATCATTGAAACTTCAAATAAACTTTTTTGTATTATTAAACAGAGTTGATTAACTTAAGCCGAATAATTTATTTTATTTGATTATAAGTTTTGATCTCTGTAATATCACATTTGTAAATTCACAACGGGAAACCCTTAGCGAATGTACCTCCCTATTTTACTAAGAATATTATCAAATTAATATATTTTACTTTGTAAATAATCACTCAAAGGATTGGTGCGGCCTTTCCGCACTGGTTCCGAAAATGAATATGACTTTTCCTCATCCCAGCTGCACTTTATTACTTACATAATATTAAAAAGCAAACAAACATAATGGAAGTCGTTAAATTCAGTACAGGATAATAGATGTATGTATCTACTATGTTTTTCAGACCAAGCCCATTTACAGTGAACTGGTCTGCAGTCGTTTCTCATTCAAATTAATTTCCTTTTTGTTTTTAACATTTACATTAATTTCATTAAACTAATTAAAATATATTATGTATTTACACAGGTTCATATACACATATACAAATCAAATAAAATAATGAAAACGTATTTCATATTATGTATTAGGGTCTGACATGACATTTGGTACCCGTTTCAGTAGGTAGTTTATTTACAAAAATACTAAAAGAGAATTAAATATTGTAATGGTGTTTCAACAGTAAATAATTAATTGTTATTTATTATGTGATACAGAATATAAAGTTTTTATAAAATTATTTCAACAATAAACAAAGAAGATTTAAAATTTTTGGGTGTAGGTAGTACATACCAATTATTTTGTTGAGGTCACTTTAATTAAATATTAACCAAGAATGAGAAAATAGCAAAAAGAAAATTGATTAATTATAAAATTATTATATTTATAAACCAAGTAAAAACACACACATTGCCGCACTATCGTCTGTTATAATGAAAAAAAGTTACCTAAAGCTTTAAACAATACTCCTGTGTTTAACACTTCAACAAAAACTTTGTTATAAATTATAATGTTAAATAATTTTTTTAGTACTTGACTGGCACGACTGACACTTACAGGAATAAATATTAATATTTATTAATTAAATTTAATATTTATTTTGATACAAAATGGTATTGCTATAAACGTCAATATAAATTTAATGATATCTACCAGATGTAAAATACTAGCTAATAAAAATATGTACAATAAATAATATTTACATAAGTTTTAAACAATTTAAATATTTGAAATATTTAAGATCCAGAGACGGATTAACTCACTTCGGCACCCTAGACATTTTTTTCTTACCGGGCCCTCTCCCACCCCCACAAGATATAGAGTACACCAGAAATATAAAACAAAACTAAATAATATGATAAACTAAAACAAATCTCAAATATTGGTTCAAACATTTCAAATTGCGCGATGTAATATTATCCCAGTTAAGTAAGCTCCAGCGTTTACGTTGACCCGGACAAAAAGCAAAAATGCCGCCCCGACAAGAGCGACGACCGGCAATTGTTTTTAAAAAAATTAGGCGTTTTTTTTTTGCTTTTTGCTCGCCAGTTGCATTTTTTCCCCCAAAATACAAGCGAGTAAAAAAAAAAGGTCGCCTAACTTTTGCCGTTCGTCGCTCTCATCGGGGATCGCCCTTAGAATTTGCGGGCCCGGGCAAATGCACGGATTGTCCACCCCTAAAGCGGGCCCTATTCCAGGTTACAAGAAATATTTAATGTTAAAAAATTTAAAAATAAATATTTAATGGTCGAAAAACGACATTTCATAGACCTAATGTAATCCCAATCAATGGCGGAAATGATTCCAGGCTACAAGAAATCTATTCAGAGTTAAAGAATTGCTTTTAAACATTTCTCTAATGCTTAAAAAAGTGTCGACAGGGTGGATTAACCCACTTTGGGGTCCTAGACATTTTCTTCTTACCGGGCGCTTCTCACCCCCACAAGATATAGAGCACACAAAAAATATAAAATAATAAATAAAACTAAATAATGTGGAAAACTAAAACAAATCTCAAATATTGATTCAAATATTCATTATAGACACTTTGACTGGGCCCTAGCTCTAGCCATTTGTCTCATTTGTCTATGCGATGATCTGATCTTGGTAAAGTCACCAGAAAAAAGACTTTGACGCCATTCTGATGGTAAAAATGAAAAGTCACTCAAATTGCCTTAGTTTCATCAATCACCCAAATTCGAATCACTTCCAGAAAGCTTAATTTAGTAAAAATAAAAGTTTGTAACTTGTTAACATTATCAAATTTACTAATTTTTCTCATTCTCATAATCAACGGTTCATATATTAATAAAAACAATAAAGGTCCTAAAACAGTTCCCTGTGAAACGCACCTCACAGCAACATTTTTATTTCATTTTTCATTAAGCATTTAACTCTTTCTTTCTTACTTTTAAGATAAGATTTCTATATATGTATAAGACTAGTGTAACTTAAATATTAGGACTTGCCCGACTACACAGTCCGAGGATATATATTAAATATTTCGATACAGAACAAACCAAAAGGAAAACATTCTAAATCATTCAAGTTTCATAAATTTCATATTCATGCTATTTGTTGACCGAAAGTGTTGAAACTTCATAAGCCTGTAAATACGTACTTAAAGCAGAATTACACATATGTATACTAGTTTACTTACTTAAAGGCACTAACTACCCAAGCCAAGTGCACAATTTTTAATGAGGTATAGAATTAAATGAGAAAACGCACTTGCATTTCATTTAAACAAAAAGTTATATCGTCAAAAGTTACATCGTCCACTTGACATATAAAATTATTTCGTTTTTCACAATTCCTTTTTTTATAAACCAATACTTATTCAAAGTACGGCTAGTCCACACAAAATATTTATTTTTGGAAAAATTATGCTCAAGGGAAACAAATAAAAACAAGATATGTATATGAACTGTAAAAAAAACAAAAATAGTATTTGTTTTTTAAATATTTAATAAAGTTCCACGTGTTCCTGTTAAGTTTTTGTTATATAACCGGAAAAAAAAAACTTTTATACTACATTTTGAATTAATTATTGAGTCATTTTACTACTAAAATTCACATTTTAATCGCACATGTGATTATGCGAGTACTAACTATATCTCAATAATTTGATATGGTTACGTTACCTAACGCACTACACAAGGGTAAAGATTACCAAGAGAATATGTTGCCTATGAAAATGACGATGTGAACTGCGCGAATTCCAAATAACGACTAAACGTATAACGTAAGGTTTGCGTTCGTTAAAATACAATGCATACATATTTAGTGGCACTTGTACATAGTTATGTAATGGTTTATGTACTGTTGTATAGAAATATATCATCTCTCGTTGAAATGGTTAATAGTGTGGAAATTATTGTTGTTTGACCATGTTATTTAACAAGTTCCTACGCATTTTCCTAATTTTCGTATCCTTTTCTAATGCTTTTGTAGGTTTTGAATTTTTCAAGTGAAAGAAAAATGGGATAGACTGTGTTTGGTCATTGCCGCTTTTTTTCCCTTCTTACGTAAATACAGTACCATACAAAAGTGATAGTACATTAGGAATAAAAATTTTTTTGGTCCACTATTACTTATAGCTTATTTACCGTTAGTTTGACAAGGATTTTTGTTGCAATTGGTTTATTTTAGGTTTATCGAATATGGTATTTTGATATTTTTCAACATTCGAAAAAATATAAGGTAGCAATTGATGGGACGGAGCTGAAATTAAAGTGATACAATTCAATTTTCTTTGTAACTTTAGCAAAACTGTGACCGGATCCCTCGTGATCAGGCGTTAAAGAGTTAAAGACGTCTAGATGTAAAACGTACGAAAGAAACAAAATCGGGTCCATTTCAACAGGCGTGAAGAGGTGGGGGAGTTCAAATAACAGATATAGGTCAAATCAACTAAAATTGGTCTCGTGTCATTAGAAATGAAGCAAAATTAGACGTACAAACTTAAGTTACTATAGTTACTCTAATATAAAAATAACAAAGAGGAAGGGAGAAAACACTTGATTCGTTTAATTTTACTTCATTTGTTGCACTTATTTGATAATGTCAGACCAATTTTAGTTGATTTGATCTTGACATAAGTGAAGGTTACTTTTTCCAAGCAAAATTCTAAATAATAGAATCCCTTCTGAAATAAAAAAAAAATTAGTTTTTTCAAAATATTTTAATGGGGTGCATGAGTAATAGGGTTCTTGACTGAAGTTACAAAAATATTCTAAAAGCATTGTTTTTCCATATCAGTTAAGTGATTTTTTTTTATTTTCGACAGATTCTGTAAAAAATTATCAAAAAAAAATAACCCTACAATTTTAAATGAGAAAAAAGCGGGAAAAACATTTCACTATAGCGACGTCACAGTTTGAAGCAACTAAACTTCAATGTCAATATTTATAACCTCTAAACTTTGATTATATTCATAAAATGTCAAAGTAAAAGCAAGTATTTATTTGAATTCTGGTCGATTATTATTACTATATACATAAGCTAATAGAAATATTCAAACGAAAACACAATTTCACCTCACCGATGAAAATTATCAAAATCGACATATCTAGCTACAAAATGTTACGTCATTTTCAAGAAATGGCGCGTTTTCATTAACTTGAATATTTGTTGAAAAATGGCGATTTTCAAAATAAAATTTCTTAGTAGTTATCAAATTTTTTTTTTATGTTTCATCATTAAAATTGGACATATGTAATGATAATGCATAGAATTATTTAACATTTGAAACGCTGGGCTAAAATCCAACCTTCACGTCCCCGTTCGTGCCCGGCGGGCAACTGTTAGCTTCGGCTAGCAGGCTGACGAGGCTCTGGTACCGTGTTTCGACAAGGATGATCGTGTGGAGGGGACGATGTTGTATCCCCCGAGTGAGTGTTATGCCTGCGTCAGCTTGAGCTTCATTAATAGTACCTTGACCGGAATTCAACGCGTCGCCAGTGCTGCATACTCCAGTGGGCGTGATCTTCGGAGTCCGACGATACCGTTCGGATGTGTCGAAAAGGTGATATTGCGTCTGTGATTTATGTAAAAATTGTGATCTGTGTCTGTGATAGTTGTTATGCCACCTTGGGTTCTCATGCCTGCGGTGGTACTTTTTAATTGTTACTGTGATGTTTTCCTGGCCTTGTTCTTGTCATTTCGATGGGTAGGAATGCGGCTCCCGACGCACTCGTTCTCATCGGCCACACGTACGAGTCGACGTCTGCCTGAACAGCTTGAGCGAGCTCGCCCAGTAAGGAGACGTCGTCGTCCCTCGTACGGATGCGTTCGTGGGCGTTGATATGGCGGCTTCCGCTCCGTCGAAGTGATACGAACACAGGTCAGATGTTGGCTTTGTGATACTCTGTGGCATTGTTCCGTTCTCTGTAGCCTCGAGTCGGACGAACGTGGCCTAGTCATCGTACCGGTCTCCCGTGTAGGTTGACCCCGACATCTGACAGAACGGCACATGTACCCAGTAATCAGCTATCTGACAGAACAGTACATGTTGCTCAGTAATCAGATGTCACTGTCCCTATACGTGTGAGTTCCTAGGTGTTGACGAAGCCATTTCGGAATTGTTGAGACTATAGGGAGCGGAATCATGCCACAGAGCAAGAAATTTTTTAAAATCTGTGATATTGTTGTTTTTATTTTTTAATAAGATTGTTTTAATCTGTTTTCTTTTAACGATGTACCACTGAGGGCCTTTTCCACCCGAGGTGGTACATCATCTTTTTATTCTTATCTGTGATATTTTGTTGTGCCGCTGTGGGCTTGCTGTTGTGGCCCTTCAGCGGTTTTTTTTTTTTTTTTTTTTTTTTTTTTTTTTTTTTTTTTTTTTTTTTAACTACTTATTGCGGCACTGGTCGGCCTGTGGCTCCCCAGTGACGTAATAAGATTTTTTTTTTTAATATCGTCTGATAAATTTTTTGAGTGTTTTCTAGTCAGTTTTCTCCACTCCGAGGCCCTTTACATCTCGGAGTTTCATCGTTGGTTTTCAGACCTTGGTGGCCGGACGCTCTGGCTAGTACTTAGCGTGCCGCCACCGGGGACTGTCCACTCTTTGTGAAGCCCTGGGATGGCAGGGTCCATCGTTGAATTTTATTATGTGTATGTTTGTCCTTTGTCTATTGCATTTATGTGTTCCTGTCTTTATGTGTTGTTTTTATCGTTTTTCCTCGTTTTGGCGGCGCATGCCCATGGATGGCGATGCCGCCGAGTGCTGCTGACCGCGCCATCCACCGGCAGCAGTACCCCAATTTTAATTAAAAAAAAAAAAAAAAAAAACATTTGAAACAAATTTTAAACACAGTCAAGTACCGTATTGGTGCATTATATAAAATGAACAAACCAATATTTCTTTAACGAATTAAGCGACTAATCCGTGCTGTGATAACATCTGTCGATTGTCTATGGTTTGTTTATTGTGTTCACGGTATTCACTGCCTACCAGAATTTAATTTGAGCTAATGCATTAAATTTTCTTTTATGATTTGTAAAAGATTTAATTCTATAAAATGTTAAGATTTTAAGTATTTTATATTAGCTCTATTCGTACGACAAAGCGGTTTGAAAGTGACTTTATTTCTGCTTGGACTGACATCTGTTGGTGACATTTCAAAGTAACATCAATCGATAGTACAGTGTATTAAAAAAAGTTTTATAAGGTCAAATAAAAAAGCATCATGGCATTCGTGATATTTCTTTCACTTGAATTTGTGGGTCGGCCTCTGTAAATTTCATCACAACTGGCGCATGCGCAAATGTGAAACCCAACATCAATCCATTCTTCTATTCGTTCAAATAGTTGGAGGCTAATTTACAAGGAAACTATATACCACATAGTTTGGTAGTGCATATAAATAAACAATAATAGTTAAACAAACAGTAATAGAAACATAAGTTTATTCCGAGTTAAACTGAACAGTGGTGCCAATACAATAAATAAATTTAAAAAAGCTTTTTTCACATTATTTAAAAATTAAGTTTTCGTGGAGTCATAAATTGCCTAACAACCTCATCAGTTACTTTTGATCTTCGTTCCTGATGTCCCGCTATTAACGATTGGACTGTCTCGATAAGAATTTTCTTCAGTTCCCCCGTCAGTAATTTTCCACTCGTATAATCTTCCCTAATTTGATCCAGTTTATCATCGTCTTCATAAAAAAATCGTAAATACTGATATGAAATATCCACATCACAATTTCCACCTAATTTTCGATGTTCTTCAACGGTTGCCTGCCCCCCGGAAAACGCGTGTTTATTTATCTTATTCTTTATTTGTTTTGGTGTGTCAGTTAAGAATATTGTTGAATTTGGATCGCTCGCGGACATTTTTGTTTTAGCGCCTTGAAGTGCCGGGAAAAATGATGCGTGTATTAAACTCGGTTTATAAAAGCCCAAGCGCGGTGCAACGTCTCTTGTCATTCGAAAATATGGATCCTGATCGATTCCACATGGAATGAGACACGGAATTTTTGCATTTCCAAAAATAAACGGGAATGAACTGGAAAATGATGGTGCGGCTTGCACTGATGGAAAAGCAATTTTACCAATTACATCACTATCACCAAATCCGAAAATTCCTTTCACTTGATTGAACGTTACACATTTCTGTATTCGTATCATATTGCGATAAAATTCTGGACATTGCCTGTAAACAAACAAAAAAACAACAACAATAACAAACTCAACAATTAAAACATCTTAAAGTTTCTCTAAAGAAACTATAATAGATAACATCAACTTATGCTTATGATATCAAGATGTACACTTAAAGCATTTTAGACTGCCTATAAGCTGGTGGAGTCAACTTATCTTAACTATTCAAAACGCTAAATATGCCACAAATAAAAATTGGTGGAATTAAGGAGGGAGTTCAAATAAAAAAGCAACTTTTTTATTTATGATTATTTTGCTTTTTGAAATTTTTTTTCAAATTAGGGAGGGTTTCAAATAGAAAATTTTGTTTTTGAAACATTCATTACTCTTCCCTGTGGGGGAGGGCGTCCTCTTTCACAAGTTTTTAAACGTTTACAAGGAACGCCATATCTTAAAAAGTAATGAATATTTTTTAAATATTTTTTCATTATTTTATTCCTAAAGGACCTGTCCATAAAGTTGAGTATAGGTTTCAGGTAATTTTAAAAATCTACTTAATAAATTTCTAAAACTGACTGACTGACAGACAACGCACAGCCTAAACCGTTGAGTTTCGAAGAATGAAATTTTGCATAGGAGTTCCCTATGTAACGTAGATGAGCACTAAGAAAGGATTTCTGAAAATTCGTCCCCTAAGTGGGTTTAATAGGGGATGAAAATTTGTATGTAAATTCGTTATTTTTGAAGTTAGTGGTATATAAAAATATATTACTATCGCTACTAAAATAAATAATATTATCTTATTTTAAATGATTCTTTAGCTTTGACTGACAGACAACGCACAGCCTCAACTGTTGAGTTTAGAAGGACGAAATTAAGCACAGGAGTTATAAAAATTGAGGTTTAGGCTTCTATTTATAAATAAAAGTCAGCTGTTTCTGGAAATTTATTCCCTAAGGCGTTAAAACAGAAAATGAAAGTTCATATGGGAAGTTCATCATTTTTGAAGTTATAAACGTGGATATTGATTTAGGCTTTTGAAAAACATTAAAAGTGAGCAGAAAGTGAGTACTTAATAAAAAGATGTTGTCGATGGGAAGTCCCATCGGGCATACGGCTAGTTAACTATAAAATTGTAATCCCAAACCACTAAAAATTATAAAACACAATTTTTATTTTTAAAAAAAATGTTTAAAAATAGTTACAATTGTTCAAACGGAAAAAGCATACTCCACTTTATGCGCAATATGTTTATGAACAAGATTTTAAAAAAATTAAGTCTCTATCTTTTCTAGAACTTGAGATATGATTTTCCTTGTCGGGAAAAACACAACTTTTGGGAAACGGTAAAAAACAAAAATAATAACAAAAGAAGCGGTTTACTCACTGTTCCACGTCTACAAAAGCATACAAATAAAAGAACATTATCTTAATGCACACAAAAATTAAATATTACTGAACAAATCACGAGGGGGAGCAAACGTTATCTGCAAAGGAGCAGCAGCTTGGCTGTGCGGCGGCTCACAAATAAATATTTTTCTACTTGAAAAGAAAATTTTTTGGCCATGTTTTATATATCACCGTGTTTGTAAAGAACCACAGAACAAAATAAAAACAAAAAACGAGATTCGAAAAAATTTTAATTTATTAGCCGTTTCTGACGTGAACTCCCTCCTTAACTTAGTTAGCAGAAGAAAAGAAAAAAACAGACAACTTTTTCCTTAGGAAACATTTGATTCCCATGAGAAAAATTTAGAGGGACAGGTCTACCCACACTGTCAACTTCCCATTGGATATCCTTAAAGACTAAAGACTACTGTACAAAAATAATTTTTTTTCGTTTCAGGGGGTTCCTACCCCCGAACCCTGACAGGGGCTTCGCCCCGTTCGCCTCACTGGGGGGCTTCGCGCCCTTTATCTCCCCTCATTAAACAAATGACATCATCATGTATTCCCGAGATATGCGAGACGATAAATATTTCACAAAAAGTTTTTAATTTCGTTTTTTATTATAAAAGACAAACCCCACTAATCCGAATTTGCTGAAAACTTTATCCGGTCCTTATTTTTTTTTAATTACGCATCTAATGAAATTAGTCAAGAGTTGATATCATCATTTGTTCTCGAGATATGCGAGACGAAAAAAAATTCACGAACTAACGAACGCACACACAGACATCACGCTAAAAACGATGGATTCGGATTCTAGTGACCCTAAAACGTGAAGATATGTCTAAATTAGCGATTCGTAAAATCGGACTCATTACAATAACTTCCAATGGAAAGTTAAAAAATTATATTTAAGGTGAATCGATCACTACTGACAAATTAATATAAAGTGTATTTTTTCTTCTCTATGAATAAATATAATTTATATGTAGAGAAATAAGTTAAATTTTATAATACACGTAACAGTATTAATATTTGATTATTATTCAATCTTCTAATTTTAATAATTTTAAAAGTAATGAATTTGACTCTGGTAGTTGACGAGTACGCACACATAATAACTAATACATACACAAATATATTATGGGTGTATTGGTGTTATTTTTAAGAATAATTATAAAATGACATTTTGTAGTTTTTTTTTATTTATTACAATAACTAAACGTCCAATATTAAACATAATATTTTTTTAATAATTTGAAAACATAAAAGAAACTAATTTTAAGTTTTTTAAATCTTAAAGTTGGTTTTTAATGACACAACTTACTTAAATATATACCTCTGATCCACCTTGCCTCTGATCATACTTTTGCATTTACTCGTACGTTAAAAATTCTAACTTTGAAAATTTATTTCTTCTAAACTAAACGTCAGAAATTATTCAAATGATGTCAATGAATGCATCATATCTTTCTCTATAGTATACTAAAATTTTAAATTCTAAACTTGGAAAATTTCGTATAATCGATTCACCTTAAAACAACACAATGAAATTACGGTAATTAACTATTTAAAAAAATTCATTATTGGAGTCGCGCCTGTTGTTTATCAAATATTGACGTCACTCAAATTTTGCACATTGTTTAACAAATTCTTATAGCAAATATTTAAAGTTTTTCAAAAATTAATGATTTGGTTGATTTTCTTCTGAACGTATTGTAGACCCGAAAGAAAATGAACTGAGAGATGCGCAGAAACGCATTTTAAAATGGATCAGTCTAAGTCATTTTGAAGGTAAGGTCGATATTTGTCAAGTACATGTGTCTTATGAACCATAGGCCAGTGAATTGATTTATTTTACCCACTCCACCTGCGCAAATAAAGACAGGTCTCTTACTTCAAAATCTTTTGACTATAAGCAGTCATTTGCGTAATGTATTTTTTTGTTAATAGATAGCAACACTTGTCAACTGCTTTTAGAATACCTATAATCAAGGGACCAAACTAGAATGTCTATCAAACTGTTCCACTTGTCGCTAGTGGGTGACGTAAAATCTCCCCACTATGTTGTGTAGGTACACACTGTTTGCAATGGTGTTGGTTTGGTGTTTGCTTTTGTGTGCGTATTCACACACACTACTACAAAACACCTATTATGGGACAGACCAACCTGTCCAATTCAAGTAACAATGTCTAACAATGTATTACAATGCACTGTGCGTTCGGCGACGGACACTGACTGACTACATGCCTTAAGCTGTGACAGGCCTACAAAGGGCTCCAAGCAAGCTACACTTTTTTGATATTAGTTGGCTTCTAGTGTTCTATGCCTATAATAGAGTCGTAATGGTCGTGACATGTCAACCATTTTCTGTCCAAAAGAGAGTGGGAAATTTCAAAATTAATTATCATATATTTGAGTAAATATATTTATAAAATTATTGTTAATAATAAGTTATGAGTTAATGAACAAATAAAAAGTTTTAATTTAATTATTTTTTCTAGGTTAAACTGAAAGACTATTTATTATAGAGACTCTAACTGCTTTGAATGTCAAAATTAAAATTACTTGTCATTTATAAAATATTTAATATTATTCAATATTGCATTTTCTTTTTTATTTTAAATAAAAAAAATAAAAAAACGTAATTTAATTAAGCAATTTAAAAAATTTCTGTTATAATAATTTAAAAATATTTTTATAAATGGAAATGAGAAAACACCTCACAAGCCTAAAATAGGCGTGGTTCATTTTAAATAATTAATTTAATTACAATTAAATTTATTCAATTATTTTTTAATAGAATTGAAAGAAAAATAAATTATAAAATATTACCCAATGAAATCTAAATCGGCAAATATAAATGTTTTCTCAACGTCAAATCCAACGGCTATAATATCTTTCGCATTTTCAAATGCCATTCGATTAGCTTCTTCTAATGTAATATCTCTCCATAGACATTTTTCATCGTCGGTTAATTGAATCACTAATGGAACGTCAAAAATTTCTTGTAACCATTTTGTAAAAATAAACGTAATAAGATGGCCTAAGTGCATTGCATTTGACGATGGTCCTCGACCCGTGTACAAAAAGAATTTTTTACCACTTTCATATTGATTTAAAATTATGTGTAAGTCTCGATGTGAAAAGAAAATTCCTCTTCGTAATAAATGATGAACTGGTTTACCCGTAATTTTTTCAAATCGTTCTATCAATTCTTTGTCAATTTTTGTACTTCCAAAGCGTTCTAAAATTAACAAAAAATCGTTAATTAAAAAATAATTAAGTTTAAAAAAATAATCGTAAAAAGAGATCTATAGCACTGACGTGATAAATAGATACAAAACCAATAATTTCTTGTGATTATTGTAGTTAAAAGTTTATAATTTTAAATATCTAAAATTTATAAGCTTTTAAAATCACTATTATTAACGTAAAAGCCCCCATTATGGAACGGTATCTAATACTGGAACAGTTTTGACATTTACATATTTATTTCTTTAATTAAATAAGGAAACATTACATGCGAGGTGAATTTAAATTGAAAAAAAATCATTCTATTAATAATAATTTTTGTTATCAGACGTTTCTTTCAGAAATAACTTCATTAACATGTAAATGTCAAAACTATTAGATACCGTTCCTTAATGGGGGCTTTTATGTTAAATATTAATAAATAAATTTAAGTTAATGTTTGAAATTTTGGGATTTTTCGGTTATATTTTTCAATGGTTGACGTCTAAATGGTATCTTAAGAGAGTACAGTAGAACCTCTGATTACGGACACCTCTCTTAACCGGACCCCCCTATAGCCCCACAAATATTTTATGACGGTGACATGTTACACTAAAACCAATGCAATTAGCACTCTCTTAAGCGAACCCTCTGTTAACCGGACGCGGACACAATATTTATTGACGAACACATAGGTATTATTTAGTACATTATTACCTCCATTAACCGGACGCGAGTACATCTAATGCATATGTTTGCCTATATATGGGTTCGGTATAATTTTTCACGTTTTAACTTGTTATCAATGATTCTAATATGATGATACATTTGTAAACGAAATATTTTTGTATAAGTATCAAAATTCGTTCATGAAATTGATTTGAATTAAAAAATTAGTTATAAATATTACATTATTTAATGCTATTGTTTACTCTTCCCCTGTTAAGTGGACACCTCTGTTAGCCAGACAAATTTTTGCGTGACACTGCTGTCCGGTTAACAGAGTTTCTACTGTATATGAAAACTAAAAGTTAAAAAAGTATAGGGTTGACCAGGGTAATTGTGAATTGGGGCAATTTTGAACGGCGCCTATAATTTCTAAAATAACATTAATATTGTTAAAAATCAACTCTTAATATGTTTTTCTGTCCTTTCTTAATATGCTATTAAAATTTCATAACAATTCTCCAAGTATTAGTATCTTTTTTTATTTTGAAAAAACCCTTGCAAATTTTATGTATCTTACTTCGACCAATCCTCAAAAAAAAAATTTTTTAAATACATTTTCTTTTTTTAAAAGCAAAGAAATGGTTAAAAGCACTTTTAAAGAAGTGATCTAAGCCCTTATTAATTTCTAAAGGGTTCCTTATTAATTGCTAAAGAAATTGGACAATTTATCACCAATTCACAATTACCCCATGATTTTAAAATTGTGGGGTAATTGTGAACGTCATTCACAAATGCCCCCATTCGGTCAAAAATTTCATTAGTGTCCTTTTCAGAGTTGAAAATGTTGATGAAGGTGCTGGTGACCTTATTGTACAAGTTTCCGTTGTACAAACAATACAAAAAAAAAAAAAATTGATTTTTATTCATGTAAACTAAATGTATTTCCTTGAAAAAGTTTTATTTTCCTTCTTTTTGTGTGAATACATGGAATTTTTTGATTTTTTATATGATAAAATGACAAAATATCAAAATATCATTTTTAGCTTGTAATAAATTTGTTCCTACAATTTTTGTTATTTTTCTTTAACCTTGATTTTTTGTAGAAATTTGAGGTATGCGTAACTTGCATTAAACAAAGAGAAATTGTGACCGCTAAAATATGATGAAAAATTTGAAAGTGGGGTAAATGTGAAGAATTTAAGCTGGGCTTTACTCTGACGTACCACACTTCTCTTGTAATCCATTCTAAATAATTTTTCTGATGGCATTCATTTTTACCCCGAAATTCATAAGATTTGCAAAACCGCACCGGGCAAATGTGAATGGCTTATAAAATTTTTGATTTTCATACGAATTTGCTCAAAATTTGTGTGGTGCATCCTGAATAATGTGCATCAAATACTACTAAAGCAAATCTTAGCTAGGCTCAAATCCCCTAAAAAATATGATGCTGCCGCAAACTTTCAGATCAAATAATATTAAATTTTTTGTATTATTTAAGGTGGTGAGATGAATCTACAGAAAATTTGAATTCACGTTTTTTACAGTGATAAAATTTACTCTTGTTTAGTCAGATAACCCAAATCTGTTCTAAATTTGTCTAAACTGTAGTACGTGCCAGACGCTGGCATTTAAACTGTTGAATTTAAAAACGAACATAACTATTGTATCTAAAATGTTATGCCTGGGAAACATATTATTTTAATCGATCAAATAGTAGATGATACAAAAATTAGGTGATAAAATTAGTTAAGGTTAGATTAGTTTTTTTTTTTTAAACAATATAAGTACTTCAACTTTGATATAAAAACTAGTGAAGTTGAGGTTATAGCGTTTTTTTTCGAATTTTTACACTCAATTCAGTTGTTTCTTTTTATATTCCACCAATAAATAATACCATTACCTATTTTTAAAAAATACAGTGTTATTCAGTATCAACATATAAGTACTGTGAATACTGACAAAGTATTCAAAGTAAGTGATTTTAAATAAAAAAGTGTTTCCCAGATTTAACTTTCCAAATACAATAATTTTCACCCATATTTGTTCGTTTTTTCGTACAAATTTCGAAAATCTCGTTTCTGGCACATACTACAAATTTGCTCTATTTTTTTTTTTTTTTTTTTTTTTTTGTTTGGTAGTTTTTTCACTCACTTATTAATTTCTCATAATCGATTCCTTTATCGGATGTACTAACGACGGTCCAAGGATCTACCACGTCGTCCCCATGTTCTTCATCACATTTATTATTTATATCATTAGAAACTAAATCAGACATATTTGCATAAACTATGGTTATTTTTAATAAATATTTAATTAATAATTATTATATATTAATTCAACTTAACAGCAAAAAAGGCAAATTTATTTTAACCTTATATACATTACAATTTACTACCATATGTGACTGTACCATGGTACTTTCAATCAATTTTCAATGAGAATATTTGTTAAAAGTATTCTGTGGTATCTGTCAAACAAGACAACGAAGTTAGCTGCAAGTCCGAAGCGTAGTTAAGTATAGCCATCACAGAGGACAGAGGTACAATACGTATCTCTATACTATTGAAACCAGTGTAACATGTAGAGGACAAAAAATGCTGCCCCCACCAAGCAATTACGGTATATCGCGCGTAGTACTCTTTTTCAACCTCATATCTGAAAAGTCCCAATTTTTGGAGACACAAAAAAAACGTATTTAAATCTGTGTTTTCATCATTATGAACTTAAGATTTATGCTAATTACACCCTTTGATCTTGGCTACCTACATATATAAATATATATCGATAGGTATATATATAAATACAATATTTAATGTTTTTTGTGTGTCCTAAAACATGCAGTTTTTGATATACGAGGTTGAGAAAGAGTACGCGCGATATATGGGGGTACACACAACACAGTTACTAAATAAAACTATCAGGGTCGAATTAAGGAAATTTTAAAAGTATAAAAAATGTTATAAATTTCATTTTTTTACTTTTCTATTGAAAAAATTAAGGGGAATAATTTGTTAAATTATAATATTAGTGAGAATAATGGAATTGATGAAGCATTTAATATTAGTTGTAAAATTCCCGTAAAATTAAAGAAAAATTATGTACATTTTGGAATGTAAATAAAATATGAAGGCAAATTATGGTGATAATTAATAATGTACAAACTAGTGAAAATTTTAATATTTAAATTAATTAATTTTATTTAACTGTTCAAATTGTACTTTTAATTTCATTATAAATAAATAATTATAATCATTTTTAGTCTAATTTTACTTACCGCACTCCTATTTTCACATCTATTTTACTTACCATATTGTTATTTTTTGATTGTTATGGATATAAACAAACGTTCGGGAAATGTAGCTTACTAGCATTGTCAGCAGCATCGGTAAGTGCATAAAAATACACGATCGTACAAAAAAATAATGTACCATATGAAACTAAAAATAACTTATTAAAAATAAAGTAATTGCAAAAAAACACGTTTTTAAAAGTAACTTTACTTAAAAAAAAATAATACATTTCTATTTTCCTTGAAATAAAATTAATTTGTTGCATGTGCTGGTGATGTAATTGGATCCGACGTAAAAGACAATGACGATGTTCCCTGAGAAGAATCGAAAGTTTTCGAATCAGTGGATGTTGACATCAAATCTATATTCATTTCCGATAAAGATGACGAACAACGTTCTGTTTCAAATTCTGACAACACAGGTAGATTTTCTTTAAAATCAGTTTGCGTAACTTTATCATTTGTAGACTGAAACTAAAATTAATATGTAAATATTAACTAAATTTTTATGCTGCTATAAATATGGTAACACTTATTGGTAAATATAATGTAGGAACTGCTCCAGGTACCAATCTACGCATTCCCGTCTTTGTTGTATAAATGTCACCATCTTTAAAATGTTTGGAACAAATTCTGGCATGTTTTGATGGAATCCAGTCGGGAGGTCTATTTATTGCATCAACCCATGCTAACTTTGTTTGTACATCTCTAGGAAAACTGGAAAAATTTAAATTAATGTAAATAATATCAAGTCAATATTATAAATATAATAATTTCAAGAACAAATTAATATAATTACAGCAATATCAAGTAAAAATAATTGTGCTTATGCTAGTTCTTAATTTTTATAAAGTCTAAAAAATAAACATACAATACATAAAAATATAATAACAATAATTATTAGTGAAAAATATCTTAAAAATAATTATTTTAAGAAAAACATAATATGAATGTAACGAAATAACTTAAAAATGTATAAATTTTAATAAAAAATGAAATACTTAAATAAGAAAATTAACAACAATTTTATTTATTATATCAAAGCTAACTCTGGTTAATTCGTATTACGCTAAACAAGCCCTAAGCGTATGTGTAAAAAATTGTAGATAGCAGTGTGCCTGCGTGTGGTTGATGCAACTTAAGCTGATTAGTCACACAGCAACTGTAGCCGTGTGAAGATCGATTGTTTGTATTGTTATCAACCACTTCCCAACAATAAGCGAATACATATATAATATATGCAGGAACGGTACGGGGTAGTGCAGCCCCTCTTTCTACAGATAGAATGTGACGCATGACACACACACAAGCGCATATCACATACACATAGATACGAGATTTATGTAGTAACATGTTGTGCGTTTGGAGTGGGAGAAAAATTTTGCGTCACCTTTCTGCCACAGTAATCTTGCTAGTATAGAGATACGTAGTTGGAATATGTAATATGTGACGCTAAACGTGACATAAACAACTTGTAGTTGTGTGTGTGCATACATGTGTGTACATACTACATAATCATGGGTGCTAGGCACCTGATAAACGAGAAATAAATTTAATATATTTACTTACATAAAGAAAGATATGCCTTTATTTTCCACTGTAATTTTCGCAACTAGCTACGACATACTTCATATTTTTCTGCCCTTGAATTTCACAAATTAATTTTAAAAAAAATTACACACGATCTGATGTAAACGATCGCATAAAAAGTAGTAAATAAAGTTATTCATTTATTTAATATTTTATTGTTTGAATTTTTAAGTCGTGAATGAGAATTTTATTTATCCAAATAATAAATAAACACATTTAAGTATTGCTTATAAAATAAAATTTACTTTGTCATTTATACTCGTACTTGATAATGGCAATCTACGTGGCTAAAATGGAGGTATTTTTTAAATAGCCAGCGCATGCGAACAATGAAAATAGGTACACTAAATAGAAAGAGAGTATATCGTCTGCACTTTAAAGTTTGGGACCAAAAATGCAAATTGATAGCAAAATTGGTATAATACATGAATACATATATGCACTGATATAAATAGAATAATATGGAATTGTGAATGGAACCTATCACAGAACAATACAGAAGCAGCCTACATATACAAATCTGTCGCTCGTAAGTTGCATTAAGCTGCAATTTACACCACCACTGATTTAGTCTGTTACTGTCCGTCATGGTGTTCACCTCGTAATGAGTATCATGTTTTTTTAATCAACTCGTGCAATTTAAACAGAAAAAAATATGAAGTGTGTCGTATTTAAGTGTAAAAATTCTATTGAATAAAAAAATTCCCAAAATAAAGGGATATCTTTCTTAAAATAAATAAATTTACTTTTAATTGTTGGTTGTTACGTAAATAAGGTGGCCATCATAGTATATGCTATATGTATGCGACACAGTATACGAGCTGTCTAATCATCATCATCATACTAACACATTCGCATATTCGTGTCCATACACCATGTGTTTTGGTTGTATATATCATAATAGCTTGGTAGCGGATTGCTGTGTCTACGTCACTCGCTGGCGACAACGAGCACAGTTTGGTAGACATACTAGTTTGACCCCTTGGAACCTATGTATTAAGAGAGAGACAAGATATAAAATATGATATGTTAAAATGAATACTTAGATTCCTTTGAATGTGCCATAAAAAATAAGAAACAAAAGAATAGGATATCGGGCGTACTCTTTCTCAACCTCGTATATCAAAAACTGCATGTTTTAGGACACAAAAAACATTAAATATTGTATATATATATATATATATATATATATATATATATATATATATATATATATATATATATATATATATATATATATATATGTATATATATATATATATATATATATATATATATATATATATATATATATATATATATGTATATATATATATATATATATATATACTTATCTATATATATTTTATACATGCAGGTAGCCAACATCAAAGGGTATAATTAGCATAAATCTTAAGTTCATAATGTTTAAAACACAGATTTAAATACGTATTTTGTGTGTCTCCAAAAATTGGGACTTTTCAGATGCGAGGTTGAGAAAGAGTACGCGCGAATTATACACGTTTTGACGTGAATTTGGTCTAAAGTGTGCCTATTTGGTCTTGGTGGAAAAAATTAAATTAATATTTTTTCTACTCCTGTTGAAGAACACACTCATTATATATTCGTTATTTATTGAGAAAGTTAGGCATTATTCAAAGGTGTGGAGGAATTTTCATTACTCACTACCTTTTTGACCTTGGAGTAATGGAGACACAGCAACTATGTCTATCATGAGATCTGCAGTGTGCATTTTTGTGTACCTTAGGCTCCTAGGTAGTCAGTGCCTCAGTGGCACTCACCGACTGTAGGTCAGTCAAACAAGAATGGATTTGATTGTTGTTAGCACTGTAGAACCCCCACACGCAGCGTTGTGATATCACACATGTATGCGAAGCAGGGTCACGTGACTGCCACCTCTATTTCGATTACGCACACATGCACAGTTTAGCGCGCCAATATAAAGTAAACACCCTGCACATATATAACATATTTTCTATCTCTTACTGGTTACACTGATTCCAGTAGTGGAGAGATACGTATTGTACCTGTGTCCTCTGTGTTTTTGACCAATGAAATCACCGTATTAACCATTATTCAATGGGCTGGCTTTTGCTTTGTGTATAATATACGTATCAATTTTTTATTTCAAATATGCTGCGTAGTAACATCTAAGTAAACAAAGTAGCTGGTATTTTGTTTTCATCGTTTGTACATAATATATAAACTTTTAATGAAATTAGAGAAAGATTAAAAATTGTATTCTTTTGATTTAAAAATATTAAATTTTATTTAAATCAAAAAAAAAAAAAAGTAGAAAAAATATCGTATTCTACTCGCTTGCAATGGCTATTACTCACTCAGATGCATTACGACACTCGCCTCGCAAGCTCGGCTCGTGTCGCAATTCCATCTTCGTGAGTAATAGCTATCATTATCAGCTTGTTGAATAATATACTATTACCTACAATAATTAACTTTACGGTATATAAAAAAATATGATGGTGTACCCATATGATACTTGGGTAAGTAAATATTGTATTTATCAATAAATGCAACCATTTCTAGCGAAAATTTGTAAATTTTTCTAAATTTCTTATTTAAAAAACAGGTTTATAAGAAGCAGAAAAATACCAATTTTGACATTACACAAAGTAAAGGAAATACCGAAAAGGGAATTCTACGTAAATAATGAATTTGCCTTTTATTTAAAACTTTACTTAAAACATGTAATAATAGCGACAAAAATTGTAAAATTATTGTAAAAAATAAAATAATAGATTCAATTTGCTTGGTATACTTTCTGTGATTCCCAATTACATGTATAATTTAATTAAAGGCAAATAAAAGGTTAGTTTTGCAATAAAATTTAAAAGAATTAGTTTTTTTATGAAAAAAGAAAGTACAAAAATCAGGAAAATTTGGTTGGCGTTACTAATTCCCTATGCACTGTATTACACAGTGTCGTTTGTGTTTTGCTAATGGAACACGATCTCTATCTTGTCTATCTCCTCTATGTTGTCTATGGTTAAGGCTGTCTAGCTCGTGTTTAACATTTTCTAATATGTATAACCTAGTTTTTGTTAGCTAACACTGATTAGAACTTCGCCCAAGATTTTACGTTTAACTAAAACAGTTAAACAATTGAAGTTAAAAAAAAAAAAAAATGGTTATCATGACGGAAGAACCTGATCAAGAATCATCTTTTTCGGGTAAGAATATTTGTCTTTTGATTTCTACATTGTGTACATACTGGGCCCCATTTTTATTATTTGATCTATATTAATTTTATTATTTAGGGGATGATGAATACAGTGGTGAAGATGAAAATCAAACTGATGCTAGTGTGAAAAAGATAAATTTAGGATGGGCAGATTCAGTTTCAAAAGTTTTACATTTAAATAAACCGAAAGGAAAGAAAAGTCTTGTGTTGTCGAAAGCTAAGAAAATATCTGATTTAAAACGGAAATCAACTCAAAAGGAAATTGATCCAGGTTTTGAAATAGAAGGTGAATTAAAAGAAGAAAAAAAAGAAGAAATTGAAATCAAAGATGAATCAATTACTCAATCGGAAACTAAAAAAAGAAAGGTAATTGGATTTCGTAATCATTTAGGGTTTTGTTGGTTATAGAAAAAAAATTTTAAGAAAATTTTGTATAAAAATTGGTAATTATTCAACCACCTTTACTCTAACCTTCAACTTTTTCATACATGTAACATTCTTACATATATGTATACATTTCTATTATATTCGTTTATTTATTAAATTTTGGTCAGCCTTGAAATGTCAGATTGTGTTCATCCCTAATTTGTTTCTGTTAGTCCGATTTGCATCTCTGTTAAACTCATGAGCGTATCTATCCACTCCTTTTTCGTATCTATTCACCCCATAATTTATTATTCTTTTGGGCTTTGACTATAAGAACAATTTAAATAAATTAAGCACTATTACAATTTGCAACTTGATTTAAATTTATTTATTAGGCCGCTATTACATTGTCATAGATATATGTCAAAGATCTTTGATCAAATCTATGATCAAATATTAAGAAGTATCTTTAACTATGGTTACAGAAATTTATATTATAAAAGTTGACTTATTACACTATAATATTTCTTTGATTAAATAAAACTTTGACATATATCTATGACAATGTAATAGCGGCCTTAATAGTAACTTAAGACAAAATCAAATACAACCGCTTTCAAATTATTAACTATAATAATCATAATAGTACAGTATGTTTTCCATAATCCAAAAATCTTACTTTTTTTAGAAAAAGAAAGATATATTATCACTTCGTATCAAACCGAATATATTAGATAAAGAAAGAGAAAGAGCACTTGCTAAGATAGCAACACGTGGTGTAGTCCAGTTATTTAATGCTGTACAAATGCAACAAAAGAATATTACAACTAAACTCGAAAAAGCTGGACCGTTAGAACGAAAACAGGAACAAGTCTTGAAAAACATCGATAAAAGATCTTTTCTTGATGTGTTGATGGGAAACAGTAAAAGTGAAGATGTAAATAACATTATGGAAAAGAAGGAAAATAAAATTGAAATCACTAAAAGTAAAGATAATAATGAAGTAAGTAGTCAAGAAAATGGTCCTACGTGGAATGTGCTGAAAGACGATTTTATGGTCAACGCCAGATTAAAAGATTGGGACAAACGATTAACAGATGATGACGAAAGTGAAAATAATGAAGACTCAAACGATTCCGAATAAATAACTTTAGTAATTTTCATTTTTTTATTGTATTTATGAAGCGAAAATAAATTATTTATTCTTTTAATTATGAAGTTTGACTTATTAAAAATTTACCCTATGAATATTGCGCTAAAATATTAAGAATAAAATATTGAAATGCTCTTACCAAAACCCTATTGACATTCAATGCCAGTAATGTGAATTTTTCTGGATTCTTCATCTCCCGAAATTCCTGTCTTATTTTCTTTAATTTTTCCAAAGTGTCCATATTTAGAGTACAAAAAAAAAATGAGGCATCAAATGTGATGATCGAATAACGTAAATTTTGCAATTTCATGATGTTTTGTTTCTTACTTTTTCGAATGTGTTATATCGTTTATGTATGTATCTGTCAATAGTTTTCACATTCGAATATATACGGGACAACAATGAAAGATTGATTAATCATAGATCATTAATTCATATTATAAAATAAATGTTAATTTCTAGGACTTATTTTTATTAAACCTTTCACATTTTTAATAGTAAATATTAACTGTAAATGAGACTATTTATTAGGTATATTTATTTAAATTTAAAATTCATACCTAATTGTCTATTTAATTATAAACAAGTTTATATAAAATATAGGTGTAACGTAGTAAAAATACCCTTGCAATAATACTTCGATCCAAATACGAATAATACGATCCAAAAAAGAAATAATACTTCATGATTTTCTGTAGAAATAAACGTAAAATCAAAGTTTATAAAGTATAGAAATGTTATGCTGAATGTGCTTATAAAAATATCGAATGACTTGATAACTTTGAAAGTGCTCTCTTCTATGTTCCAATACATCCTTTATCCGTCCCCAATCACCCCACATTCGTCTCTTTAACGAACTACTTGATATAACGTCCCTATTAACCTATATACTGTCCCTATTCACACATTTTCCGTCCCTATTAACCTCCAACTTAGACCAAATGTCAAGTCCTCATTATTTCCTCTTAAAAAAATAAAAGCAACTAAAAGTAGGATTCCCGATCTCGATTCGATTTTATCGAAAATCGATTTGTGAAGAGTCGATCCCCAGTGAACATTTTTCTGTAAATTTTATGTCAAAGTGACAGAACTGAAAGTCACCTGTTACATAAAATATGAGTCACATATGACTCACATGTAACTTACAATTTCCCACTTATAAACGTAACAATGTGACGTAACATTGTTATGTTCTTGTTACGTTTCAGGAAAATATAACTTTGATGTTACCTTATAGATAAAAATACGCCTTACGCCTTCTTTTGCAATAAGCAAATTCAAAATTCCCCTTTTTTGTTTCTTATTAACATTACATCACATATTACCAACTTTGTTCATATACATACACCTAAATTATTACTGTTTTTTTTTGTTGACTGTTACAGGATTCGAACCGTTATCCAAGCTGAAGCATCATTTAAATTATCGACAGTCTTAACCACTAGACCAAACTGACTTATTTATTCTCATCGTTATATATTAATATATATCACAAAATAGTAAATAAAGCCTTACAAGAATTTTCATAAGAGTTTAATTTTTAAATTAATAACAAAATTAACTGTTTTAACGACGTATTAACGTTTTTTTAATGAAATGTCACAATCATGACTCTTTTGTTATGTTTTTGTGACATGTCAATATTAATAAAACATTTCACTTGTCACTTTTGTGAAATGTTTTGTTACCATATTAATTTTAAATGTATCAATTCGCAAGGAGTTATCAATTTAAAGATACCTGTAGTTAATACGTCACAAAAACATAACATAAGAGTACTGTTGTGACGTTTTGTTCAAAGTAACATTGTTAGGTCATCGGGACATAACAAAAGAGTTATGATTGTGACATTTCAATAAAGTAACGTTGATACGTCACAAAAACATAACATAAGAGTCAGTTCTGTGAGGTTTTATTAAAGTAACATTGTTAGGTTGCGAAGACATAACATAAAAGTCACACTGTGACGTTTTATCGAAGCAACCTTGATACATCATCTAAACGTAACATAGCAGTCCCAAATGTGACATTTTATTACAGTCACAGTGGCACGTAACTGTTACGTAACGTACAGGTACCAATTAGGGATATAACGTAAAACTCTAATTTTATATAATTGTTATGTCACCCATAAGTCAAAAAAGTTGCGTAACTTGTTATTTCCTTGTTACATCACATTTACATTCTATGTTCACTGGGTCTTCGATTTTTCGAATCGATTCTTTGGAGACCAAATCGACACAGAAATAGTGAAAAATTTACGGGATCGGAGATCGATTTTTTCGAATTTAAATTAGAATATTTTTAGTAAAAATATAATGTTTCTTCAAAATTATTGTAGAATATATTTTAGCTATTTATGTTCTCAAATAATTTTACCACTTTTATGATTCATTTATGGAAAATTTAGTCAGATTTTGGATTCGTGTGACACTTTTAGCGCAAACTGGAAACCACTTTATTTATATTAAATTCAGCAGTTCATCTTCAAAGGAAATTAAAATTTTTTTTGAAATTGGTTTGTGATTACTAGGTATCGGATATTTTTCGGATCAAACAACATCGTGTTTTGTATATGCAGGCAGATAGACAGATAATTTGTGAGTTGTATAATTATATATGTATGTGTTATCAAAATATCTATTCGTTTTTATTCACATTAATCACTAGATGGCACACTCCTTATTTTTTATTTTTTATTTCATTGATTCTGTGAAAGGCATTAGTAAAGAAAGCAGACACTGTGTAACACACTGTCATGTACTGCGTAATATTTTTTCTAATGGAAATGATCAGAGAGTAAATTGGGAATGTTAGAAATTTTTTTTCACCATTGTACAATGGGACTGTATAGTTTAAGCATATTAGGAATGTTAAGGGAAAGTTTAGTCACAGTCCTAATAATTTTCATTCTTTATGTTTTCTGAGTCGCTGAACACGAATTTCAGGTTTGCTGACAGATATTTTGCCCGGAATATTGATTATTTTGCGAAAAAAGTCAAACTTTTGTTAATTTTTTAGGTTTTTAATCTTAATCTTGGTAAATATGCATTTTCTCGAAAATGTTGTTCTATACAAAATTAAAGTCGACAAAATTTCCTACAAATTCTGTACACAACAATTGTTTCTACGACCAATCGCTACGCCGTTAGAACGTACTAAAAAACGGGCATAATTTTTAAAAATAAAAAAAAACCTTAATCTTCCCATTTTTCTTTCGATTTCCATGGAAATGACCCATGTTATTACGATAGTTTCGGCCATGTATAATAAACTTAGCAACATAAACTTAATAATTAATAAACTATTGGGTCCGCTGATTACGAGCCTCATCTAAAATATAGATTTGTAAAATCGTAAAATCTAGAAGAAAATTGAAGACAAATGAGTTAAAAACCAATTTTTAATTAAAATTACTCAGTTGATACAATTTCGGAAAAACGGCTAGCCGTGTATTTTTTGTTGGCATTGTGTCTTGTTGTCTCGATTAATAGTAACAACCAGTAAAAATTTAAACCAGATCCTATGCGTAGTTTTCTGGCAATTGACGGCAAAAAAAAATTTTTGTTGAAAAAAACGCCTATAATACATCATTTGAAGTCAAATGGGAAAACGGCTAGCCGTGCATTTTTTGGTGGAATGGCGTTTTGTTGCTCATTACATTAGCAATAATCAACGAAAATTTGAGCCATATCCTATGCGTAGTTTACTGGCTACTGAAGCCAAAAAAATTTTTTTTACTAAAAATAGCGCCTATAAAACATGATTCGAAGTCAAATTTTGGGAAAAAGGTTAGCCATGTATTTTCTGCTGGCACGGAATTTTGTTTCTTAATATATTAGTAATAACCAGCGAAAATGTTAACCAAATCCTATGCGTGGTTTTATGGAAATTGACAACCAAAAAATTTTTTTGTAAAAATAAGCGTTTATATTAATGATGATTTGAAGTCTAATTCCGGGAAATCGACCAGCCGTGTATTTTCTGACGGCATGGCGTGCTGTTGTTTATTATATTAGCAATAACCAACGAAAATTTCAACCAGATCCTATGCGTGGTTTTCTAGCAACTGACGGCAAAAAATTTTTTATTTACAAAAGCCAGTGGCAATTGGAAATTTTTATTTTTAAAAATTACGCCGGTTTTTTAGTGCGTTCTGGCGGCGTAGCGGTTGGTCGTAGAAAGAACTGTTATGTACAAAATTTGTAGGAAATTTTGTCTACTATAATTTTGTAAAGAACAACTTTTTCGAGAAAATGCATATTTACCAAGTTTAAGGTAAAAAATCTAAAAAAATTAACAAAAATTTGATTTTTTTCGCAAAATAATCAATGTTCCGGGTAAAATATCTGTCAGCAAACCTCAAATTCGTATTCAGCGACCCAGAAAACATAAAGAATGAAGATTATTAGGACTGTGACTAAACTTTCCGCTAACTAGTTTTCTTTTAAATAAATTGACTAGCCTAGTAGCAACTAAGTATGAGCTAAGTTTAGTTAGCATTTAGTTGCTATGGAAGTATTAACTAAATTATTGTATAAAGTTTAAAAAAAATTAAAAAACGTTCTAACTTTTTTTAAACAAGCTACACTCATGGAAGAAGGAAAGCTATATAATATTGTAGGAAAGAGCATTTTCCAAAATACTGATCAACATATTATGAATCTTAACCTGCTTATAATGAATGAAGTCATTCTGTAAACAAACAGTAACGGTTTTAATGTAATTGAAACATTGCCATTGCTTTCAAAACAATATTTTTAGTATATTTTTCTTATAATTGTGATTTCTATATAAAAACATAGACAACTAATTAATTATTTTCAATATCTGTTTTATTTGATTCAGTAATTCACTCCTTAAGAATGCTGTTCGACTATTTTATTAGTTAAATTTTCGTATCCTTAATTGTCTACTAAATCATTGTATTTTTTAATGGTGCTTAAACGGTGCTTAAAATATTGTAAATTACTATGAACTTAAAACAAAAATTGAAAAATTGCTCAAATTAATGGACTATTTACAATTTATAACTATTTTTGTAAAAAGATTACGTTTTGGTTTATATATATATATATATATATATATATATATATATATATATATATATATATATATATATATATATATATATATATATATATACATATACATATATTTATATATATATATATATATATATATATATATATATATATATATATATATATATATATATATATATATATATATATATATATATATATATATATGACTTTTTTCTACAGAATCGTATTCTACGGGTCCGAAAACGGATAGCGCCCCTACTCTCGCCGTTCTTATCGTATAGGCTGTATAAGTCTAATTTTTTCAAGGAAAAACTCGACTAAAAAATTACAGCTTCTAACTCAAACATCTCTTACTGTAAATCTTACGCTTCTAATTAAATATGATATTAAATAAAAGCAACAAATATAATTTTATCCTGATAATTGCGAAAAATTCTAGCTATTCAAGTACGAAATCCTAACTTAATGCGTGTCTAACACACACTTTCCGAATTCTATTTTGCTACATTCGTTTGTATTAATTTAATATTAGTAATTTCGGGAACAGTTCTAAAAGCTCTAATGTAAAAAAAATTGCCATAATGATGATGACAATAAATGGAATGGTGTTCGAAAATTAGTTTGGCCCGCATTTAGTTATTATCTTTTAATATATAATGGTCCAGATCGATGCCCGCTTAATTTATAATGGGAAAATTCCGTAACAAGATGTTGACACAATCTATCAATTAGCTATAGGCCATTTTATTCACTTGCTTAATATTATAAATGAACATATATACATATATTTGATATTACATAGTTCGTGTCCATTTCGCGTAAATTTTAACCATCATAATCTCATAAATAGATGTACCTTCGTTTTTTTTTTAAATTTACTTTTAAAAGTATTGTTTTTTTTCTTTTATTTTTTTTTTATTTAATGCAATAATTTGTCATAAAAATTAGTAAAATATTAACTTTAATTGTCTACAGTAATTAATTTTCACGTAAGCAGTATACATTTATAAGTGGATTGATATAAATATGTACATGAGAATGGTATGTAAACTAGGTACCAAAATTTTCTAGTACAAACCTTACAAATTTTTTGTTAATGCCCGTAAATGTCGATGTAAATGACATGTAAATGATGTAAATGTAAAACATACGTAATAGTACCATTTATTTATAATTTAGTAACTCTTCATTCCTTAGATTGATTGTGATAAAATAAAACCTGTATTAAATACGAATTCATTAATCTATATGTCATCTGAGACTTCAGAAAATACATTAGTGAAAAACCATATAATTATATCATATGTATATAGCAATATATCGCATAGAAAAATACCCCTGTCGCAGCATCCTGCATAACATAGCGAATTTCCGTTTAAAAAAATTAGTTTTTCTCGGAAACTAGTTGACATAGAACAATAGCTTAAAGACATTTTTTATGTAATTTTTTCTCTTCTTTTAAATGGTGTAAAAAAATTTCGCAGAAATTTTTGATTAAGTGGAAATTTTGGCAAAAAACTAATTTTTTGCAAGAACAAAAAGCATGTTCCTAGTATCCGACGTGTCTGGCTAACGAACTTGTCCAACGCATTTCCAATATTTTCACCAAATTTCGTAAACCTAGGAAATTTCGTTCGAGAGTTATCGTGCTCACACACACACACACACACACACACACACATATATATATATATATATATATATATATATATATATATATATATATATATATATATATATTATTTTCGGTTTCTAGGGACCTCAAAACAAATTTCTGCCATAGTCCCGGGCTAAAGTCGCGTCATGACAGTGGCTGTAATAGCTGAATTCCATTCTGGAAATTCGCTAAAAGGACATACGATACACATATATATTAACTGTAATTTTCTTTAATATATTTTAATAGTTAAATAAAAATTAAACTTTAACACTGGAAATACCAAACCTGTCAAAACTGACGGGTTACATATTTTTTGTTGTTTAAAAATAAATAATAATAAAGTTTTTTTCACAACCATGATTAAAAAAATAAAGGATTTATTAAACCAAAAGCAGGACGGCTGTTAGATGGTTTTTGCTGTCCTGGAAATTAGTTTTGCAATTTCATCATTGAATTTTGCGTATCAAGGCTGAATGGCTTTTTTTAAGAGACTGAGAGCTCCTGTCTCGGCATAATTAATAAGATTTAATTAATTAACGACCGGATGTTTTCTAATGTTTAAAAGGTAATCTCCCGAAATTGTTAAGAGGCATTTACGCATTTAAAATACATAAATGTTTACATACATACAAACATATGTATATGAAATTAGAATTATTATTCAGAAAATGATCATAAATAAAATTTATGAATTTATACAACATGAATAAAATATTCAAACAATTTAAATATAGTTAAAACGTCACCTTTTAAAACACTGTTTAGTGTATCTGTATCGTACCCTATCATCCAAACAACAATTAACTAAAAATATATACGGTATATAGGTATTAACCTTGATACAAGCAAAATTTACTCAAAAAAAATAAAAATAAAAATAAAAAAAATGTTCGCCAACTACGTGTTGGATACGCACTGTGAGAGCTCCTCAGTGGTTTGAGTTTTATAGCTTTCGGAACAAGTATAAAACATTTAAGGGGGTAACCTGGTCTAGGCCTCATATTCTAGAATATGTCTCTGAAGCCCTAATTATGAATTCATATTTTCGCAGGCCGAAATGAACTCGATCAGTACGCATGTCAAGAAGCAACTAATTCTCGCAAAGTTGACCGAGGCGAGGTTGGCTGAGGCAGGCCGAGGCATATGAATAACATTATAGCACCAACCACGAGGCACAATTCTCTTAGTCGGTCAACTTCGTAAGAATGTAGTTGGTCTATAAGACTATAATCCATTATTCTAACGTATTTTCAAACCAGCTGTAAGCGTGTTTAACGTATATTTCGATTACTGACGTTATTTTTGTATAAACACTGTTACTCGACAGTTAGTGCGCATGCACGTATTTTGTATTTTCAAGCCACCTATAAATATATTTGCCCCGACTGCATCAGAAGGAGGGTAATGTGTTTAGGAAGTATATATGTATCCGCTGACTATGTCTGTTTCTGTGGCGCAGCCTGCAGCCTAAACGGCTTCACGGATTTTGGTAAAGAAGGTGTCGCGGGATTCCTCTTAATCTCGGAAGTGCTATAGGCTAGATGAAATTTAAAAATTCATCCCCTAAATAGGGGATGAAAAATTTATATAGCAAACCATTGGGTCTAGAAACGTGAAATTTTGCAGACGAGTTCTTTATGTAACGTAGGGGAGCATCAAGAAAAGATTTTTGGAAATTCATCCCTTAAGGGTATAAAGTAGGAGATGAAAATTTATGAAAGGTCGACGTTATTTGTGTATAAACACAGTTTTTTAATTATTAGCGTTTTTCTCAAAATCATGTTTTTGAAACTGGCATACAGGATAACAAAAAATTCTCGATGGATCAAAATAATTTTTTTTTTAAATTAAAGGTATTTAAATTACCTTGAACTTATATCTACATTTTGTACTAAAAACATTATTTAGAAAAAGTTATAAACAAAAAAGCGTACAATTATTCAAAAATATGGATTTTTTTCAAATCATGAGTTTTAATAGTACATATATTACGTGATTGAGGTTTTAAGTTGCATATTACACACGAGCGAAAAAGTTACGCAAGAGCCGCGCAGTGGCGAGTGCGTAATTGCGCGAGTGTGTAATATGCCTTACAATCGCATAACGTACTATACTTTATCTACGACTAACATGAAATTCACAATAAACCAGCGGTTTCCAAACTTTGTGGACTAACGCCCCCCCCCCCCCCCCCCATAAAAAATCTTATCTCTGCCACCCACCTTCTTGAAAAAATTTATAAACAATTCGTAATTTTTTTTTTACTGAAAAAACTCATATTCTTGACGGACGACAGGTCTATACGACACTTGAGAGGAAACCGTTGATCAGACGATGAACGTATTCGATACTTACGCGCTAACATGACTCTGAGAATTGTTATTGTTAAAATAATATTACGTACAGTAGCGAGCAGAAAAATCAGTGTTGAGGGGTTACATGGGGGTGGGGGGTACATAACTTTTTTTTTAGCAAAAAAATCTAATTTATTCCAACTTTTGGCAATTTTTTTCTATTAGTAAATGCTTATGGCTTGTACTTGAACAAAGGATTAAAAAAAAAGAAATTTCAACTTTTGATAGTGCTTTAAGCAACAAATTTTGATTTTTGGTAAAAGTTTTTCGTGTTTTTCGTTGATTTTCTACTTGTATAAATGAGATGTAATGAACAGAAACAGTATTTTTCGTTCAAGTACAAGGAATAAGCATTGCCCCCTTGGTAAATATTACACGCCCCCTAGCACCAAACTAGATACACAGTTAGTTGAAT